>CM023489.1:70919867-71076207 GCA_013339685.2 Hyalomma asiaticum
CGAAAACCAGCTCTGATTATGAGAGACGCGGTAGTGGAGATCTCCGGAAATTTCGACCACCTGGGGTTCTTTAACGTGCACTGTCATCGCACAGCACCCGTGCCTCAACATTTCGCCTCCATCGAGATGCAGCCGCCGCAGCTGGGATTCGATCCCGCGACCCTCGGATCGGCAACTGAGTACCTTAGCCACTAGGCCACCGTGGCGGGGCATCCCAAACCCTACCCGCGGCTATGCAAGGTCAAAAATATGTTTTATTACATCTTAATAAGAAAAGAAGAAATGACCGCTATACATAAAGCTCATAGTACGGCCGTGGCTCTTGCCTGCAGAAGTGACGCGCGCTCACCGCCGACTACCGCTCCACTCCTCGAGACTCAGCTTTATTTAACAGTAGAAAAACGATACCCATCAAATTACTCCCAATCGCCTCAACAGTGCAATGCATGTCATGTGATGACAATAACTTGATCAATGCTTTATCGAAACTTTCAGCGAATTCGCTAGCGAAACACGATCACGCTTAGTAGGTTCTCTATATTGAACTTATGCTATAGTGTATGGTAGGCGTAATTTAACTTGAATGCCGATGGCAAAATGAAATTACAGCCCCAGTGTAACAATGTTAGTCGCACCGAGCAGTACAATGCACGTGTGTGAAGTGATTTAGATCACATGAGTGGCGGCTTTTGTTTTGAGTGTCAGAACACTGGAAACATTTCCGAGGACACCAACAGCTATATTACAGCGCAAGCACAGTTTTTATTTTGTGTAAGGGCATGTACATTTAACAGGAAAAAGCGCGGAAATGCTGATATCGAAGATAACATTTTCCATTGCCACGGCGGCAGCACATCGATAGCGCCCGGCAAAACACCATACAATTACATTACTCCTAGATACTTCTGCATAATAAACACGGCCGATAACAATCCACTTATCGTCACATTCTTCATTGGTCTGCACAGCTCTGTCTATATTAATATGACCTACTGCTGGGAATACCGACTACAAATTATCCGGCGAATAGCAGCAGCTCAACATAGCGAAATTCCGGAGTAAATTCAGAACTGGATTTTTACTGCTTGCGGCATAGCATTTCGTTATGGTGAGCTCGATCCTTATTTCTTCACGTCTTTAGCATGATGCAGAGATAATACTGAGGCATTTTCATATCACGTTGCATAGTTTAGGCAGCAATGCAATGCGCAAGAGAGGTATCCTACCTGAAGGGTCTTTCGTGGACATTTCATGTTCACGAAGTTCATGCCGATATCTGTCATCTTCTGCTTCGTCCCGGTATGCTAACACAGGCCTACACCTCCGGCTCTGATATTCGGCAAGCCTACTGCGAACTTGCTAGAAAATTCTGCGCTTTTCTTTGACCTGTTAATGTTGCCGCCTTTTAGCTAGGTCGGCAACACTAAATACATTGCTTAAAATGCTGCCATTTTTGCTTTGGGAAACGTAAGCTTGCTTAAAGCAGCGAAGCTGCTCTGCGCTATATTATCGCGGAACCGCTATATTATCGCGGAGGACGTGAAAACGACCTTTAATAAATAAATATGCATAACGAGGTACTTGCCCAGACATTGTTCTCGACATAAACTTCGTCGAGCTGAAGTACGTCCGCTGAATTTTTATGCTCACCCTTAGAACTAAATTAACGCCCAGAACCCACTACGGGAGTGCATTTACTCGCCCCATAGGCCACTTCTTTACCTCGATTAAACGAACTCTTTCTAGATATAGCGCACTCGACCGCCTCCTCCTGGATTACAGCACTTCTCGACAAACAGAGTGCAGGCGCCACTCCACAGCCGTAAAACGGCCACATTGGATAATGAAAGAGAAAAGCAAAAGGACCTTACCACTCCCTTAGGGAATGTTCAAAGCCGCTGCTAAAAGAGTGAGCGGGCTCCTTCAGGGAGTCTACATCGATTTTCACTCCTTTCGTAGGGGTGTAAAATCTCCTCTTATGGTATTCTGCTCTTTTTTCATTCAAATTCAGAGCAAACTCAATACTATATTTTGCAGAAATGGCTTAGCCTACATGAGTAAAGAAAGTATAAAGCGGAGTGGTGCAGCATGACTTCGGCACATAACATTCACTGTTAAATGAACACATTTTGCGTTACACAACGAAATGAATTATGAGCCTTAACGCGGCAAAAATTGTTAACTTTTTATAGCCACATGGCAGTTAGGAGGGCGTTATGTGTGTGTTCGGACATAGTATCCTTGAGTACAACGCTGCAAATGTGCACCCCGTTGAACTTTTGCTGACTGAAAGAAACACAGGACGTACTCGCCGGGGTCAAGTACCACTTGTGTGGCAAGCAACCGACAGGTTCGCTTTGCTTTCGGGGCGCACTTGACACTAAATATCAAGATCACCGCAGAAGGTAAAGCAAACCAGTTTGCCGAAATCACTGTTGTAGGCTGTCACTCAAAGGAAATTGAAATTCCGGATGGTGCCCCGCTCAGATAAGGGAAGCAGCTCTGTGCACTGGGATTCCTCTATGTGCAGCCAAAGATGAATGAAAATAGTAGGTGAAGCGTTACTAAGCGAAAAAACCTAATTACTGTGCAAAGAAATGTGTGATCCATTATCAGGTGCTACCTTTCCTTAACGCTGAATGCTTTGGTACATCCGCAAGGCTGTAGTACGGCTACTATACGACGGAAACCATCAATAGAACAATAAAATGTTAAGATGCCAAACGCACCGATTACAACATTAAAGGACTCTCTGGTACGTATAGAAGGCGCATGACCTTTTAGTTAGAAAATGTTTCTGTACAATAATTCAGGCAGTTTCCCATGGAGGATAGCGTGCCAATTCAAACATCAAAAAGAATACATAAATGTTAAAACATAAATGTTAACACAATTTTGTAACTGACAGGGGCGAAATATACGGTAATGAATTCCACTCAGTAATAGTTCGCGGAAAGAATAAATTTCTGTGCAATTTTCTTCTTGCGAATACACGACAAATATGACTGCGTTCGTGACGAGAAGCCCGACCGGTATGTTTATCCATGTAGTCGGTAGGTTCGATTCCTTTAGTTTTCCAAAAGGAAGAGAAGACGGGACATCAAAAGGTGCTGTTTTTATTTTAGGAAGTGCTTCAAGTTCGGGCAGCTGTAGTATCTCCGGAGGTGAGTCGAGACGTCTGAAACATTTATGAACATAGCGAACGGCTAATCTATCAGTTAATCTATCAATATTTTTCCAGTTTTTCTGCGTTTGCTTCAGTAAAATGGTTGCGAACAGTGCTGCCTTATTTGAGAAAGGGCCCGATAATGCTTTTCTAGGTAACCAATTTTAAGGAAGGTAAGATTCGTCTCACTTATGTTTTAAGAGGCCTAATTTTCTTCGTGCTGCAGAGCACACGTTTATTGTGTGGGTTTATGAGTTAATATTCGCAGTTAACTCCTAAATATCTGCGTTCGTTAGCCTCGTCATGGGGAACATTTTCTTTGTGCTAGATAAAAAGGATCTTGCGTTTGTTAGTGATGCGAGGTGCACAGTTCCCTGTAGGTTAATTACCCTTTCCTATTTCACGCACTATTCTCCCAATTCATGTAAAGCGTTATCGAAGGTTAAGATTGAGGCCTTCAATTATATTGAAGTCATATGTCGGAGCTACAGGCTTGGTGTTTGCTTTTGCGCTCAAAAGCACCCATTTTCCGGCATCTATTGCTGTAATCTATACGGCGCAGTTCTGGCGGAGCGGTGGTCGTACCAACGCAGGGGATAACGATTCGACTAAAGACGTCTCATGTCACGACGTCCACGGCGGCAGAACTCACGGCTTTACGTCGTGCACTTGAATTCATCCGTACTGAGAGGCCGAGGAAATGGGCTGTGTTTTCGGACTCGAAGACGGCGTTGCAGTGCATACGGTCAGCTCTTAGGCGTGGAGGCCACGAGGAGCTGACCTACGATGTAATCGTGCTTCACCACCACCTCCAAAAAAATGCCACGAGATTGACTTTCAGTGGGTGCCCAGTCACTGCGGAATCAGCAGCAACGAGTCCGCAGATGGCGCAGCTCGCACTTCACATCAAGAAGCGAACATTATTTCAATTCCACTCTCAAGGACAGACGCTGCAATGCAGCTTCGACACCTGGCACGCCGTCTCTCACTGGTTGAGTGGAACTTACCAAACATCAGACGAACGCGACTGTACCAGCTAAACCCTTCCCTGCATCTCCGCCCTCCATCAGGACTTCCTCGACATGAGGCATCGCTTCTTTGTCGACTTTGGCTGGGAGTTGCCTTCACAAAGGCATACTCCGCATTAATTGGAGCGATCGACAGTGCAACATGCGAGATGTGCGCCACCTACGAAACCCTGGACCATCTGCTGTGCCACTGTCCGCAATTCGTCGAGGAAAGGAAAACCCTTGCTGAGACGCTACGCCACCTTCACGATCGGCCATTTTCCTTACAGATGATACTCGAACACCGCCCTCATCGCTCGTCGGCCCACAAGGTATTAAAAGCACTGTTGCGGTTTTTGAAGATGACTGGTTTGCGCAAACGCCTTTGACAGTTGGACTTGTCCTACAACGTCTTTTTCATTATTCCCCTTCCTTCTCTCTCCCCCATCTTTCTATTCCCCCTTCCCATTCCCCCAGTGTAGGGTAGCCAACCGGACTCCCTTCTGGTTAACCTCCCTGCCTTTCTGTTTTCCCTTTCCTTCCTTCCTATACGGCGCAGAAACAATGTGCGGGCATATCCATTCCTGTGCTTTTCAGTCGTAATGAAAACACTGAGATCGCGCACAATCTGTGACGCCGGCTGCCGGCAGAACGCTCACAATGCCAATAGTGAGTCACGTCATGCGCATCTACAAAGTCTGACCGTAACTACAAATATTTCCCCCAAAGCCGGCTGCCCTGATACGAAAGAATTGATCGTGTAGTCGTTCAAGTGACGATAAAGATACCTGATCCATGCCGGCCGCTACTAAGAGTGTTGTCGAAGTTGCAGAGCCGGCGTCTGAGTTGCACAAGAGTTCGAAACGATCTACGATATCCGAAGATACTCTGTACGAGTCGGTACTCGATAAGAATCGTCATTTGTTACACGCATCATACAAAAGCAGCGTGCTAGAAAATTCGTATCATGTGCGCAATAAAATACATTTAACAACGGCATTGTGTCAGAAGAGTATCTAATTGGCAGCTGGTACAACAAGGGTGTAGTGATTTCCGTACTAGCCTCAACAATGTCAATACATGGGTCAAGAAAGTGTGCTTCCTTGAAAAGAGTAATTACATGCAATCCGCATTGCTCATTTTAGGGCGCGGATGCTAATCGCTGGTAACGCTTCTGCTACATTCTGTGCAAGCGAGGCAAGAAAAAAAAAGGCATTTCAGGATGCCGTCAACGCGGATACAATTTCGCGCAACACAACACTCCCGACGCAAGCCACAATCGCAGCGGCCCGTTAATTATATGTTTCGCTTCTGTAAGATTCAAGACTAAGCGACACGCAAGCATCGATAGGTAATTCGGCAGCAAATTTATGTCGGTATAGCCGTGACAAAGAAACGGTTCAACAAGAATCAAGCGCACGGGCATGTAGTCGATAGCTTATTCGAACAGAGATAACTGAGAGAACGACTTCAAGTTGCTATAATACTTGTACAGTGAATCGCTCTGCAAAGTCAGCTATTTATGAAACTAACAAAGACTTCCTTAAGACTCACCATAGAATCCTTTCACAGGTGTCGTCTAGTACACAGTGCTACAAGAATGGGCTTTTTGGCTGTTGACACGAGGAGCGATAAAACATGAAGCCGCCGGGAACCGACGCATACGTGCGCCAGAATCTGTGCACGCAATTTGGCCCTGGTGGCGCCGCGTCGGCAGCTCCGAACAAAAAAGTAGTGCTTTTGAAGTTTTAGCGTGTTCCAGGCAGCATTCAGCTACTGAAATATAGCTGTCAAATACGTCATAAAAGACGTGGTTTCCCATCTTACTGCTGATACCGAGCTTCTAAAGAAACTATGTTCTATGTAAGTCGACAATGGTTCGAGCGGTAGACTGTCTCGGCAATGGGGGCCACGCAACGGTGGTCTGGTGTCTATGACACTCGGCTGCTAATCCGAAGTTGGCGGGATCGAATCCCGGCTCTGGCGGCTGCATTTCGATGAATGCCAAATATTGAGGGCCGTGCATGGCGCCATGTCAGTGGGCGCTAAAGAACCCCAGGTGGTCGAGATTTCCGGGGCCCTTCACTACAGCGCCTCTCATAATGCATCTCTTATAATCATGTCGTGGTGTTAGGACATAAAACCCAGAAATGAAATCTGGGCAATGTGGGCTTTTTAGGGGCGAAGCTCCTTAGGGCATAGGCTAGTCCGGCGTCGTCGTCGTAGCCACCTCTAGGTCTCAGGATGATCACGAGATGGCACTGCGGTGCTGCTTAGCTAGTACGTGAATTGATAAATAGATGGCGCGGAGGCGCTCGCTGCGTGCTCTAGTGTGATAGGAGAGCGCTAGATGGCGGCGTTTTGTGTTCGAATCTGATTGGATGGAGGTGCATTGCTCTCGTTTAATCGGATATCGCTAGGGGCCCATGTCAGCTCAATTCTCATCGGATGGAACAATCGTTGGAGATCGTTCGATGCGCGACCGCTGAACCTCCGGAGCTTCGCCCGCTCCTCGTAATTCACTCCGCGGATATGCGTGGATTCTTTTTATTCTAGCATAGTGACGCCAGCACTTGTAACTGTTTGTGCACGGGAGGCCGCCGTTATGACTTTGTTGTGATGCGCAGCGCAGGCTGCGCTTGCTTCCCGGCCATGCTTCTCGAAGCAGCATGCAAGCTACTTCGGGAAAGGGAAGGGATTCGACCGTTCTACATCTTTGGCATGTTCAACGCGCAAATTTTAGTGTCTTCTATAACGTGAGCGGCAACCCTCAACGCGCTGTAACGAATATTTAAAAGGCGACGTATTTCAGATCTTGTCAGTTTTATCGACGTCCGACGAGTGTTCGCGCCGCTATCGTCTCGCTGTGTGATTTGCGTTTTTTTGCGGTGCATATAGTTACGCCCAATAAACAGTTTGACTCAGTACGCTTCGAAGTCTGCTGCTTCTTTCGCAATCACGTCTACGCGACAGTAACGAATGAGCAAGAAAGTTTTACAAGAACCGCGAAACTTCACAAATGTTCAGTCCAGTATGTTTATCTTTCCTATTTTGAACTTGATTGATTGATTGATTTATGTTGTTGTTTTACGATCTAAAACCGCGATATCATTACGAGACGTACTATGCTAGAAGGCCCGGCAAATTTTCATTACCTGGGGTGATGGAAACCCAGGATCACTGAGATCACACGGTACAC
The DNA here is from genome assembly GCA_013339685.2 of Hyalomma asiaticum. Taxonomy (NCBI): domain Eukaryota; kingdom Metazoa; phylum Arthropoda; class Arachnida; order Ixodida; family Ixodidae; genus Hyalomma; species Hyalomma asiaticum. The sequence continues at coordinate 70,927,240 of CM023489.1, forward strand.
GGGCCTCGACATTTTGCCTCCACCTAAATGCAATCGCCGCACAGCTCCACTTTCTCCGTATGTTAGAAGATTTGGCATTTGGGGGCACTTTATATTTCTGCTTGATAATACTGATAAGTGTAAAAGGGCTTCGATTGCATATATCAATATTAAACGTCTTTAGCTTGAAACTACAGCGGCATTTCTATGAGGTCATACATGATACACAAGGAATGGCGGAACCTATCAAAGGCTGTTTTCATGCCTCACTCCGCCTAATGCATCTAACATTAGGGAGTTTGAGAATTGGGGCCCCAAGGAGCTTGGGGACCCAGGAAGCTTGCGACCCGCCAGAGCGCATGCGCAGAACCCAAGCCAATCTTGGGCTCTTGCGTTCGTGTTGACCCAAGGCGTGTTGCGTCACCTCGTGCACGACTAGAAAGCCAAAAAAGAAAGAGCCGTACGAGCCGCAGTCATCCAAATCCATTGGCTATCCGTCTGCTCAGATGCTAGAGACGCGCGGGAGGAATACGCAATCTGTAATAGTACAAAGATTTCGTTCAGTATATTTTATTTTTTTCTCCTCCTTAGACTACACTTCGTTTTCTTTCTTTTCGTTTGTTTAAAACGTTTCTGTTGTTTTCACCTTTCAAGCAGACTTTTTTTTGTCACTTGTGGCGTTCCGTGCGTTTGACCCAACGCAGCCTGCGTTTGACCCAATTCTCAAACTCTGCTGATCCTCCGAACGCAAGAGCAACCTACGCAACGCAGCTTGGGGACCCAGCGTCTTCGGCCTCCAATTCTCAAACTCTCTATTTAGATAATTTCGGCAGTGTTAGGCAGCGTCATGGCTGCGAGCAGCGGGGTGTAAGACTGCCAAGAATAAATGTACAAAAGTACCCAATAAATGTGGACAGGTAAACGAGTGCCGCCGTAGCTGATTTCTTAAAGCATAGGAGGCAATGTTGAAACGTCGTACCTTCGACCCCTGCCGAGGTCATGTGTGTTTTTTCGTCGCCTTGAGTTCCTTTCCATTCATTTCATAAACACTACGGTGCAACTAAACATAATTCATTTATAGTGTGCACGTCTTGGTATCTTTTTCTGTTAGATTCATTAGTTTGTGTCATACATGTGATTGCTTTTTCTAGGCTCGTACTTTTTCATAACGTCAATCTTTCGAGCCCCCATCGACCACCGTGAACGGGTATCATCAATAAACTGGCAATAAACCCATGAAACACAAAATAAAATTTAAATTTCTTCGGGAACTGTAGTGTCGTTCATTTTGCCATACTCTTTTCTGCTGTTATACAAAGTGCGCACGGTCATTTTATTTGATATAATTCCTCGCCGCAAGTTAGAGCAGCATAGCAGGCGGCGCTAGTTGGTACTGCGTAATCTTAATCCAGCGGTCGATCCGTGTCTGAGCTCTTCTTTGAGCATTTCTCCTGCGTGCGCTGATTCAGGATGCGAACTCAGTGCAAATGACACTAGAAACTGGATTCATATTCTTGCATTCAGGCCACACGGACTTCATTAATCTTTTCACGATAACTTTATGTTATGTCCATTTCTTCTTTGGAAGAATGCCTTATCTTTTTCATTGAAACATAGTTGTGCTTGTTTTCCCAGACACATCGAAAATCTACGACTTTACATGCTGTGCACCTGCTTGAACTCCTTGTTTGAGTATCTTCTCTTTTACCAAGCGCATTCTGCTAACAATGATAGCATTTTTTGCGTTGTGAAGGGTCAGTATAGTAATATGAGAGATTTTATTACTCATTGCAGTGTCTATTTAGCAATTTAGGACTATTTCCAGTGTGGCTTTATACTGAAGTGGAAATGAGCTAAGAAGAACTGGCCTAGGCTTACGGCCTTCTTTACGTAGTAACGCTGTCAACCATTCTACTTCGTGCTTCCATTTTGTTTTTGTATAACAAAACATTACTGCAGTTCTTTGCACGGCTTTCGAAATTTCTACTAACGAAGAACTAGCTCTTTTTACAAAAGCACACGAATTTCATTAGACGCATTCTGTGTGATAGATTTGTGCACACTACTAATTTTCAGGACGAAAACTTTGCCGCCTGTGTCAGAATGCGCAAAGTTCTATCTGGATTTAAAGAGGAGCTACGAAGACAATTCGCTGAACAGGAGCACGGGTAACGAATAGTGCAAAAAGAGCTCGTGGATATAGCGAAATGCGAAGGTAAGATGCATGTAGGAAACACTACCTTGGCCCCGTTAAATAATATGCCATTGATTATCAATATGCCATTGATTACCGCCAGCTCAGAATCCACGCCACAGGTTTATAAACCTGTGACGGGTTTTGCTTCCATGATCTGCTGGAGGAAGGCCTTAAGGCACACGTCTGAGCCGGTCTCACGTGCTATTCGAGCTGCAGTCTTTTCACTCACGAGTGATGTCACGACGCTGGTGGCGTGAACTTCGACGTCGCCGTCGTCCACAGCAGTGACGTCGCCTGTGCCCGGTGCCCTTGACAGTATTTCCAAAAGCTCCATCTGTTTTCCTGGAACAAACATTAACTTGTCATCGTACTTCAGAATACTTGCGAAAAGTTTATTGGCTCGTTACCCTCAACTGAGCACCACATCACCAGCTGCTCCATTCGCATCAAAACAGCTGAATTCTGGTCGTAGAGAAATTGTCTACAAGAGTACCAACGTGTAAAGCAACTACAAATAAATTTTTCTGGAATAGTATTGAAGCATTTTGTTTCGCTAACATACAAGAAAATTTTTTTTCGTCAGTTTCTTGCTGTACATTCGCCGTGATTGTGAGGAGAGTTATAGAGCGCATACACACAACAGACGCGACGCATGGACTTACACAACATTCTGCGTAGGAAAATTCAGCACGTTGATTCTATTCGTTCGTGAGTGCCCTGGATCTGGCTGTCGATTTCTTTTTACAAAAGGCTTCAAACAATCTAATCTATAGAGATCATTTTGAATGACGTTCTTCATTTCAGACTAAGCTGTGCATTATGAACTCCGAGTGAGAAATTCTATTGAAAAGCCCGATCAAGAATGCAAGAGATACTTGAGTCGGTTAACGTGGTGCCGGAAAACCATCTACAGGCCAGAATGTCAGCACCTCGTTAAACAAGGAAGGTGACCGCATGATGTCATTTGGCGAATACACCCCCTGAAATCTTTAGGTCTCCAACGTGCAATCCATCGTGCTTTACGACACGTCGGCATTATGGGTCTACAATTACATGAGACGCGATGATGCGCTCTCGTGAGAAATTTCACTCAGATCAATAACGCTCTAAGAAACGCTTCCGCGCTAAATATTTGCATGTAAAACGAAAATATATCTGGTGCATCGGTATCTTCATGCATCTGCCTCAGCGAAACTGGTGTCAAAGTGGCAGAGCTTTGTTACATCATATCTGCTGTTCTTCACACAGTAGCGCTCATGTACGACACTAGGAGGATGTGCGCATGAGACAAACCATATTTCTCAACTTTGAATAAATTTCGACTACCTACTGTTCTTAAACATGCACTTAGCACTGAGCACATGTGCGCCCTTGCGTTACGGCCCTATTGAAATGCGGCCACTGTTTCCCTGAATAATGCCACGTCCACGTGCCCGGCAGCGCGACATCTTGTGTGCTGCGCTGTACCCCGCCGGTAGAATTTTTCTACCGCCTGTTAATTTCCGCCTGCTAATGAGTTACGAAAACGTGGAAGTATATGTGAGGTTTTTGAAATTGTAAAATCCTGGAATGGTCTTTTGTACGTGGCAATAATGGAGTGCTATAAAAATGTGGACCACGGTTGAGCTTCACCTTTAAGCGCGACACGCGACAGCGAAACCGTCGCTTGAATTAGTTTTGCGCAAGTAATCGCACCGACCCAAGACCGCCTCTATGTAGGTGCCGCTACACGGGGGCGCCGGTGGTGGTAGGATAGACATGCTGGAAAAGGTGTCTATATTTGTGTTTCCTCGCAAAATAACTGTGTTTTCTCCCACACCAAAATCGCACTTCGAACTATCATGCGTGTTGGTTGTAGTCAAGTCACATGTTACAGTTTTTCTGACGGATTTTGCTCTGAGATATTCAATTCTATTTATGTTTGCGGATCTGCGGGGGCCTACATGGTCGTGTTGGTCGCGACGATTTTTTCGAATATTCTGTGAGATGAGCATGGCATAAATTTCCGCGAGACAAGCTAGCCCTGTCGCGTTAAAACAATCACGTCTGCTCTTTCTGCCACCTTACGTTTGCCCCCATTGAAGTACTCAATGATTTGGCGATCAAGCGCTAACTGCTTCCTAGATGCCTGGACGTATGCCTCAGCTTGAGAGGGGGAAAAATCCGCAATTAGGGATTTGACAATGCACAGGCTCATGATTGATTTCTGCGATTTTAGGTCCTAAAACAATGATATGACTATGAGGGAAGCCATCGAAATGGCAATATTGCCATTTCGATCATGTGAAGCCGGCAGCAATAGTCCATTGTTGCCATTAAGGAGACATTAGTGACAAAGCCAGGCCACGTAAATTGTAATACCTGGTCGCCTTAATCGCTATCTTAGAGATATTGGCTTAGTAACCACAGAAGGCTGTATATACTGCCCACCCGAATTCGCTGGTTAACAAATATTAGACAGCCGTTGTTAGGTGTCAGATAATATTGCTCATGCACGAGCGATGGGACGTCAACGTCCTCAACAGTAGCAACCACACGTGGTCCACGGAATAATTCGTACAGTTCTTGCAATAACAAGGCTGCGCTATCGGTTTAATCGATTATACAATTTGCACGGGTTCAGAAATATTGCCCTGCTTTGCAAGAATAGCTGAAGAAAACCGAATTTAAATAAATACGCCCTGCATTGGTGTGGAAATGTCGATAAATATACTTTTCAATTTACTCAGGGGAGCCGTTGCGAGTAGTTATATGAAAAAATGCAAGCAAATCGCCAAAAACAAGATGTTGTGAACCACTCTGTCATTAGGCACACAAAACAGTAGCCCTATCTTAAGGACATGAATAATGACCAATCACTGCTAGTCAGCCTACGTTGTTGGCTAGCCAAGAACATATGCTGACTGCATGAGCTGCATTGTCCCACCAGCTTGTGACAACGGATAAACTTGTCTGTGCGTGACTCTGCAAGCGAAGAACAGGCCAGTTTATCCATTCTCAAAAATTTTCGTGAGACAGTGACAGTAGACTGCGCGTAATATCTCATTTGTTTGCCAAAACGAGACAGCCAATATGTCTTGGTGGACCAGACTGACCCCAGTGCCAAGCAGTACCTAACAAAAGACAGACCTAGCAATCACAGATCAATACAGGCCAAGACAGACCTAGCAAGCCCAAACTGTACCTAGCAACACCATGTCTAACTTCAAATCCACCAGCTTCGCTGTGTCAAGCCATGAGAAATTTTACGGGACTTGGACCCTTTCTTTAGCATCGGCGATTGATGTTTGCGTTAGCTACATCAGTATCTGTCTTTGGCTTAAGTCTGCCTGCCTAGGGGATGGGTTGCTTCTCTCTCGATTGGTTCTAGACCATTCCTTGATGATCCTTGGTGATCTGTAAAATGACAGTGCGCGCCAGCGACTCCAAATTTTTGCCCTCCGCGTCAGGCACTCCATAGACAATGTCACCGGATCTTCTGCTGTGGTTTTCCGAATCATCCACCCTACCTTTTGAAGCTTTTTCCGCTGAAGCATGTTATTTTTGCTAAGAGAGAGAGAGAAGTAGGCTTTATTTATACACCCCGGCTGTTGGCCTCAGATGTTAAGAAATGTTTTTTTTTCAAGGGCGGATGGAGCGTCTTTCTTGTTTTCAACTTAAACTAACCGATGTTATTTTTAGATTTATATTGGTGCAAAACCCTTTAACCGTTTCGCATAATGGCTGCAATGCGTCGCTGGGTTCTCTTCAATGCCACCAGTCGTCATAACAAGTTTTCACAAAAATACAACAGCATCGGCAGCTGCAACAAAGAGCCGCAGGAGCGGAAGCCTCAAGAAGAAGGGGTTACTTGATCTAAAACCCTTATCATGTCGGCGCCTCCCTTTCATGAAGAAGGACAGCGGAGCAGACGTGTGCATTCTCGTGGTACTACCGTGCTTAATGGCTACGGGATGCGAAGGAATACCATATACACGTGATAGAATATCTGAGGCTCCATGCCAGCCACGTGTCCAGCATAGCGCTTCCGTCGCTGAACTAATTTTGTTCACTAACACACCAGTGCCATTGGGGAGGCCTCGCATGGTCGGGTGCTACGGCTAACACGGCGGTAGCCTGAGATGATCATTTCCGTCGTTGCACCGTAGGTTGGCACGTACGCCGGTGCCTACACTGCGGTGTAGGCACGGACGCCATGCCTTCACTGCGGCACAAGCCCCTTAACACTATCAAGTCAAAATCGTGCTGCACATTTGGTAATACACTAAAAAGGCATCTGCTATTGCATATGCCATTGAGAGTGTTGACCTGAATGCCAACAGATGTACTTTTTCACCGAGGCCCATTAAGTCTTGAAAACGCGTTATCCCAAATCGCATGTTGCAGAAGCATCGCCCAAGTGTGAACGCATACTACCAAATTTGGCGCAAGAAATGGGCAACTAGTATTACAGAACTGCACTTTACAGAACTGCGATTTGTTTCTCAACGTATACGTCGCGTTGTCAAAAAACGTGCTGGTATATCTTCTATTATTAGCACGTACGTTCATGTCATGTTGGCTGGTGTCTTAGAGCTGTAGCAGCGCGAACTTGATTAATTTGAGAGGTATGTAGTGGGAATGCTTTCTTTATTTATACCGATGTGTCTGATGGTAATTACGCCCACTTGTGACGAAGTCCTGAGATGACGGCCGATAGAATTTCCTATAGACAGCGTTCGTGTGCCAGTTGTCGAACAACGAGCCCATGCACTTGATCAGGCTCCTTCAACGACATGCCAGCGGCACTTGATCCCAAAGTGCCGTCGTGATCCTTGTGTGTGATACCCTCCACTACTTCGCCATTTCTGCTGTATGCACTTTACACTTATACACATGTGTATTTACATCATTCACCATGATGTGATTGCGTCTGTCTGTGACAATTGAGCAGCCGCCACATTCTTATTATGTTCGGAACTGTGTGATGTACTCAGTAGCATTATTATACTGGAGCTGTTAGAGCCTAGCTAAGTTCCTCTTGTTGTTTCCAGTTCCAAGCGAAGTGGAAAGAGGGTGAAATGAGGGCGGTTGTGCAGATTGAAAATTAAAGAGAGACAGAAGTAGAATGAGAGAAATAAATTTAAAAAAGGGCGAAGCTTGCATTAGGTCACGCAAGGCTTGGAACAGGGTAACTGGACAATTTTAAGTTTGACATGGTTTGGCTGGGTCTTACTTGGCGTTGGTATATCTTAGCTATTGGTAGGTCTCACTTGACAACCTCTCAAGTCTTAGTTTACTTGGACTTGTCTCAATTAGTCTTAACTTATTGGGCTTGCATTGAATATTATTGGCTTAATCAGGCTTGTAAACCTTATAACATGTGACTTAAATAGGCCTAGCTCACTCATAATTCTACTTGGCTTAATTATTCTTAGGTTTATGTAGGAGTAACTCAAGCTTAGTTTGATTAGGCTTACGCCAACATTATTAGCTTAATTAGACTGGTTTAATGTAGGTCATAGCCTAACGAGGCTTTACTCAATTATGATTTATTTAATTTCAGGGGCCTTAATTAGTGTAGGCTTAATTAGTGCTACCTTATTTACATCTCTCTTATTTAGTCTTCTTAAGGACTCACCATCGATGTTTGACATTACGACATTTACCCTAAATAGGCTTGACTTAAGTAGTAATAGCCCGATTAAGTTCTGTGTTATTTGCCTTATGATACTAAGGTATGGCTTAAATAGTATTAGTTTAATTAGGCATCGCTGAGCTTAATTAGCCCCAAACTGGCAAAGCGCGGTATGAACCGTCGCGTGCACCGTTAGGGTAGGTGGCCTGGGCTAAGCACAGGTGCAAAAAAGCGACACCACAGCACAGTCGTGCCTAAAAGCTTTAGTCGTGTCTAGGTAGAGCAGGCGCGGCGCAGCTGTGGCATGAGCGGTTCCTAGACAACGTGAGGCGATCCGAGGCGGTTTTCTGTGGACACCAAAGTCTTTACAGCCGGTATGAACAGCTCTGCTGTTTAAATAAAATTTCTTGGCGCGGCGGGATTTGAACCTGGGCACCCTCGGTCCGAAGGCGAGCATCCTAACCCGTAGGTTATATACACCCACCCTGAAAGAGCATACGCTTATGGGAGCCGTATCATTGCATTGTACCCACGACAGTAACAGAACTTGCTGCGGGTGAAAGAAATTGAAAAGGGACAGAAGTAAAAGAACAGAGAGAGTGCACCTATACTCGGGTACAGGTCAAGAAAAAAGCGGCATCTACTCATCAAAGGACCCCCCCCCCTCCCCTCCCACCAGCCAGTGGTGCCACTCTGAGAACGTGACATCGCGGAATACCGCCTACGCGCAGCAGTTAAGAGATATCAGAGCGCGGCGCAGAAGTGGTTTCCGGGTTTTCGGTTCAAACAGCGGCACCACCGGTTGGGGGAGAGTCCTTTGACGAGTAGATGCCGCTTTTTTCTTCACCTTTACCCGGGTAGAGGAGATGAAGAAACGGAGGTAGGGAAGATGCTGGAATGAGTAAAGGCGGTGATTACTTAGTGTAGCCGAAATTAACACTTGACGTGTATAGAAAAAATTATTTGGTGGCTTCCTTGCATCTTTGTGCCTTATATGGCGCAAGTTAGGTGTGGTGTTGCTAAAAAATCGCTTCTGCTTTGCTTACCTTCGCAATGCTTTCCGAAGTCCCCAGAGCTCAGCTCGTCAGGGGTGTTTGCGGTAGCAAAGCCTTTCGAAGAGTTAAATGCAAAGCTTCTCTTGGGGAATTGTAGCCACATTGGCCGTATCTATCTTTCTATCTATCTATCTATCTATCTATCTATCTATCTATCTATCTATCTATCTATCTATCTATCTATCTATCTATCTATCTATCTATCTATCTATCTATCTATCTATCTATCTATCTATCTATCTATCTACGTCTCGGTGATTTCATAACCGTCTCGTTCACCTGATATCCACAAAGATTTCGGTGTTAGGTTTGGAATGTACGACGAACATGAGTCATGAGCCTTTACACTACTGAGATGATGTACTGATCATGCATGTCATCATTAACGACACTACAAACATGTGGAGCTCATACCTGTATTGGTCATGTCGGGTGCCGGCTACAGGAGTTTACACAGCCCATTTCAATCTCAGGCCAACTAAAATAGATTTAACTTGAAAATAAAGTGACATTGCTTGTCGTAGCATGAGATTGAAATATAAATATAAGAAATACACAGATAATCACGAATGCGTTGTAATATCCGAGGTAACGTACACTTAAGCTAAACGGTTGGCGGTCATCGAATCCGGAGCCCCGAGTTGTGAAGCAGGCTCGTTACCGCTAGGTTACGGGGGCTCCTCCCACAAGGAGATATAGACCTAATGCACCAACAACTGCGATAGTGATTCATGTCTAAAACTAATTGCTTGTGCGGTGTGTGTTAAATACTGTCATACCGATTTAACCAATGATAGATATGTTCTAATACCACTCGGCATGCTCCTGGCCTACTTTGCTCGATTCTTTATGGACACTTGAACGAACGGCGCTCATAATATGCACATGAGCGCGCCGTGGCCTGCATTTATCTTCACTAAGAGATTTCTGGGATGTGCAGTAACGCGCGTGGTTCCAGCGTCACATTCTATTATTACCTGCTATTTATTCGCCACGGTGCTACAGACTTACCTAGTTTGACACCGTTGAGCATACACCTATTCATGCACTTTGCACACAGACGTTCACCCTACTCGTAACGCTACGCTGAGTGCCAGACTATTCGTCATGAGCAATTTCATTTTCTCGCTGACAGATTCCCACAATGCGCGGTATCTGCAGGTTTCTTTTTTCAGTAGTAGTAGTAGTGGTGGTGTTGTGGCTACAGGCGGTGTTAGCCTGGCAGACCTGGCCGGCAATTGCTCCGCCCGAGCGTCTCTGTCCATGTCGCATGAGTCACCACGTGTCACTCAACCCTGTCTCTTGAAGAAATGCTACAAGCAGAGCTGACACGTTCCTGCGAATCGACCGCGTACCTTCCGGAAATGTAATTTGTTCAGTGCTCGCATGTGGATACCCTCTTTTTCGCATGTTGTCCATGAGTGCTTTTCTCTCGGTGCAAAAGCGCTTGCGGGACCAGATGTAGGGGTCAATGTCTCCCAGTTCATTGCACTCCGTGCACGATGGCGAAGTATCGCCCCTAACTTTAAAAGACCATGCGGGAGTGCATGCTGACCCCGTTCTGACTCGGTACGGTAGAGTTGAGTCGCTGCGCTAAGTCCTTTTGTCACACAAGGCTGGTGTGGTGGCTTCCACAAAGAACGGAAATGATCTCGAATTGATTGTTTTGCTGATGTCTGATTAATAGGAGCTCTTATCGTCGGTTGTCTCGAAAGCGCTGCGTTGGCCAGGGCAACTGCTCTTTCGTTGCCGTTGATACCAACATGCGAAGGTATCCACTGGAAAGTTATCCTAATTCCCTTTTGGGCCGCTTTTTTCAGTGATACCAATGATTGTCGGCAGAACGTGTTTCGAGGAGTTCCACGAGAGAGTTGTTGAATTGCCGACTTAGAGTATGAGACAATGACGGCTTGATTTGCGGGTCCATTCTTCAGTTTGCGCAATGCAGCACAATTGCAGCACTCTCTGCAACCGTTGAAGAGACCACGTTGTCCAAACGTCCAGACATGCGTAACGAACAGATGGAATCCAATATGCCGCAGAGCAGCTCTTTGTGTCCATACTAACAGATCCATCCATGTATACATGTAGATAGCCGTTATATTTATCATACAAATACTCAAGTACCCGGTAGCATGTTTCAGAAGGAGGGGTTGCTCACTTGGATTTCAGCCCAGGAATGCACAGTTCGTAGGAGATGTCTTCGAACATCCAAGGAGGGTCACTTCGTTGCCTTCGTTTGGGACTCTTGGCACCAAGCATTTCTAGAGTACTGACAGCACCATAGAAGTGAGACTTGTGCCTATTTCTGAGTCTTCTGATTAGGGTTTTCCCAGGTGAGGACTCGCTCAGTCTTAGGAGTTGTGTCAGAATGGCTTGAGAGGCCAAAAGGCGTAATGGTATAGTGATTGACTCTCGAATAACACTTTCTTGTTGGAGGCCGCTTGTGGAACTCCTAAGGCCAAGCGAATGCCTTTCCGATTTAGCACCTCTAAGCGTTCATATTGGGTCTCTGATGGACGTATCAACGGCAGCTGGTAAAGTATCCGACTGGTCACAAGGGCGGAGTGTAGAGCGAGCATAGACCTTGGGTGACTACCCCATTGCAGGCCGGCGACTCGCTTAAGGGCATGAAGTCGCTGCATTGATGTGTCAAAGACATAGCCTACAGCCTTCCGCCATGACAGCTTGCTGTCCAATATCATACCCAGGAAACGAACACTTGCAGTCTGTCGTATTGGCTGGCTTCCCAAGTTGACATGCAACCGCGTGGTTTTTCGCTGTCGTCCAGGAAAAACAATGAAGCATGACTTCTCCTTTGAGATTGACAGGCCGAGCATTGACAGGTGGGTCTGTATGGAAGAAATCGCTCCTTGTGCTATACGTGCCAGTCGTTCGTGGCTGTATCCCGACACCCAACTGCAGATGTTGTCCGCATATATTGACATATTGACGGAAGCGCGCAGATAGCCAACTGAGTTCGGGAGACCTGCCAGAGCAATATTGAAGAGGAAAGGAGAGAGAACGCGTCCCTGTGGTAAACCACGAGAAATGAGTCTTTCCTCGCTAACAGTGTCTCCAAGGCGAACACGAATAATACGGTCACTGATAAAGGCGTGGATGAAGCGCAGAGTGTTGCCTGTAACTCCCATGGATTGCAATTGGGTTATGATGGCTACTCTCAAAACGTAGTCGTAGGCCTTATCCATGAACACTGCAAGTTTTGAGAGGCCGTCTTCTCGGTGGTGTTCAATATAGCTTGCCAGATCTAAAGCACTGTCTTGGGCGCACAGCCCCTGTCGAAATCCAGTCATTCATGATGGAAGTTTCCTATTCTGTTCCACAATCCAATTCAGCCTGTTCTGGACTAGTTTTTCCATGACTTTCGCTACACAGGACGTCAGTGACACCGGGCGATACGAGCCTAAGACAGTGGCATCTTTATTGGGTTTTAGAATGGGCACCACCCATGCAACTTTCCAGCTTTCCGGAATATGTCCTGTGCTCCACACAGCATTGAAGATGGTAAGGAGTTGTCGTTTCCGTGACTTCGGCAGGTTCGCGATCATCTGATTGCTGAGAAGATCAGGGCCGACCGCACAATGTGTGCGCAAACCGCAGAGCGCTAACTCCAATTCACGGAACATAAAAGGGGCATCCATCAAGGAAGGGGAAAGAGGTGGCATGGGATCCATAGGTTGTGACGAAGTGTGGGTGGAATAGGCATCCGCAAAGTCTTCCGCTAATGTTGCAAGTGTTTTCCTGAGCTTCAAGGCAAGAACTTCAAAAGGACTTTTGTGGGAAGTCCTTCCAGCGAGCGTACCAATAATTCCCCAAATTTTCGCCATGGGGGTAAACACAGATAGGCTCGCGCAGAACGCAGCCCATTGTTGTCGCCTTAACTGTCTAGAGTGCCTACGAATGACTGCATTGATGCGGTTAAGCGCAGTTTTCAGCGTAGGATCACCCCCTTTTCTCAGAAGCATACGTTCTGCTCTTCTCCGTGCGGCACAAAGGCTCCGCAGCTTTAGGTCCGGAGCAGGAAAATGATCTGGCAGTTTCGTCGATTTAGTAGCCTCCTTCTTGCTTCGCAGCATGCCGGCAAATAGGTCTCCGGTAGACATTTCTAGGACTTCGCGATAGGTGTCCCATCGTGTGACAAGGGAACACTTTTGGTGACTGTTTTGATATCCAGCAACATTGGTATATATGGGAAAATGGTCACTGCCCATTCGATCCAGAGCTGTCGTCGATGAAACCGTAACATCTGCAGAGTGTAGTACGAGGTCAATGACGCTGATGCAATTTGGGGGTCTGAAGAACGTTGGTTTCTTGTCGTTTGGTACGCACAGGTTCTCTGCATCCATAGCATCAACGATTTGTCTGACACGTGTGTCGACCACCTTGTCACCCCACAGCGAATGGTGAGCGTTGAAGTCTCCGCATAATATTCGAGGAGGAGAGCAATGGCAGCAAATATTCTTGATGAGGGACTTCTTGGGGACTTTTTTCATGGGACATGCGTAAATGGGCACTACGCTCAGGCATCTTCTGCCTATATGTACTTGTACTGCTACTACTTCCACGGCGGCGGAGCAAAGGTCTTGAACTTGCAGAGCAATATGTGGTATTTCGCGTCGAATAAACAGCGTGGCACGTCCTTGGGCGAAAGAGGGAATCGTGTGGTTGACGTGACCAACGTAGCCAGGTACTGACTGATTATTTGGCAGAGCGGCCTCAGAGAGGTCGAGGATAGGTGCAGGTGTGTCGCGCAGGAATAAATTAACCCAGGAGCACGCAAGGTAGGGCCGATATTAGTTTTATGGCGGCAAAGTTCGGCCCATCCACGGCCTAATGTTGCCGACAGCGCGCCAGTATCGGCCACGCCGCCGTCAATGACTGGCAACGTCGGGCTACTATAGCCGCTGCCCCGCCGATATCGGCAGGCCGTCGACTGTAATCGGCAACATGGGGCCGCATATGCCGCGTTACTGCCGACATCGGCTGAGGCGATGGCTTTCAACGGCAACTATGGCGCCGATTTTGCCTTTTTACAGACAATATGGGCTGGCCGACGCCATTTATCGGCAACACTGTGCCAAGTATGCCACGTTAGAGCCCCCGTCTGCTAGCCGATAACTTTCTCCGGCAAATGTGGCGCCGATTTTGCCGCTCATCAGAATCGCCTGAGGAATGGCGAATTTGGCGCGATATTTGCCCAGAAAGATTATTTCACAGGAAACATTGAGTCGTTTCTGCTGTCCTGGAGGCAACGTCGACTACGGCGCAGCTTTTCATGGTTGATATCGGCCGGGCCTCTTTGGAAGCCTGCTGTATATAGCAACAGAGATCCGATCGAGACAAGCATGACCGAAATTCACTTGAGAGATTCGACGTAAGAATCAGATGTTGAGCTTCATATATTCATGTATACGCGTTTCAGTGCCGGAACATAGCGCACGTGGATTTTGAGCAGCATATATGATATTATGTTCGCGCGCATTGTTTTTAATAAGCAGGGCACACAAAAAAACATGCATATAAACTATTCATATATACATCTACAGGCTGTTTTGCGGGAACTTTGCGAAACAGGCTGGTGCAACAGTGAACATTAGCCAAAATGATCGACAAGCATGGTGGAAAATTATCTGACAGCGCATGTCAGAAAATTTAAATTCATAGAAATTGTTCGTGCTTACATCGATGGGCACAACCACCACTCATATGTTCAAACAAAGATAAACAGTCGGAAGCGGCGCTCTATACGACTGAAATTAAGCAACCTATGGAAGGAAATGACATACGGAGGTAACAGCGCAACAGTGAGTGGACAATAGAAGGTCTAGCGCGGACATTATGGTGCGCTGAAGCGGAAATAAACTCGCGCAACCGGCGTTATCCTACTGACATTTAGCAGCCTATGAAAAAGAAGGCTACACGGAGCTAACAGCGTGACAGCGAGGGGACAAAACAGATCTAGTGCTAACTTTATATTCAGAGGATGTTAGCTGTTTTTATACACCATGAAATACACAGATCCCTTTCGCATTGCAAATTCAAATGAAGTGCTCTTGTCAAGACCACGACATTTGCGAAAAAGGCAAAAACGAAAAATACAAAACAGTCATATGGCAAGCATTTTTCATCTCAAAGGTGGCAAACAAATGCACACACGTATAATTGATGTATAGACAGCTTTTCTGGTGAGTTCTACTAGAGTGTATGTGACCACAAAGTGTTCTTGCGCAGGCGATGTGCGTATTTTATGGTATATAAAAACAGCAAGCATGCACTGAAAAAAAAATCAGTTGAAAATCAAAGCTCTCTTCTGTTCTCTAGTTTCTTCATATGTTTGTGCAGGGTCACAGTATAAACCAACCGTCCTAAGTCAAGCTGTTGTTGACCACGTGCCCCTCCACTACATTTCATCAGTGCGTTCGCATAACTAGTGCACTCCTTTCAAAAGCAGCTCCGCAACGCATGTATCGCAGCTCGCATAAGCTCAGCAACAGAAAATAATTGTCTACTTTTCGGGTAAACTTATACCTCCCTTTTCCACCTCCATGCTCTCTACTACCACGCAGATACAATAGGCTAATAATTTCTTAATATGTCCACGGCATTGCGTATAATTCCTTCTTTCTTTATTTTTTGCTTTTTTGTGAACGACCGTTAGTGCGTTCTTTCCATACATGTCGAATTCTTTTACACATCGGCCATCGCGGTTACGTTGTACTAGTTAGATGAGAAGAATACATCGAGCTTGACTGCATGCTCTGTGCAGCGAGTGTAGGATTTGTCTCTGACGTTCATATGAGACTATGGTGTCGGTATAAGCCCACATCTGCGTTTTCTGGTACTTAAAGACTAATTTATTTATAACCAAAAAGAGTAAAATAAGGGCGCGAGTAGAGGATCAGCGCAATATTTCTTGTCGCGCGGGAAGGGAGCACGTGTTTTCCTGCGCTGCAGAAACTTGCAGAAATTCACAATGGCGACGCCGCGCGCCCTCGCTACGTTTGTTACATGCAGTGCAGCATTTCGATCGCGTTTTTAGCTAGAGTGGGTGGTTCAGCCTCTGCGAAATCCTATGCTACAGGTAGCTAGCAAGAGAACACATGCATACAAGCATACTCCATAGGCTGCACCAGGCTGCACTTAACAAATGCAGTCCCGGCGGGTGTCCCCGCCATTGTGCTTTTGCCCAGCAGAAATGCTGTCTTCCACGCTTTGCGACAACCACAAAAAAAAAAGAAAGCAAAACGCGCATATTCTGCCTAGAAGCAACCTTGCACATGCTAAGCTAGCAGCAACTAAAAATAAAAAAAAAGTATGTGAAGGGGGGGACGCGCGTCGCTTCCGAACTGACCACCCTCGTCACGGCCCCCTCCCTGCACGTCCATTGTGCGCACTTACAGTTTGCAAAGAATGTCGTTCTGAACCTGCTTTTGGTGGCAGTGGTGGCCCTTCGGAGGGAGCGACCGCACAGTTTTCGGGGAACTTTCCGCGCGGCTGCATTCTCTCGTCCCGGCTGCAGTGCTACCGACATGGAACGAGTTTCAACGGCTGCACGCAGTCTGCCTACGCGTATCGGCGCATGTACCGCAGTTGATTGCGCGATTCCCTGGCCAGTGTACCTCCTAAGACAATGCCCATCACAACTGTGACATCGGTCGTATATGAACACAAGCCTGCGCCTTTTGGTGAGGCTACAGTGCCGTCGCTGAATTTGTATTGCTGACACACAGCTCAATAGTGCAAAGCGGATGCCGAAATTCGGTAAGTTGCTGGCCACTTTTCAGAATGGGGCCTGGCACTCTTTGTTGCGATGTTAAACCACCGGTTCCACCTTTATATATTATTTGTGTCGTGAGGTGCGTAGGCTCTATATTTTCGAATAAAGAGCCTACGCACATTGTCCCAAAGCAATTTTAATTCATATAGTTAATCCTGTGCTTGTATCAAACCCCCATTGTGTGGTGACTTGCAGTTCTCGTAACACTTTTTTTCCTGCCCGTATTTTTAAAGGTAACGTGATACCGAACACGCGCTCCTTGGTGTTGGACACGTGTGGCAGTTCGGCACGCGATGGCATTTTTAAAGTAGCCTTGAAAATATGTTCTTCCTCTAATATCTGCTCATAATGCGCCTTGCACCTATCATTTAAGGACATTTTTGCCTAAAGACCCCATCCTTGGTGTGTGTCGTATTAGCTCACGTCTACATGTTTTCCTTTCCGATGTATACCAAAAATATGAAATTTATTATAATGCAAAATGCACCTATTTCACCTAATGTGCCGCTTTTAAAATTGCTTTGCAACAGAACGTTTACTCGTGTTTTTATTCTTTTTCCCTTGGGTATATAAAGTGACACAAAGCCAAGATCTGGGGGTTGAATATTGAACATAGATTCATTTTATAGTAAAAGGACAACTTTCTTTTGTTATTTTCGAAAGTAGTGCCCGATTATGAGATGTTTCTGACATTTCTTGAATTTCCGGGTTTGTTCATGAGTCGCACATAAATCGCATACAATTATAGTGTAGTGCTGATGTGCTCCACAGCTGTGCTAACTATTCACGCCTTTTCCCGCAGGTTCCACCCTTGCCGAAGCTTTTCCACTATGACGGTGCAACACGAGAATAGCATATTATCAATGCAGAGTTCACAAAATAAATAAAATAGTGATTTTCCCTATAAACTTCTCTTGTTGTGTTATTTGTTTTGTTTATAACGCAGTAATAGAAAGTACAGAGGATCCACTTATCCCCACTTTTTACTGTGCTAATAAAGCTTTCGCGTAAGCATGAGAGGCACACTTGCACAAACTACTGTTGGTCCTTCGAAAATGCCTTCGTAGCCCTTCGAAAATGTGAAAACACAAAAATAAAAATTTTTGCAATCCAAACGGCACGACACACGTGGGGTAAACACTAGAAACACCATAGTGGCTGTGAACGGTCGCGCAAGGGGTTTCCCGATGTCGGCGTGGCCGACAACACGCCAAAACCAAAAAAGCCTGAATGCCCGCAACATCGGCCAATGCTACCTAGCCAAATCCGACCCATTCTGGCTGGCCAAATTTCGCCCACTCTGGCTGGCCAAATTTCGCCCACGCTAGCTGGCCAAATTTCGCCCACTCTGGCTGGCCAAGTTCGACCCATGGTGGCTTCGCCACAGTGGAGCCATTCTGGCTGGCCGTCATCGGGCAGATGTGGGTGAAAGTAGCGCGAGCGCGATTTGCCGACTTAGGCCCGATATCGCTGCCGACTTTGGCCGACTTCACGCCTACATCAGTCCTGTGTTGGCCTGCTGCCTGGGAAGTTCAGTCCCTGACTGATTTTTCCCTGATTTTCCCAGACCCTGATTCTTCCAGTACCCTGACTCACAGGTATTCATAAAGCAGGCTTTTACGACCTAAAATAATGCGGTGCGTTATGCATGGAGTACCTCCTCTTCCTGACGGTTGAAGATAAAATTTTGTCAACATCTATTTGAGGTGAACTTTAGTTCCTTTCGTACAAAAGAAGAAAGCCTGGGCTATAGGCTGGAATGCCTGACACAGGTCTCGGCTCCCCTGTGTAGTGCGACATAAGTGAAAACATGCACATAACTGAAAATGCACATAAATGAAACTGAAACTGGTACAAGAGAAAAACGGTGTTACACAAAACAGAAACCAGAAGCTATTAAATATTTCTTTGTTACCTTTTTAAGCATTTTATATGAAACATCAAATTTAACATATTTATACTTCAAATTTATCTTCGCGGAACTTACAGCTGAGTGAAACCGGAAAAGGTCGGGTATTACTATCAATTCAACCACGCCCTCACTAACTTTACTGCCGTTCCGACCTTGTTAAACATCTGTGTAGGCTATGCGACCAATTTTAATAAACTTTCTCCAAGGGGACAGTGTCAAGGGAGCAGTGAAGCATACGGAACACGTATAACATTATTCTTAGGCACACTGCATGGTTTCTAAAGAATTATCGCATTTCATTGATGGCACCTTGTCATTTTCTTTTTCGGTATAACTTGTTAAATTTCTCTGGTATTTAGTTTAGAAGTGAACTTAGAACGCGACAGATAAATGACATCATTAAAGTTCTTTGAATAGGCCATTGTTCTGCTGGGCCCTGGATTTCCTTCGGTGGCCTTATACTCGCAAAAAAGTTGCCTGCTTTGGCCAAGATATAAGGCGGAATAGTGCTGGATTTTAAAGCAGGTGCAATATTGCATTATTGCATCTTTGGAATTGGAGAATTAGCATGTGAGGCGCATAATTTTTTTCGATAAGCTTCTCTAGGAGTTCTTGCGAAAAAATCTAAGGCGCTGTGAAATTTAACGGATGGGTATGGCGACAATACACCATTACAATACAATAGTCAGGGTGTCCCTCCACTTCTTTCATATACCATGTATGTTTTATATGAAACGTTCACAAAGCCATTTGCACAAGAGTCGTGTGTTTCCCAAGCTTTATGTGAGTCTTGAACAATAAATTACACGCTATAAAGGATGCGGTGCTTGTCAGTTGTTTCGCTATATTGCACATATAATCCTGAAAGTGCCGTCGTCATGGGGTACAGAGGGTACCAACTAATTTTTTGAAGCATGCTGCATTGTACATATGCTAGCTATTTCCAGAAAAAAATAGTGGAGCTTTTACTGGTGGCGCAAAGCTAGAGAAGCGGCGAATATGATCGCCACTGGGCTGGCCCGGGTTCGTCTCGGGCACACCAGAATTTCGGATTGATTCGATGCTTTGCGAAATGCCTTGGGAAGCATTGCGGGGCCCCAGCGAACGCTTGTCAAAGTTTTGCACCCAGCTCAGCGTCAAGGCATCCCCGTCGCACTAGAGACGGTGAACGACGCGGCATGCGTGGCCCCGATTTGACGCCGTCCCACCTCTTTGATATACACTGCACTATGCATGCCCATAATGTTCTAGGAGCTGCTTTGAAGCCACGAGAGGGTCCATGCTTTCGTGGCGCGAAGGTATGCACAAACGCTCAGCTCTGCGAGACGCTGCGCACCGTACAAATCGATGCTATACACTAAAGATAACGGCATGAGCACAACAGAAGCGCGTGTGCGAACTCTGCACATTGGGCATTGCGTAGAAGTGCATGCGCACTCTCGTTAGAGTGACCTATAACAAGGAAGTGCTCCAAACGAAGTTCGAAAACTCAAGCGAAAAGAGGGTCAATCTGCTCGTGGCGCTGCGATCGTTAGCCTGCAGAATACGGTAACGCAGTGGTAAAATGCCTGCTTCCCACTCAAGAGACAGGGCTTCGAGTTTCAGCGGAGGATACGGTTTTCCTTCTTTATTATAGAATTTTCTGTTTGAAATGTCTTTCTTTTCGCTAGTGACGAATATTTGCTCCAGTTACTACACGTCGACACAAAAATGAAAGCGTAATTTGAAGAAATAATGCTCAAATAACGAAAAAATTGCCCTGAGCGCAAATGCTTGCAGCGCCACCGCACGGGATTTGGGAGAAACAAAACAAAACATGGCCCCCGAGATGTCCAAGCCGCAGGCAAACGCCAACACGCGAGAACAGCTCAAACATCTTGGGGGCCATGTTTTGATTTGTTTCTCGCAAGTCCCGTGCGGTGGTGCTGCAAGAAAAGTCCACAAGAAAAGTCGAAAAAAGAAGCACAGACGCCGGGGTCTAGCTACAGCGAAGCTCTGGGGAAAGAGCGATCGGACAAAAGACCACCGGAATCTCACCCTGAAAGTCAGTACAAATGTCCAGAGCAGACAAAGTCAGCGGGGCAGCTGGAGAACGTAATAATAGCGGGGGACTCCAACATGACTCGATGCTCCGAAACGATTCAGGAGAAGCTGATAGGAGACCGAAGTGTAGCTACACGGATGTTTCCAGGAAAAATGTTGGGGACAGTAATGCAACAAGCAAGGGAACAGCTGAGTTGTAGAGGTTATGGGCGCAGTTTGGTTGTGATAGGTGGCGGGCTGAACAACGTGTTCAACGGAAGTACCGCAGAAATAGAGAAGAGGTTAACACAGGGAGTAGGTGAGTTGCAGGAAGTGTCCCCCTAGGTGCAAAATTGTGGTGTGCACAATCCCCGAGGTACCCTTGAAAGACCGAAACCTGCAAAGAGCAGTTGTCACCGCCAACGAAACGATGTGGCGGGTTAGCCGAGATAAAGGCTTCGAGGTTGTCGACATAAACAGAGAACTGCACAGACGGGGTGGTTTCCAGAGAGATGGAATCCACTTTGGTCGTAAACTTCGGCACGAGGTAGGCTGGCGCCTAGCAGGACGCGCAGTAGCTTTTTTAGGGGGAACGCGAGCCCTCCGGTGGCCACGGTAAAAAGGGACGAAACATCTATGAGCGACCCTTTGGAACACAGAATTAGTAACAAAGGGGGAAGGGCGAAGGGGAAAGAGAGAAAGAAATTGCAGCGCGGTTAGTTAGCTAAGTAAATATGCAACGTGGCAGAAAACAACCAAAATGGTTAGAAATAGAGGCACAGTTGACCAGATAGCGGTGTACGCCGTTACAGAAACGCACCTTCGGGGCTCGGAAGAGCCATCAATTATGGCAAATTATCTGTGGGAAGGGTGCAAAAGGGCGAAATCACAAAGCAAATGTGGGGAAAGCGCTATGCTAATTCATCGGGAATCAAATTGGTGTAGGGTTACTTGGACATGTGAAGAGCACCTCGGGGTATCTGGAACGGTAAGCGGGAAGAAAACGATGTTTGGTGTAGTTTACATGTGGTCTGGAAATTATAGGCCTCGTGCGCTCACTTGATGGCGCCACCGCTCTTCGGGTGCGCTGCGCCAATGCGGCCACAACGCGCTTTTTGTACCTGTTCCCTTCGCGGCGCGAGGCACGAGGTTGTGCGTGGTTAACGGTGGTGCGAGGAAATGACAACGCTAAACGAGCCCCGCGTGTTGTACTGCGGCTACAAAAGAATTACAAACAAAAACAAGGGAACCAGCAATATGTTACTGTTACTTTGAGAGAACGCTACAGAAATCGCGCGAAGACAAGGACGCGTTTGCTTACCGGGCGCGCCGAACGGCTGCGATCCAGCGTTGTAGCAGATCAGCCTAGTACTATTTCCGAGAAAAATAATAGAATTGTCCCTTCAGTATTTTCCCGGCAGTGTTTTTGTAGCTGTTATGACATCCGGACACGCAATAGCCGACAGAAGTCGACTTTTTTCATCGCGCAGACACATTTGCGCTGCTAGAGGCCATTTTCAGCCTACTGCGGCAAGGAGGGGCTGGGCGGACGGAACAGGGACATTTCGCCAGCAGTCGGATTCGAAACAGCAGCGCACGAGGACTATCAAGATTATAACGGGAGGTTGTTGCTAGAGCTCTGCGAACAACATAGTCTTGATATAGCTAACATGAGTCCTAAGTGTGATGGGCAGGTAACATGGGCGGTCGGAAGCAGGCATTCAACAATTCAACAATTCTAAGTGAAAAACAAATTAGGAACATAGTTGCAAAATGAGCTTCTTAATCTAATAAGGAGTGAAATGACGAAAGAGGAAAAAACCAGTTTCTTGAGGGCTAAGTGAAAGCCAAAACGATGGTGGAACCGAGAAATTCGGGACGCACTCGAGAATCGACGGAAAGAATCACGAATACATAGGGAGGCAAAAGAGGAGCAGAGGCCACAAGGCGAAGTCTAGCAAAAATGGGAAGTATATCTCGCGAAAAAAAAACAGCCAGGCCTGCGCGGAACCGCAGGACGCGCGGAACCGCAGGACGGAGGAGCGATGTTCTTAGAAGTTATTTTAAGCGCTTGGGGAAACCAGTTCAAATAGAGGCGATGGGTGTCCCCTGCTCCATAACTCTTATCATTTCGCCAAGTACGGAAGTGCCCACTACGTCATAATTACTGCGGTACTGTAACGTGCAAATCTGCATAACTGCAGATCTTAGACAGTCTCTTGGCATCGTTTTCCCGAGAACGAACCGAGCTTTCGGCCCGGCGTCGACGGCGAGCTGCGGTACGGGCTTCTCTCTGCACAGCTGTCTGTTGTGCCCGAAGTTGCCTTGCTGGAGCCGCTCGCGTAGTTCTGCAATTCGCTTCTTCAGCAGCGGTCCGCACCTTGCCGAAGAGCCAAGTCAGGTTGCTGTTGGGGCTGCGCACGTCGTCTGCCGCGTGACGCATGGCACGATATAAGTGCTTCAAAGGGCAGCGCTTCGTAATAATTATGGCGGAAAAGTTGAAGATTGCTTCGTAATGATGATGATGATGCCTCTGTAATGGGTGCAGAACTACGAAGCATGCACCCCTGTGTTCTTTCAAATGATTCCTCGAACTCGTTATGCAATCTATTTTCCGCGACGTGTAATGGCGTATTAGATGCGGAGCATCTCTTGCTCGCGGGTATGTCACGCGTCCGGCGTCCGCACTCACACTACTCATGCGCGACTCTCCTCTCCCTTCCCTCTCTTGCTGCAATAAATAAAGCGGGTAGAGAGCGCGCGCGCGCTTGGCTTCAGTAGTATCGCCTCCTTCTCCGATGAAAGAAGTTGGTGGTTTTGTGTGATGGAAGCACAGTTCCGTCAGCGAGTGGGTTGACGCAAGTACGCATCAGCATGAACCCACACTGACAACGGTCACGCGATGCGTGGTAACGAACCAAGTTAACAACGTAATAACACGCAAGGTTCACAGCAAGATTCACCGCAAAGGTATCACCGAAAACACTGCAAACCTCTTAACACCGCCGTTAAATGCACCGTTGAAACTCCCAGCGATGCTCCGCATCACCCCATGGTCCCCTTTGGGGAGATGGTGTAATTTATTTATTATTTTACCACGTACCATTACATTTGTTAAGGCGATTTCTCGACTGACGTTATACCTGTTAAGGCCTTTAGCGATGATTTTTCAAGCACAGGCGTAGCTCAGTGGTAGAATGCTGTAGTGCCATGCAGAGGGTGTGGGTTCGCATCCACGCAGAGGAAGAGGTCGACTACTCCTCGGTTCTGGTTATTTTTTCGTGAAATTTGCGCGATAGCGGTTACGGACACCGGCGGCGGCGGCGGCGGACAACTACGGCTCAAAAACGGCCCTTGTGATCGTATAACAGCTTACGCTGTAAAAAATTACACCATCTCCGGCTAAAGGGGACTATGAGGCGATGCGAAGCAGCACGGGCGGGGCATACAGCGTTTCCATCGGTTCGACTAGGTGTCGCGTTTGCATCGGTTTGACACCAGCAGACGCAGTCTGCGTTAGCGTTTTCTCTCGCTGGCTAGGGCGCGTTTCGTTCCTTGCGAGCTGGTAAGCGTTCATCGAAGAAAGACCGGAGAGGAGAGGAGGGATGCCGAGAGGTGAGGAGGAGGAGGCGCAATGCGGGTCTGGACGCCACACGACGGATGGATGGATGGAGGGGGGAGTGACATAGCCTCGATCATAAGATGCGCAGGCTCAAGTCGGGGTTCTGGCAGATCGGAGTGGACGAGCGCGACCGTGAAAAAAAACGGCGTTTGTCACCCCTGATGGGTTATAGGAATTCCAGGTCGTCCCATTCGGCCTCTGTTCCGCACCTGCCACAATCCAGCGAATGATGGACACTGTTCTATCTGGACTGAAATCGCAGACGTGCTTAATCTACTTGGACAACGTCGTGGTATTTTCGAGAACGTTTGATGAATATCTAGATCGCCCACAGAATGTGTTCCTTACAATCAGTAAGGCAAATTTGACCATTAAGACAGAGAAACGCCACTTTGGCTTTCAGGAGTGGCAGTTTCTCGGGCACGTCGATAGTTCCCACGGTTTTCGACCAGACCCCTAGAAACTCGATGCCATGGCCGAGTTTGCCCGTCTCGCAGACAAGAAGGCAGTCCAGCGTTTCCTAGGTCTGTACACGCCCTACCGTCGTTTTGTCGAAGGTTTTTCAAAGATCGCCGAACCATTAACAGGACTAACACGCCTAGGCGTACCCTTCACCTGGACAGAAGAACAACAGGAAGCCTTGCCCCGCCACAGTGGTGTAGTGGCTATGGCCCTCGGCTGCTGATCCGAGGATCGCGGGATCGAATCCCGGCCGCAGCGGCTGCATTTCGATGGAGGCGAAATGTTGAAGCCCGTGTGCTGTGCGATGTCAGTGCACGTTAAAGAACCTCCGGTGGTCGAAATTTTCGGATCTCTCCACTACGGCGTCTCTCATAATCAGAGCTGGTTTCGGGACGTTAAACCCCCAAATCAATCAACAGGAAGCCTTCACGGAGTCGCGCCGGCGCCTGTAAACCGCCCCTGTACTCGAGCATTTCGACGAGGAGGCTACCACTGAAATCCACACAGACGCCAGGAATGTGGGCCTCGGCGCTATTCTCGTTCAATGGCAAGACGGTGCCGATCTCGTAGTCGCCTACGCGAGTCGCAGTTTGACAAAGGCGGAAGTCAACTACTCCACGACGGAAAGGAGTGCTTAGCAGTCATTTGGGCTATCTGCAAATTCCGACCGTACGTTTACTGGAGACCTTTTCACGTGGTGAGCGACGATCACTCGCTGTGTTGACTGCGAACCTCAGAGATCCGTCAGGTCGCCTCGCTCGTTGGAGCCATGAGTACGACGTCACAGTGGTCTACTGGTTCTGGCAGAAACACGGCGACATTGACTGCCTCTCACGTGCTCCTTTACCTTTGAAACCAAGTGAGTTAGAGCAAGATTTCCCGTTTCTCGCCAAGGGATCATCAATGCTGCCAAGGGATCATCAATGATGGGACGCAATGGAAAGTTCGAGAAGGCACCATAGATACAGGTGCCCCTGATGGTGGTGGGAGGTTTGCAGTCGCACGATACTCATCAGAGAGTGTAATGTGACATCATGTGTTGCACTAGGCAATCGCTTTGGATGAAGTAAATGTACAGGTCCGTGCGGCAGCCCGAGCTGCTGCTGCGTTGCGAGCCCGCCGCGCTGCTGCCTTGGCTTGTGCGGTGTTCATGCGGCCAAGCAGTAACGAACAGTGTTCACTGCGTGAGCTCCCGGCGAAAAGAAAGGAAGCGCACGTGCTGAGAGTGGCGTGCGTCGCCTTGAGCGGCGCCGCCCTCTAGTAAGCATTCGCGAAATCACCGGAAAGCCGGCGCCTTGAGCGGCGTGTACACGCGGCCGCCGCCGCCGTCGCAGCCGGACAAGGCACGAGCATAAGAAACTTGCCGACCAAGCTCCTAAAATTTTGAAAACAGCCAGGAAACGTACCCAGGCAGCACAACAACATTGGACCGACCTTCGCACAACGTTGGAAAACATTGGATACAATATTGGAACTACATTGGATTTCGGGTCCCATGCTACACTTTTGACTAGATTAGTCCAATGTTGGATACCAGTCGTATAACGTTGGAAAAATGGGGAAAGAATGGCTTTGTCCAACATTGTGCATCGTTTGTATTTTCAATATTGGTAAGCTTGTATAAACAATGGAAGCTCTAACCGTTCTTTCCAGCCTTTATTGCTGGCTGTCCATCATTTTTTGCCAGCATTCATCGTTGTATGAGGCAGCATTTCTTGCCAGCCTCCTTTATTGGCTGATTCTATATTTTCCCCATCTTTTTTATTGGCTATCATGCATGCGCTTAAATTTGTTTTGCCGAGGCTTCTGACTCTAGGCGAAAAGCAAGAATATCCAGTAAATTATGGAAGTAACAATAGCTTTATTTTGTCCTTAGTATGCATGTATGTATTGCCAGCTTGGGAAATGAATTTGGTTATGTTCACAATTCGTGGTTATGACGATAGCATAAAACAGACATAAATGGTCTATACACTCGTGTGTTAATGGCGAAACGTATCTTTCGAACACATACACACGTACAAATAAGCAAAATGTCTTCTTTGTGACACATTTTATTCGTGAGTATAAGGGACATGAGAAGGGATTGAAAAGGAAGTTCTGATAAAATCAACAAACCAATATTCACTCTAAGTTTGAAGTCCATTGTATATAATCAGCCTCGAGAAAACTAAACGCATAAGCACCATAAGCAAAAAGAAGAGGCGCAAGAAAACATAAGCCTAAACCTATGCGACACGTTTTGGTTTACGTGTTTACGTGGAGCAGCTGAAGCTTGAAAGGTTCCTGAAATGATTCCACGAAACAGCTGAATTGTAGAAATTTAACGCTTCCTCAAGTAACACAGCATAAGTGAATGTTAGGATATGCCGATATGTTTCTTCATGCAGAATCCGGAACGGACGGTATGTGGGGACAAACCGACGACTTCGAAAGAACCGAAAACCAGGAACAAGAAATGACCGTTAAAGAGCACAGGGAAAACACGCGTTTCACGCAAGACAAAAACGCAAACATGAAAGTCACACGAACCAAAACAGCTTTGCTACAACCGATTACTTCATCTGCCGCGACGTATACAACAAAGCCCACCGCGGGTGTATTTACAAATAGACAAATATAAAGAAAATACGCAGTAATACATGCTATAATAAACCCCGCACACGCCAAAATGAGGGTGCGAGCACAACAGAATACACAATGAGTAAAATAAACGAATGGCTAAAATCGGTACGAAGCTTTCAGGAAAACCTTTAGAACTGTAGCAACACGTCGAGGCTCATCTGTTCAGTTCACTCAAAATGTCCGGTCCAAAGAAGCGCAGGGCTGCCACTTTTTCACTATGCAGAAGTTTGCAGCCGCAAGTTCCGTGTCCGTAGACTACTCAGGTGTTCTGACTTCGTAAACTCGCCAGTTTCAGCAGATACACGATGCCCGTGCGACACAACCTGTGCGCCCGAAAAACCTGTGCAGAGTGAAAGCCGCTTCGCCTGCCTCACCCCCAGCTCGCTGCAAGAAAACATGTCGAACAGGTAGGCGAAGCAAAACGGATTAGTGCCGGCCACGTAGCTCCCCCCTTCCGCCACCCCCCCCCCCCCTGCCGCGGTACGCTTCCATGTTCGGTGGGCTCCTGTGCCCGCTGCTCGAGGTAGAAAGATAACAAAGGCTTTTCTTTACCTTCCAACGTTTTGTATATACCGTATTTGCTCATGCATAACTTATACCGTGCTTACTCGCGCATACCGCGTAACTCGTGTTTTTTTTTTTCTCCATGCATCTAGGAGTTCCAAAAGGTGCGTAAATTACATGCGAATTTCGCAAATACTTTCGGAATATCGCGTAAGGAATCTTTACGCGTGCTGATCTGAGATGCGTCAAATGAAATGTATCACAAAAACGAATGTAGCTTTCACTCAACAGAACGCGTACCTTAACAGCCAAATGCATTCGTGGGCTACATTCAAGCATCAGCGGATGTGCGACTCGGAATCGTCGTCGCGGGTGCTGTCAGCAGCATCTCTAAACTCCAGTTTCAAGAGCGACTCGTATTCACGTGGCGAAATTATCGTGGCGGCACGGTTCTCAGTTAATCGGCAAACACTATGTTAAATTTGTTTTATAGGGATCGCCAATATGTCGCTATTAAACAATCAAAATGCGACCGACTATGGCGAAGCCTAGGCTACCGAACACTCAGTACTGAAAAAGGACAACACTAGCCTGCGCCACGTGGCACTGGGTGTCATGGGGAGAGCATGCAAGTAATATTTTTGCGTAAACCGTACTCAAAGTTGGGAGTGAAGAAATTACGCGTGGGCGCTACTTATGCGAGTGCACACGGTACGTACATATATATTAACGTTGTTTCAAATGAAAAAGAGATCATTGCTTCTAATATGCCATGTACTTCCCAATGTGAACAACATAGGCGCGACAGTATTTACGTCTGGACAATATTGTCTCGCAAGCAGCATTGGCTGTCCTGTATTGGAGAAACCAGACAGAATGTCTGGACAGTATACACAGCCTACTTCTATTATTTTGGAAATATTGCAACGACAACAGATAAAGTGACCTGCTATGCCATGCACGTGGGCTCGGAAGCCACTAATATGCTGCTGGGAATTTCGGACCACATGATGGCGTTGTAGATGTAGTTTGCTCAACTTCCAATGTGCAAGTTCTAGTCTACTTCACACACATAGCTAGAACTTGCGCAAATAAACAATTACGTAAATTATAGAGATAATTTTTCCTGCTGCACTGAATACATGCACAATGACCTTTCTGAACTCATTTGCGGCACCGAGTCGAGCTAGTGGTCCCTTCATATTGGTAAAACAGGAAAACAATCATGTGTAGTTGCCACCATGTGTACCTGCCTCCCGATATATTATGTGTACTTGCAAATGTTACCAACATTGATGCTACAACTCTAGTGTGCGGACAATATTGTCCGACACAGAACATTGGCAGTCCGGCATTGGCTATGCAGTGAGATTGATTGGACAATATATACAGCCTGCCGCCATTACATAACCAATATTGATAGGACTATGTAGAAACTGACCCATCATTACCATCCTTGTGCACTGGACGCACCAATAATGTATGCTGAGTGGCAACTATGGCCCAAATTTGCCTTCTTTACAGGATGGAAGAACCAATATTGCAAATTGAATGGTTACGATGGGCCATTGTCGGAGGCCTTAATAGATGGAATTTCCAATGCTGGCTTATGAGTGGTATCACAGGGCCTTCATTGGACCTCCGTAAGCCAACAAAAAAACAATATTGGCCCGAGCATCTGTGCTGCCTGGGTACCTACTCGTTCTTCCCGTTTCACAGCGTGCAGAAGTCTTACAAGCAGTGCATGATGATCCGTGTGCCGGGCACCTAGGCTTTGCCAGGACGCTGGCGCGCATACGCCAGAAATATTATTGGCCGCAGCTATTCTCGTCCGTTCAGCGCTACGTGAGAAGCTGTCGTGACTGTAAGCGACGAAAGGTTCCACCCTTAGAAGCTGCTGGACTTTTGGAACCCTTCAAACGTGAACCCTCCCTCAAGTCGCTGTCTCTTTCTAAATGTGAAGGATTTCTTGGTCGCATTAAAGTGGACCGCATACCACGGTTCTATCATCATCATTCGTTCTGGTCCCGAAATTGAGCGTGTACTTCTTCTATACAATGACCAATGTTGTTGTTGTAGTGGCCTCTATAATTGGCACATATCCACGAAAGGGATTGGCCACACTACAGGTAACAATATATAGAACAGGAAAATGAAAAGGCCAAGGCGAAAACCTAAAAAAAAATAAGGAATGACGAAGTTCTAACTAAAATATAAAAATTAGAAATTACTAAACGAAACATTGAGAACGGAACCCTGTGGTCGACTGCACTAGCGGCGTAATTTTCCGGAGGATTGGATAAATTTATGAAAAGCTGACGAAACAGCATTACGGCTTGTACCATCCTGACAGGCTTGGCGCTGTACATCTGAGACTTGGCGCTGTAGATCTGAGACTTGCTATAGTCACTTTCCACTGATATGAAAGGCTATTTGTCCGTATTCTATGGGAACTGAAGTGTCGACAGTCGACAAAATCTAGAAGACATGTCTTAGTGCATGTCAGTAGAAGAAAGCGGTTAAACCTGTTGCAGTGATAAATAAAAAATTCAGCGCTATATTTAACATCCGACCATCTAAAGATGACTTTGCCAGCGAGTCAGCTGATTCATTCACAAATATGCCAGTGTGATCAGGGACACAGACCGAGCGAACCTGTGATATGGAAGGCGGTACAAGCGTCGAGAAAATCTTCAGTAAGGGTGACTGCTTTGGAGATGTTACATGCGAACAGACAGACAAACATCTGCAATAATGATTACTTTAGTCTGACTCGGGCTCAATTTGCTAATCGCCAATGCAATAGCCAGTAATTGTGCTCGGAATAGAGAGGTAAAATCGGGCAGTTGGGGCGCAAACGACCAATTCAACTGGGAGGAAAACATACCAACTCCAGGCTTTTCCACTCTTTGAGTCGCATCCGTAGTGATTACAAAATGCTGAGGAAACTGGGCGAGATAATTCTGAAGGCAAACTTTAAGAATACGCAAGGGAATGAGCTTAGCATCTTTAGGGTAGTGTTCGCACGCGCTCTTTTTCCTGTTGCGCTCATGCCCTGAGCCCACTACTATACACTGGCAAAACTGCGGCTGGCGTGCGCACGTGTTACACGTGGAAGCAGAGGAAGCAGAAGACAGTGTTCGTCAGTTTGTCCGGCGCCGAGCGTCTCTAAAAACTATGCGTTTGTGCTGGCTATCTGAATCAAGGACTAACTAAAATAGGCGTTTAATTTAACATTAGCATACACTTCAGAACAACACAAGCACAGTGACAAAGACGAACGATTTATAATCACCCAAGGCAACCGGCCATTCGATAAGGGGCTAGGAATCGGACCAGACCCCCGAGGTTCAATGAAGCCCTCTACCACTAGGCTACAGCAGGTAGTGCCACACAGCCTCAAATATTTCAAATGAAACCTTTTTCACCATGCAGTTGTGATGGCAGTGCCTGCGTAACGTCAATTGCGTTCTGTGTGTGTTAAGAACCATCATAGTAATGTAATAAAAATACAGACGTACAGATGTTTTACTATTACTGGCCATCTTTGCTCGATTACACAGGAATACTTCAGTGAAGGACGCTTATGGTACGTACATCGGCGCACCGAAGCGTGCATTTATCTTCCACAAAAGAGACGTCTGTGCGCTAACGTGAGTGCCACCCTTACGTTATACCATGAGCTCATGTTCTTTTGGCGGAACTGGTAGGGCCATGTTACCAATACTACCACTCAATTTAGACATAGATTTGAATCTATCCGTAACCTTTGGCTAAATACCAAACACGTCAAAGGCATCTTCCTCGCTATGTCGAATGGCATTTATGTGTGGGATGAGCAGGATTTCTGAAGCGGTATTTTAATGAGTTTGTCGCCCAGCCCCAACGAAAGGCATTGCTATGTCAGGGAGTGCAGCCGGCGGGCAAGACATAGACTGCTCGACAAAGTCACACAAGGTTTACTGAGCTCCCTCTGAGGCACTGGAGCGACCACGTGGCCACTGGGGCGGCGTGTTGCTGCCGACCGCCATCACTGCACCGCCGCAGCAAGTGATTGAATATCTCTACGGCAATGTTAAATTGACAATTATTTGTAGAGGTGAGCGAGAGGCGTTCCCTGCGCGCTTGCCTCCACACGCTCCGGACGCGCAACCGGAGCAGTCCCTCCAGTTGGCACAATACGTTGCGCACGATTATCACGTGTAGCCTCTCCACGCACGCGATTGGCCAGACGCCATGACGCTTCGTAACGCTTAGTCTGCCGGTTCCTCGCCTCCCATACGCTGGGTCTAGATCTGCTATTTCTCTTTGGCCACCTGATTGTTGAATGGCTACGTCCGGACGCGCGGGTTATGATCGAGTTTGTCGGTGCTGAAGACACCGTGTCCGGCTACACAATTCCGCGAATAACTTGCAATTCGCAGAAAACACGGCGGCGTCATCGGCAGGCAAAAAGAAGAGAAGCATACCGTGCATTTATGCCGAGGGACACAATGGCCCCTCGCAACTAGAGAGCGAAGGTCACGCATGCCGCAACATCACACGCATTGCCAAGTATTGTGCCTTGCCGAATCGGCTGCAAGCACCGACACGCGCCATGGGCTGAACCATCCTGCGAATTGAGAGATGGGCGTTGGGTAACAATGGCCTGCCGTGAACGGAAAACGAAGGTGACATCGGCCGCCAGGTCAGAATAGCAGCTAAACGGTAAAAGGAAGATCAGTTATTCTGTCATGAAAGCAGGTAAGGCCTGAAGACTTGGACACAGGAGGAAAAAGAACGAAGCAACATGAACGCCGACAATGAATCGAGAGAACATAGACTGGCAAAAAAGAGAATCAAAAGAAACCTTATTAGCGCTTCTATCAATTAGTGGAGAACTACTGTAAATCATGTGCGTGTGCAGGTCTACGCGACATATAATTGTTCAGGCGTTTCATTTGTTTTTCTAACATTATGAAATGCTCAGTCGCGCATGTGATTCGGCAATTACTGATAGGTTAACCCTCGACCAGTGCACCTTTATTTGTTTGTTTTACCGGTACAAAAGTTCAAGCTCATCTAGTGTGGTCTTGCATTTACGATACGGACAGTGCAAGAAAACGGTAAAAACAAAAGTAGGCCATATATGAAAGTTCATGCACAAATAATATTTTATTGACACGACGACCTACCTGCTCCAAATAGGAGTGCCGTCACCCGGAGCAAAGGAAATCATATGCCCGTCCAATAATGCGCTCTCTACATCTTTCAAAGTCGTCAACGTGTTCATGTTATTCTGTATGTCCGCTGTAGGGTGAAAATCTCTGCATGCTTCGTCGATTAACCCATTGCTGTGCTAGTGCTAGATCCAGCTATGAACCCATTTTATTAACTGAATCCGCCCGCCTAACTTCGTGTCGCCTTCAGACGCGCTTACGTTCTACTGAAATTGAGAAGCACTTGTTTTTGGGCTAGTTGGTGACTTAGCTTTCTAAACATGTTCAGGCGCAAAAAGAAACGAGGAAGAGAAGCGAACAAAGGGAAGATACAGACGAGCGCCAACTACCAACTGTTTATTGACGTCCAGGTTACATAGCTACGTGAGCTTTCCGAAATTTCATTTTTCGTTTAATTTCCTTAAAGACCCCACAGGGGGGTATTACATAAGGGGTGGGGTCAGCAAAACATGAACAACAATGCCACGTGTGTCTATATACAGAAAAGGTTATGTAACTTTTGAGCGAAGGATGATGCACAGGTGATGCCGACGATATGTTGGGGAAGGCCGTTCCAATCTTTAGCTGCGCGTGGCAAGAAGGAAGCTGAAAAAGTAACAATTCGGCAAAGAAAAACAATGCGACATCAATCATGCTGTCGTGCGATGCGTCTATCTAAAAAGCGCGTTTGAGTGGCGTACAGCGATATTGAGGTGTCACTGACCTGAGCAGGCCCTTTCTTTCTTATATGGAATGCCTCTAGAAGTGCCCTTGCGGTTTTATCCTTATTTTTTCCAATGATGTTTGCGAGAGTGAGTTGTGGCACACATGAGCAGCTTTTACGTGCGCAGGAAAAGACAGTGACACCTCAATATTACTGTACACCACTGAAACACGCTTTTTGGATAGACGCATCCCACGATAGCATGCTTGGTGTTGCATTGTTTTGCTTTGCTGCGCATGTCGGAAAGGTCACCTAGCTATGTAACCTGAACGTCAGTAAACAGTTGGTGGTTGGTGCCCGTCTGTATCTTTCCTTTGTTCTCTTCTCTTCCTCGTTTCTTTTTGCGCCTGAACATGTTTAGTAAGCTACTGAAATTGACCGAATTACCCCGAATCACGATCAGTTATGTCATTTTCATGATATATGACCTGTCGATTTATGGTTTGTTTCCAATTATTTCTCGTTAATGTGATTTTTTCTCTTATCCAATACTCTCTATCCTGGTCCCTTAAACAGTACCTACAAATGTAGTTTCTTTCGATGGGTGCATTTTGTGCGTGGATATGCTAGCTACTGCCATTATTTTGGTGTCACTGTTGAAGAAGAGCATTTAGCACCTCCTCCACTTATGGTCTTTTATTGGTCTTTTACTGGTCTTTCATTGGTCTTTTACTTTTTTTTACTGGTCTTTTATTGCAGCCGAACTCGAACTATGACGACAAAGATCAAGAGCGATATGGCTTAGCAAAACGTTTTCTTGGGCTAGTTGGTTCATGACCTCTATAAAAATTGTAGCGCAAAGGAACACACGGACAGACAAAGACTAGCCCGTCCTGTGCTCTTTGTCTGTCCGTGTGTTCTTTTGCGCTACAATTTTTATAGAAATCAAGAGCGAGCCGAACACCTGATGATCATCCATGTAATGAGAGAAAATGCACAAGCGATGATGACGTGCAGAGATGAAGAAGAGCCAGTCTTGTGTTCAGCTCACACTGTCATTATTGCCTTTCTAGTTGTTTCTCAACCATTTCTAACGCTGATTATTCCCATGAACTTTCTTAGTAATTTCTTTAGTGCGGCTGAGTCATATTCGTTCACTAGCAGGTAATAAATGTCCTCTTGACGGAAAGCACTCGGCAATGATTCCACTTCAGTATATTCGCCTGTGTGTGATGTTGAGAGTGGACCGAAATTACGCTGTGTGAATTCGCAGTCGTTCATATAAAGAAACAAATTCACAAAGACAGCGTTTTGAAGTAATTATGTACAAAGGAGGAAATGAGCTTTCTTCGAAAATTACCATAAAACAAGAGGAACTTGACGAACCATTCTGATAGCCACCAGTTCGTCACCGCAGCCACGTTTTCCTTTCCATGGATGGACGTATTTTCTATAGATGATCTATTGTGGCTTGGTCTTGAACACTCTCAGAGATGTGCTGGTGACATAAATTCATATCATGCAGCTCTTGCAATGACTGGCGCCCTGTTTGAAATGAAGATGACTTGATCCCCTTGACCTGGGCTATCCACACGTACATTAAACGTGGGCTGGCAGTGTAGCTGATTTTGCATTGATATTGTTGCTTTATTATTATTGTTGTTTCTACTATTTATAATGTTGTATTGTTTACATGATTTTGTTTATATTGTTGCTTTATTTATATTGTTCCTTTTTGTTCTATTTTCAGTTATATGTATGTGTTTATGCCAGACTGTATAGGGGAGCCGAGTCCTTCGTCAGGCATTCCAGCCTTTAGACCCGCCTTCCTCCTTTTGTACAAAGGGAAATAAAGTTCACTTCACAATATCAAGCATTTCTATATTTTGCCTTTCCTGTACATGAACGTTTTGTGGTGAGCTTCCTAAAGGGATTACTGAAAGAGTCTTTGGCGTTTTTAACCTACGAATGGAGGTATTTTAAGATAATCTGGGCTTTCATAACTGCTAACAAGTGGGTTTCACATTCACATGGACGGTGACTTAGCTGCATGCGCGTGCTGACCTGCGGAAGAGTTTCGAAGGCGTCGCACTTGTGATAAAACTCGCGCTGGCCATCGGGCGGTTCTGGAATGGTCTGCTTTAGTTTTCATTTGACGTCATATCATTGGCGGTGAAAACGACATTTTCTGACACCTGCGTGTGGCAGGACTTAAAATTAGATTCCGAATCGCCCGACTCCAAATTTTTAAAAAATTGCAGATCCCACGTGCAGTAGGAATCAAGGAAATACAAAGCACGCACCAGGAAAGTGAAATGGATCTGGATTTTTGTCTTGCTATACCGATTTTGGTGCATATGAAATTAACGAAGCGGCCGCAAGAGCACCAAGACTGTGGCATGTGAACCGTGCCGCTCATGACATGCATGTCATGATTCGAATGTTAGGACCTGTCGTTTACATTCGTCATGCAGTCATGTTGTGACATGCCAATTTTCGTATACATCCCATTAACGAAACGGCCAGGGGAGCACCAAGGCCGTCGCATGTAAATCATGCCGCTCATGACATGCATGTCATGATTTTCATGTTATGCCCTGTCATTTATGTTCGTCATGCAGCCACGTTGTGGCACACCAGTTGTCGTATACATCCCATTAACGAAACGGCCAGGACAGCACAAAAACCATGGCATGTAAATCATGCCACTCATGACATGCATATATGTTTTTCATGTTGGGACCTGTCATTTATGTTCGTCATGCAGTCATGTTGTGGCATACCAGTTTTCGTATACATCGCACTAACGAAACGGCCTGGAGAGCACAAAGTCGTAGGCGGCTACATAGATAGATAGATACGCTCAAAGTCGCCGAAGTTCGCTAAGAAATGCTTCGTATTTAAAAAAAAATTGCAGCATATCCACGGAGTGAATGATGATGAGTGGGCGAAGCTCGGGAGTTTCATCGTAGATCGTGCCGAGTTCCGGATTAATTTAGTTAAAGCGCACGCCACGAATCCTCATGGTTCAACTATGCACAAGTGAAATCTCCCACCGGCCCTTCATTGCAAGTCAATCAAGATCCAGTGCCTATATATATATATATATATATATATATATATATATATATATATATATATATATATATATATATATATATATATCGGTTGCCGGTGAACGCTTCTCCAACGCGAGCAGTCGGTATTTCTCTATCAAGAAACTCGCTAGGAGACGCTGCTTGCGCCAACGTTGTCTCTCGCGGCTGAGGGCGCGTTCTCCTCCTTTGCGAGCTGGTAGCGTTCCTCTAAGAAAGAGCGTTTCCATAGCCAACGCGCGCCTTTCGCTCTCGAGCGCGTGCCTCCCGGCACGCGGGTTACGCCTGACGCCTGACGACTGACGCCTGACGCCTGACGCGTGACAAGGTTAGACTAAGAGGAGCTGCCCCCCTAAAATGACCATAGTCCTCCACAATGTCGCGCTGATTGAGCCCACGTGTAGGCAACACGTTGGAAGCGCTGCTAGTTCGCATTTAGCTCGAGTTTGACTGAGAAGCATTTGTTGTTACGTGCACCAAAAATTTTCGTTCTTTTAATTCTGTTTATGCTGCTCCGGAGCATATTTACAGGTATACGCGGCTGCTTATGGCTGAATATCAGAAGGGGATAGTGCAGGGTGCGGGATGCGTTCAAGAACAGCTCACTTTTCGGCAGAAGTTGTGCATCGATGAATGTTTGATACTCGCAGAGGGAGCTGCAAAGATTTCAAACAGCCGAAGAAATGAGTTTTCTTCTGTGGTTGTACTTACCCAGTACTCTCGACTTTACACTTGTCGTTGTCCTTCCGTGGCTGGTTGCGTCGCCCTCAATTTCAATAAACGTTTCTGGTCACCCTCCAGGTATTTCCCCCATACTTAGGTTCTGCTGTGGTGCAGTTATGCATTTTATCCGTTAAAGGCACTAGTAAGCTCCTCTTCA
Organism: Hyalomma asiaticum; assembly: GCA_013339685.2. Lineage (NCBI taxonomy): Eukaryota > Metazoa > Arthropoda > Arachnida > Ixodida > Ixodidae > Hyalomma > Hyalomma asiaticum. Next base: position 70,964,870 of record CM023489.1, read on the forward strand.
GATCACGATCTGAGAATTGCTGCGAAATTCCTTCCGCTCCATCCTTACCGTAACTGACTCAGCCGGAGAGTTCGCATCATTGTTCACTGGCTGCCTTATTATACCTAGCTCGTTCACCTAAAAAAGGGGATATTTAAAGCTTTCGCTTCAACACAAGCTCATCTCAAGGTCGCGGGATCGAATCCCTGCCGCGGCGGCTGCATTTAGATGGAGGCGTAATGTTGAGGGTCGTGTGCTGTGCAATGTCAGTGCACGTTAAAGCACCCAGGTGGTCGAAATTTCCGGAAACCTCCACTACGGCGCCTGTCATAATCAGAGCTGGTTTTGGGACGTTAAACCCCACGAATCAATCAATCCACAGAAGCTCCTGCGCACATTGTTACCATTCACGTGAACGAAAAACCACAAAAGTATGACTGCTTAATCAGTGCATTGGTAACCTGTGGCTGGCAGCTATGCATTGAAAACTGATATGTTCGCCTTCAGAGACGATGCACGCCGGAAAGTTGATTCTAAGATAATTATCACATGTGGAGTTTAATTGGCGCAAGGGGCAATTGTCGCCAAAGAGCGCCATTGGAGATGACGTGGCTGTTGTCGTGGCCCACTAGTTACGAGTGCGATGATTTAGGGTGTCAAAAAATGGGCAGATCCCACGTGCAGTGGGAATCAAGGAAATGCGAAGCACGCATAAGGAACGTAAAATAGATTTGCAATGTTGTCTCGCTATACCGAGTTTGGTACATATGAAGTTAAAGAAATGGCCGCAAGAGCACCACGACTGTGGCATGTAAACCATGCCGCTCATACATGCGTGTCATGATTCTAACGTTATGACCTCTCATTTACGTTCGTGATGCAGTCTTGTTGTGCCATAGCAATTTTGGTATACATCCCATTAAGGAAACAAGTGGCATGTAGATCATGCCTCTAATGACATGCATGTCACGATTTTCATGTTATGACCTGCATTTATGATCGTCATGCAGTCATGTTGTGCCAAACCAACTTTCATATAGGCTCCGTGCAGTCGAGTTTTCCATGTGCGACATTAGCGCCAGAATGCACTGCCTGGCGGAGAGAAGAAGCAAAATTGGGCAGACTGTGACGGGGAAATACGCGAACGCGATGCGCGTCTCCAACTCTATAGCAGCAGCGACCGCCCGTCCCACCTTCTTTCGTTTGATTTCCTTTGAGACGCGCGCTCCAAACCTGCGGCAAACAATTCCAAAGGGCGACGCCGCGAGCGTTCGTGTGGTTCGCAGCACGCCCAGAAAGCAGCGAAGAAATGCGCGCGTCGCTGTCGCCTCGGTTTCCACCGTGCGCGACTGAGCCGTCCGACGAGAGCTACTTAGCGCCCTCTGATCAGTAGACGGAGCCCATACTTCCCATTAACGAAACGGCAGTATAGTGCCAGGACCATGGCATGTAAATCATGCCGGTCATGACACGCGTGTCATGATTCTAATGTTGTGACCAGTCATTTACGTTCTTCATGCTGTCGTGTTGTGCCGTAGCAATTTTGGTATACATCCCATTAACGAAACGCCTGGCATGTAAATCACGCCGCCCATGACATGCATGTTATGCTTTTCATGTTATGGCCTGTCATTTATGTTCGTCATGCTGTCATGTTGCATACCAATTTTCCTATACATCCCACTTACGAAACGGCCAAGAGAGCACCAAGACCGTGCCATGTAAATCATGTCGCTCATGACATGCATGTCATGATTTTCATGTTATGACTTGTCATTTACGTTCGCGATGCAGTCATGTTGTAGCATGCCAATTTTCGTATACATCCCTTAACGAAACGCGTGGCATGTAAATCATGTCGCCCATGACATGCATATCATGATTTTCAGGTTGTGACCTGTCAGTCATGTTCGTCATGCAGTCATGTCGTGGCATACCAATTTTTGTGTACATCCCATTAACGAGACGACCAGGAGAGCACCAAGACCGTGTCATGTAAATCATGCCGCTCATGACATGCATATAATGATTTTCATGTTGTGACCTGTCATTTATGTTCGTCATATAGTCGTGATGTGGCACACCAATTTTCGTAAACATCCAATTAGCGAAACGGCCCGGAGAGCACATAATCGTAGGCGGCTAGATAGATAGATAGATAGATAGATAGATAGATAGATAGATAGATAGATAGATAGATAGATAGATAGATAGATAGATAGATAGATAGATAGATAGATAGATAGATAGATACGCTCAAACTCGCCGAAGTTCGCTAAGAAATGCTTCGCATTTAAAACGAAGCGGAAACTGAGTGACGCCAGAGTAGACGAAGAAGAACTAGCGCGAACTCGTGGCGCAAGATTGAATATGATGATATTTGTCCCGGAGACGCTAAATTACTGTCCCCTGCGTACTTAAACAACCTGCTGCAATACTACCTTGTGCAAGCACAAAAATTACATAATAGGTACAGACGCATCACTGAAGGGCGAAAAGGCAGGCTTGGGGATCTTTTCGTCAATGCTTGATTGGTCCTTTTCGTCAACGCTTGATTGGTTCTGGAATCAGAGCTTTTAGCAATCGTTTTGGCTCTGAGGAAACTCCCTGCGGCTGCTACTAGTGTGGTGCTTTTAACCGATTCCCATTCGGTGTGTACTTTTCTTACATCTTCCAATTCACAAGCCCTACAGACGTTTTTAGCATTAGTTCCGCCACACCTTAGCCTCGTAATATTGCTGTGGTTACCCGATCATTGCGGATTGTATTCAAATGAGATGGCCGACTCATTAGCTGGAGCATCACTTCAAGAGCAGATATCAGTTCTTCCAGTAGAGCAGTATATAACAGCAATAAGATATAGAAAATTTTCTATCCATAAGGATTCAGTGGAAACTATCACAGCTTGATCCGAATATGGACATTTAAAACACCCATGGAAATTTGAGTGGTGTCATTCATGACAAGGGGAAGTAATTCTTAGCAGATTTCGAGGTCGTGTCCGCCCGCTAAATCTTTACTCACACATGGGTGGTTTGGTGTTGTCGCCCCTCTGCCATTTCTATCGTGAAATTGAAAGCATAGAACATTATTTGTTGGTTTGCCGCCGGAAAAAATTCCCCCGAAAAAGACTTCTAGAAATTCCGATCTGTAAGTTGGGACTAAATTTAACTGAAGTTGCTCTGTCTTTTGGTGCCTCAGCACTGGGATATTGCCACAGGGACGTATTCGATGCTTTGTAGAATTACATACAAACGACAAATCGTATACGATTTTGATAATTCCTGTTAAAAAATCAATCCTAAAGATCGACTACTCTTCTCTTCTGTGTTGTAAAACATGTTATTCTTTTGTATTGGCTTCGGTGAATCATCTGTCTGGTTTCAATAGTTAACATGCACAATTCCCCTAATTTATTTGCCTCCAAATCCTCCTTCTTTTTTTCTATCTGTTCCTTTTAATCATTTCAAATCAAAACGTAATTATCAAATTGCTCCGACTGGGTGCCTTAACCGAATTTCTCCGACTGGGTGCAGTGCTCCGACAGGGCGACCGGCTCAGGAACTACCCGAGGCATCGCTATTCCGGCTACCGTCCCAAGCAGCTGATCCCGTCGTGCTGCCGTGCAAGGTGGCAGACCCGTGTCCGCGGTGCGGCTACAGTAGCATAGTACCTTCTGCGCTACTGAGCTGCCACCGTGGCTCACACCGCTGCTGGGCCACGAAGCCGTTCTGTGTCGTGAACCGGCGCACGTGGACGCCGTCAACAAGCCGCCCGTCGCATCTACCCACAGGAGGTCGCGCCCACGCGTCGACAGGACACCATGACATAAAACACGGCGAGAGGCACTCCTTATTTATTGATGCATTTATTGCGGCTAAAGGTCGTCATGTCCTTAGCTAGGCCAATGGAGTAGCCGTTTCGTGCGTAAGTGAACTCGTGGCTCATTTGTGTTACTTCGGTGAGCGCTCCTGGGCCCACACATTCACCCCCCTTTCCGTCACACGATGAAAAAATATAACATGGCTGTACAGACGCCTAAAAACAGATCGCTGTAAATGGCGTAAAATATATATAGTAAGAAATTATGACATTTACAGGTGGGGTGGTCGATGGGTCTTCAATAAATAATTGGTCGTAATGGGAAAAAGTAAAAGAGTCGTGACAATGACAGAACAAATTTACAGTGAGAATGGTACATACACGATGAATGCCCGGGTTCTAGACAAAAATTATCCTTTGGACAGTGCTGCTCTGCTGTCTTCGAAGGACCATTGCGCCCAAGGGCCTGGAGGCGAGTGCATAAAGTCACCATCGTAGCAGCAGCCTCAGTAAACAGGCCATGCTACTAGTCTTCTGGCTTTATCACATGCAGTTGAGCGATATCACGGAAAAGATACATGACTACCTTGTTTTCAAAAGGAAGTTCTGTTCCTAGAAAAAGTGCTGGATGGAATGGATTATAAAGTCAATTGCCTAAATAAAAGTGCCTTTTTTCTTTTTAGCCTCCAACACCCGCTCTTCAGCAAGACGTGAACGAATGTCAGGGTCATACCACACTGACTACATGTAGGAGGTTCGCCACCGCTCAAAAGGTACGAATGCGTGCCGTATGTATGGCCTATCCTAAGGCGACAAAATTCACTTGGGTGCACCGGTTTTTCTAAGCTTGCTACAACTTTCCCACACGTGGCCTAATTAGATGGTGTTCATTGTATGTGTCGGAATCCCACGTTTGCTGCCAGTATGCACGGAGACGCTTGCGGACATAGGGTTTTATATCTCAGGGGGCAACCCGCTTGGAGATATTAGCTGCCTTGGGTTCAACCGATGTGGCAACCTGGTTCGCTAGAACATTGCCCACTATCTCCTGGTGTCCTGCACAGCAAACCACTACATCCTGTTTGGACGTATATGCGTACATGCTACACAAGAGACTATAGAATGTTACTACAGCGGGTTTCCGTGTCTCTTCGGTTATGTCAGAACTATTACAACACTCACCGAGTCCGTATATATAACTGATTTTGGTATTTTCGTTTCTGACAAAACGCATACGCTTCCGCGGTAAATATGCTTGTCTGTGGGTGTAAGAAAGGACTGCCCAACCGCTGCGAATGAAGCGCCAGGACAAGACTTGGATACGTCTTTGTAAAAGTCCAGGCAAGCGCATTTGTGTTGTAGTTCTAGGAAATGCATTTTAATGTGGGAAAGTGTATCATGCTTCATGACGTACAGAAAGGATAGGTCAGTGTTAATAACTTGCCACATCCACAGTCGGAGGTGTGCTGCTGCTGGCATTATGCTATGTGCAAGTATTTCGGCGCCCATTTCATCGGCCAAATTTGTCACGCACAGCGAGAGGCGCTCTCAACGTAGGACTATTCCCGGAGAGTCGTGACCTAGATTGATCGCTGCAATGGAATGTATGGGATCTTCGCTCTGTGCGTTGAATCTCACAAAATTCATTATGACTGAGTACGTTCTCTGCAGATGAAGTGACCACTCACCTGACTCTAAGTACAGGCGTTTGCACGGGGCTTGTCCTGACAGCGACTGTGGAAAGACGAATGCCAGGAGGTGGATAGGATCCAACATTTTCAGAGAACTTGGACTAGCAGACTAGTATATTTTAGCTACATAATCGAGGCGTTCTTGTACCTGGCTTTCCTATGCATTCAGGAGAGACTTTACGTAGCTACCCCATGCAGTACGCGACTACGCCTTTAGAATATTCATGGGCTCAGACAGACAGACATCGAACTTTAATGTGGTCCTGAGGAGCGACTCTGAAAGCCCCTTACAGGGGAGGAGCCGCCGCGGGCCGCTCCCACGTCGGGACGGGAAAGCCGTGCCTGACCGCCGCGTCGTGGGCCCTCTGGACAGCCCATAGCTGAGCGGTGAGTTCGGAGCTCTTAAGCGCCTTTTCCCACTCTTCTTCAGTGGTGACGTGTTCGTCGTCCTGTAACGAAGGGCACCGCCAGGGCATTTGTCCTAACGTGCAGAAGGGATCTCCGCTCTCCGGACAATCGGGCTTGAATGAGTCCGCGTACCGGCTGACACTGGCTAGGCTGGGATAGGACCCGGTCTGCAACATTCGGAATGTGGAAGAGTGAGGTCTGGAGAGCTTGGCATGGGGCAGGGGATAGACCCTCCTGCCTAGCTGATAGTGCTTGGTGATTTCATTGAATGTGTGCAACGAGTCCTTGTGGAGCCCCGCGTCCGCATCCGCGCCCGTGAGCGGCCTCTTCCCCGGCGCGGTGGGTGAGTTCGCGCGCACGGGCATGGGCCAGCTCGTTGGCGTTGGCAACGACAGCAACGACGGAGGAGACCTGAGGCAAGGCCCCATGTGGGCCGGGAACCACGTCATGACGTGGGGGGCGACGCTCCTGCCGCAAAGCAGGGCGGCCGCCTCTTTCGAGACCAAACCCGAAGCGAAGGCCCGGACCGCCGCACGGGAATCCGTGTAGATCTGTGGACTGCTTCCGTCCAGGAGAGCGAGGGCCACAGCGACCTGTTCCGGCAGTGCCGGGGCGAGCCCCTCATTGACGCAGCGTTGAGGAGGTTGCCACTGTGATCAACAACGACCGCCACGAACCGGTCTGACAAACAGTATTGGGCGGTGTCGACGAACGTGACCGATTGCGGATCTTTGGCGACGGACCCTAGAAGTGCGGCCGTCCTGGCCATGCGTCAGCATACATTGTGTTGCGGGTGCACACTGCGGGGCAACGGTGAGACCGCGATGGCCTCCCGCGCCCCCTTGTCGAGTGCGCATCGCCTTTCCCTGACGGCAGTGGGATTGCAGCCCAGCACCTCCAGGATTCGCCTCCCCGCAGGCGAGGAAGAGATTCTGATGACTTGGGCCGTCTGCTGTGCCTCGACCACTTCATCGAGGGTGTTGTGGACTCCCATCTGCATGAGCTTCTCCGTGCTGGTTCTCATAGGAACACCGAGCACCTTTTTAATGCTCTTGCGCATCAGGACTTCAAGCTTCGTTCTCTCATATCCGTGCCACCGATGTGCAGCGGCCACGTACGTAATGTGACTCATTAGAACGCGTTGTACAACCTTAGGAGGTTATCCTCCCCCAGCCCTCCGCGACTGTTGGAGACCCCAGAGATGAGCCTGACCATGTTGTTCATTTTGGTGGCGATACGGGCGATCGTCTGTCTGTTTCAACCATCAGCCTCAATCGGCATACCGAGTACTTGGATGACTTGCACCCTGGGAATGACCTGCCCGATGGCCGTGCGAATGCAGATGTCGACCTCGCTGAGAGGAACCTGCCTCTTGGGGATGCGGCCCCTTCTGGTCGGCCGATACAAAAGGAGTTGGGACTTGGACGGAGAAAGCCGGAGCCCCGTGCCCGCCAAGAATTCCTCTGTGCAGTTCAAGGTCTCCTGTAGGGATTCCTCGACGCTGCCGTCACTGCCACCCTCGCACCACACCGTGATGTCGTCGGTATAGAGAACGTGATTAACGCCGTCGACCTCAGAGAGACGGGCGGAGAGGCCGCACATCGCTACGTTGAAAAGAAGCGGCCTGATGACCGATCCCTGAGGAGTGCCCCTTGCCCCTAGCTCGAAGGGATCAGACTTTACCTCGCCCACCCTGATAGTAGCACGTCTGCCCCGAAGGAACGAAATGACGAACCGATGAAACCGGGAACCAAGGCTCATGTCCGAAAGGGAGTGGAGGATGTGCCTATGCGAAATGGAATCGAAGGCCTGTTCAAGATCCAGTGCCAGGATACCCCAGACGTCTCTGGTGTCCCTATCGATGATCTGGTGTTTAATAAGTTTCATAGCGTCCTGTGTGGACATGCACGGACGAAAGGCCACCATATTGTAGGGGAGGAGTTCGCGTTCCTCGACATACCTAGATATCCGGTTGTGAACGACGTGTGCTGCAAGCTTTCCCACACACGAAGTGAGCGAGATCGGTCGCAGGTTGTTTAAGCCGGCGGTCCAACCTGGCTTGGGTATCAGAACTACCGATGCGAGTTTCCATTCGTCCGGGACGACACCCGAGTCCCATACGCGATTGATCTCGTCCGTTAACGTGGCGATGGCCTTTTCATCCAAATTTCGAAGCAGCCTGTTCGAAATACCGCCTGGCCCAGGGGCCGATCGGCCGTTAAGGTTTAAAAGTGCTTCCGTGACCTCGTTCATAGAGAAAGGAGCGTCCAAGTCCTCCCTTTGGAGGCCTCGGTAGTGTGGGTAGTCCGCGTCGCACGAGGAACCCGTGGGTAGGTATCTGGCGGCTAACGACCGGAGAATGTCATCATCTGTGGAGCCCTCCCGTTTTGCTTCGTGCAGAATCTTATCCATAGCTGGTCTCTGATTGGACTTCGAGGCACTGCTTCAGGAGGTTCCACTTTCCTCCCGTGCGCATTTGTCCGTCGACCGAATTGCAAAGCTCGTCCCACTGCTGCTTAACGAGAGCACGAGAGCCTCAATGGTGCGATTCAGTTGGTCTATCCTCTTACGTAGTCTACGATTGAGCCATTGCCCCTTCCACCTGGCCAGGAGAGAAGCCTTGGCCTCCAGGAGGTGGGCTAGACGACTGTCCATCCCGTCTACCTTGAGGTCAGTGTGGACTGTCTTGGTGGCGGACTAGACGTCTGTTTTCAATTGCGACAACCATTCGTTAAAGTCTGCGTGATCCCCCGTCTTGCCCTCTCTGATTTTGCGGAATAGGTACCAGTCCGCGACCCGAAATTCGCGGGAGGGTCTCCTCGAGATCTCGAAGGAAGCTGCCAGAAAGAAGTGATCGCTTCCTCGGCGCGCTTTCGCTGTCTCCTCCTGGGACGGACGACGTAGGGCACTTGGAAGCATTGCCTGCAGGCCTTGTCCGCTGTGAGAGGCGAGCACTCGTGGTCTTCCGCAGGGGACGCGATTCCGCATCCCCCGCAGTTCATTTTCTCCGGAGCCGGCCATACGTCGGCACGGTGACCCAGCCTCCCGCAGGCGTAGCAAATGTCCGCCTGGCGTCTGTAAAGAGTACAGCGAAACATGCTGGCGCCACACATGACGTAGTTCGGCACTTTGAGTCCGTAAAAAAGGACGACTATCGTGGTCGTGTCCTTCATGCGCTTCACCTCGAGGGCCTTAGGGTTCCTCGGCTGGACAATCATGTTGCGCAACTTATTGTGGTCGACACGTAACACGTTCCCTTGCACGTGTTATCCGGCGCCGCCAGGTACGAGTTGACTTCGTATCGGGCGGACCCGACGAGTAGAGCTTCTACCTTCGCATAAGCGCGGGCGTTCCTCTCCGTCGGCGTACTCACAACAAAGATGTTTTGGACCACGTTGGGGCAGACAATGTCCCCCTCCGTCTCAGCCGGGGCAAATTGAGCGGCCATGGGGCAGACAATTTCCCCCTACGTCTCAGCCGGGGCAAGTTGAGCGGCCATGGACAGAGCCTGTGTCACCTTGATCTGACTGCTCCTGACGTCAAGCCCACCCCTAGGGCGGACGATGATCCTAAAGTGCTCCCTCGGCAGGCGAGGGAGCCTCGAGGCCGCGGTGAGGCGTTTCTGCACGCCGTGGGCGGCGGGGGTGCGGTGCCCGCCGCGGCCGCTGCCACATTGTGTCGAACTTACCCGGCCGTTGGTGCCTGGAAGTGGCCTTGGTCCATCCGGGCTGCAGGCACTCCTCGGGGGTGATGTCCTTCACCTCGACGGTCACTTGCATGGACATTGTTGGGAGCAGCGGACGCGCGGCGGCGTCCGAGAGCTACGCCCGGCCGCGCGTTCCCCGGGAAAGTAGGCCTAGCATCCGTGCGACAGGATCGGAAGCAAGAAGTCCAGAAAAGCGCTGAAAATACCACCCACCGGCGAAAACTTGATAGCGGAACGGTCCTCTGGACGAATTGTGAGGAATGATCCAAAAATTCGCTGAAGATGAGATGTTTTGTCGACCAGAAACATTTACCGAAGCGAGAGCCGACGTTTGCGCGTCCGCACTAGTTGGCGCCCCCAGGCGGTCCACCTCATGGGCTCAGGCAATTATTTTCAAGAATTTCATATGCGGCACAAATGTACGTTTTTCATCGAGAATTACGCCTAAGAATTTACGTTCTGCTTTTACGGGTACCCCTTGCCCCTTCAGGTACATGCCAGGGTCAGGATGCAGACCTGTTCTTCTAGAAAAAGCACACACGTACTTTTGTACGCGTTTAAACTGAAACACTTTCGTCGGTCAATATCGCCACATTGTTCGGGCCAAGCTGTACCTGTCATTCAGCATATTGCAAGACTGCGTGATTTGAATCCTAATAGTACGTGATCAACTTATGCAGATTAAACCCTATTATGGGCCCAGTGTTACGCTGGCGTGCCACGGGCAACTGGGAGGCGCGGGTTACTGGCACGCAAAGTCGCTTCAGAGCTAAAAAGAAACCTGGTGCTTCCCTGTCATGCACGCTAAATAATATACAAATGTACAAAAAAGCGAGAGGACGCATTATAACAAAAAAAAATAAAAGCTTTCGAGAGTAGGATTCGAATGTGGCACCTTTACATAGCCAACCCAGTGCACTACCACTGCGCCACGTCAGAACACGATGAAATGGCTCTAAACAGATTAGTCAGTAGTGTGACCTGCCATCAGATTTGTCGTTTGCAGTGGTACATAGAAGACGAACGCGCTTTTTATGCGCAATTGAACCTCACACGTTTGTCAGACAAATGAAACAAGCCGGCGATCACGCATGACATTCGAATAATGGCGACAGCAGTCAGTATATTATACAATTAATATCTAATACTGAAGAAATATAAGTAGACGGACAGGCAGGGACTATCGGCTGTTACGGCCGAGCTCGATAGCCTTTTCTTGCTCTCCCGAATAGTCGACATGCATGTAGATCCGTTTTGTGTAGACTATAATGCCGCTCGACAACTGAACGTGTACTTTAAGTGGCACTTAGCAGTTTTCTCGCTCAAACAGTGATATTTTAGGACAGCGGAAGTACCAGTGTCTGACATACACAGGTTCATCGAAGCTCACAGCTGTTAAATGCTTCGCAAAAGGGAAGCGCAGTGCAGTGGGAAACATCTCATCATCTTTATTCAGTAAGCCGTACTGATCGACAAATATGTGTGATTGCATTTGAGTCAGAGAAGAGTGCGGCAGCAACTTTCCGTGACATATATGTGCTTGCTCAAAGTGCGTCGCTTCGATGCTCACCGCTTGATCTTCAAGCACCGCGAAGAAATAAAGATCATCTGTTCAGGTTAACCGATGCCAAGGCTGTACTGAGCAGTAATTTTGATTCGTCGTAGTAACGTATTCTCAAGACTTGGAGGGCCGTTCGCATGTAGACGGACTCGGCCGGTACGCTATGCCCAAGCTTCACTCGGAGCACACTGGGACAGACCGATCGGGGCTCAGCGGCTTGAAAAAGCTAAAATTATTGTATATTAGCCCAAGAAGCTTTCTCATATGATTACATTTTTGCGCATCTAAAGTAATTTAAAGGTGCAGCAGTCGACAGAGGTGCATTTGCAGCGTGGTGATACCGGTCAGTGTTTTTTTTTCTTCTTTTTTATGCGTGAGCTTGGATCGACACTTTGAGAGCGTCATTAAATTGCGCGGCGATGTAAAATTTTACTGTTATTTGCGCCGACTCCTCCACACAAGTGAACACTACAGCAGAACTATTACCAGCGTGGTTCATAGACGTGACATTGCGTGTCTAAGCTAAGTGCGGGGAAAATGCAAAAATGTAAACATTCACAGCTGCTAGCTAGCGCTTAGTGCGCGCGGACGCCGTACGCCGGGAATTGCTGCACACTGTAGCTCGCAGCGATGAAGTACGGCCAAGCCGTAAATGTTCCCAGAGTCTTCATACCTAGTGAAATCAACTAATGCTGGCCCAGTGCAGCGCGTGCGCCTGCGAAACCAGCGCCAGCGTCTCTTGGCCCGCTTCCACTGTGTTCCGCACTCGTGCCAGCCCGCAGCCTCCCAGTGTACAGTGCTTTCCAGCGAGCCTCTCACTGGTACCAGTGACATTCCAGCTATGCCAGCATGTCCCAGTACAACGCCAGCGCATACCAGTGAAAGCCAGCGCTGCCATCGTCCCAGTGTGTACCGCCCAGTGAAGTATCATCGTTCCCAGCGCGTTTCCAGTGCTCCAGTACGGAAAACGTACTGGAAATGCACGGGGGGCGCTGGTTTTGCAATAGTTCCGTTACTTATATAGAAAGAGCGTTGACACGCAGTGGAGGAAAAGAACTAGGAGGCTCACCAGTAAATATACGGCTCTAAGAGAACTGACAAGAAAGAGCGTAAAGAGAAAAGTGAGAGAGGCCGAGAAGATTTACTGGATGGCAGCGATGGAAATAAACCCGGCTCTGAATAACTATCGAAAGGGCAAAAACGAAATAAAGAGGGAGGCATTTTATAATAATTCAAGAGGAAGCGCTTTACTGTTTGAAGCAAGATCGGGCTGCCTTATAACGCGTATTTATAGTGTGAAATTCAGTAAAAAAGAAGAAAAATGCACATGCTGTGAGGTAGATAGGGAAACGAAGGAGCATGTTCTGATTGAATGCGGAAATATCCACCCAGGTGTACGGTTGGGCAACACCCTATATGAAGCCTTGGGTCTTAGGGATAACAACGGGAAGCCGAACATACCCGCAATTGAAATAACTAAGAGCTGGTTAGAATACTGGTGGCAGAAAACTAGAGAGAACGGACAAAAATAATTATAGGGAGAAATATGGGCATAAGGGGCAGAGAACTGGGTTATGAATTTCCGTTTTTGCTATAGTATGATCGATTTGATTGAAGTAGATATAAAAGTCATGAGGGCAATTTAACGATAGAAGGAAAAAGTTCTTAAATTTTCTTACGAGCCTGGTGGCGCACATGTCATCACCCCGTTACGAAGGGGACGTTCATAGCATCCATCCATCCATCCAGGAAACATGTTTCGACGAATCCCCAGACGCCAGGGGTTTATTTTTATAGTGAACAGGTTGCAGCAGCCCACCCTGTTGTACTCCTGTTTCTTTGACAAACGGCCTTCATAGGACGTTGCCCACTCGAACAAAATACGTACGATGAGACAGATAACTCTCCATAACATTTAACATTTCGCGGCGTACACCAAGTTGTGATAGGTCTCTAATTATCCCAAACCATCAGGTGGTGTGGTAAGATTTTTCCATATCTAGGAAGAGCGAGAGGAAAAACTGTGTGTGCAGAAACGCTTTGTCGATTTCTGTTTCAATGCATATCAGATGATCACTGGTGGACTGGCACTCGGGAAACCCGCACTGATACGGATCTGGCAGGATGTTTCATTCTAGGAAGTATATTGGCCTCGTATAGGCAGCTTGTTAGCGCAATGGGCCTGTAGCTCCAAACACAAGATGGATCTTTGCCTTATTTCAGAATCGTTATTACAATGGCTAGCTTTCAGGAGGATGGGATCTCACCAGAAGACTTTATGGCATTATAAACGGCAAGAAGGGTTGTCTTTGACCCAGGGGGCCGGTTTTAGGCATATCATAAACTATGGGGTCACAAGCAGGCGCAGATTTTATTGCGATAGCAATTATACGGACAGTCTCGGCTGGTTTTTGCGGTCCCCGTCGCCGCCGTCATGAACCCTATATGTATAAGTATGTATACATATATAAAGGTCCCAAAGAAAAAAATTCAGATAAATGCTTCCGAAGCGCGGAATCGAACCAGGAACCTCTCGCTACACAGCGCTTGGCGCTAAACACTACGCCACAAAGAGCAGATCCTTCAGGGAGCTAACGGCGAGCCTTATATACACACTCTTTAGCGCTCGCAGGACTCACAGACGGCAGGCGCTTATAAGCGTTTCTTCATTACCAGCGAGATGGCACGAGGAGCGCCCGTGGTCGCTGGTAATAAAGTCAGCCAGCTCGCTCGCTTCTTCTAATATTTGCGCAGGGCCCTTCCACTGTCGGCTCGCGCGGTTGTCTCGTGGTGAGAGGAAGAGGGGTGTTTCAAACTTTCACCGTGATGTCCGCGTCCGCGCTGATATTACGGGAGCGTATGAAAGTCACTCGAGCTCAAGGGACGCCGCTAAACGAACAAACAGAAGATGAGCGCGAACTATCAAGTGTCACAGCTCGACACTTGAAGCACGCTAGTTTCCTTTGCTGCTTCGGCCGCCTTTGCAACAGGAGCACTGTTCAAAGTGAGAGTATCCATTGTGACAGCTTATTCGCGCTCGTTCGGTGTATATCTGTGCGTTCGTTTCGTGCGTGCTTCACTTGATATTTCGCGCCCATCTCCTGTTTGCTCATTTAGCGGCCTTTCCTACCTTTGTATGTGTAGCTTTGTGACACACAACGTATAAAGACCTTCGAACTACCCTCAGGAGGCGCTCACTTAGCAAGTGCATGTTTGCTACAATTACTATTGCTCCTGAAGCTGCGAGCCTCACTTCGTATAGCATTACAGTTTCTCGCTATCGCATTCATTGCTTCGCTGTTGCGCCGAAACCCTGACTTTTTTGCAGGTAATACTTAGATAATCGACGAGTATCGTGGTTGGTTGCATGTTATTTATTGTACTTTGACCTATCGTCTGCAATTTATTTCTTTAGTGTGGACATGCATTACCCCCAGAATGAACCATGTGAACAGCTTTGGTGTCTCCGTTAATACTTCAGGCCGATCAGACATGCTCGTACGTGACAGATTCCGCGCCGCCGACCTACCTTGCCGAGCTTGCCGCTATACGTGACGGCCTGGGCATGATGACCCCGTACCGTAATGCAGCTAATATTTCTCGGCTCATCCTTAGTGCTGACTCAACGGAAGCTGTTCACGATATACATAGAGTATATCGGTCTACAATGGTCTCCGATATCATTCACCGCCTGGCCGCCTCTAGAAACGCCCAGATACGCGTTCAGTGGGTGCCTCGAGTATCCTTGCGAGATGTTGTCAAAGCTCGTTTGGAAACCCACCTGCACGTTGTACCACAACTCCTTCCGCATTGTCCGCAAGGACAGCTACTCCGGTAAAAAGACAATCTCCGGCGTACCACACGAGCTCCTATACCACCGTGTGGATCAAACCTTCCTGGTCGTCTACCCCGCCGAGAGGAGGTTACGTGAAGAAGGATTCGGGTCGGAGCTACACTAACCCCGTCCGTGATCATTTCCTGCCCGCAACAGTACCGCGGTCCCTATAGTGCATCATGCCAATTTTGTGATGCTGCATTCGACAATGTAACATTGAGGCACTGGCTGTGGAGCTGCCTATGCCTACGCTTATGCCGTCTTCACTAACTCCGTGCAAGAGGCCTCAGGCGTGGTCGACGGCCCGACCTAGATCACTGGATCCATGGACGGTACCACCGATCGCTTCTGGAGTTGATGCACGAATTTCGATATTTGATTTTGATATTTGATTTTGATATTTTTGATTTGATTGCGTGACGCCTAAAGGCAAGCTTTCGCAATAAAAAGAAAACTGCAAATAGTCCTATAGGATTTTAGCTGAATGTCTTTCACTTACGTTCGAACGATCAGTTCGACGTGAAGTTTCGATTGCGAGGCAGACGGTCGTGGACAGTTCCCGCTGCCCGTGCGATACAACACAGGGAGCCCGACATAATATCACGTTTTCAAAACATCGTGACGTGGGCGCAATGGGTAATCTTGGAAGTTTTTATGAAGCTCTGAGAATATCATGGTCCCAAACAACATATTTAGAAATGTTTCAGTGGCTAGCGGACTCTGCGGAGGCGCGGTATCTGACCACGCAGAATATGGTTGACAGGGCAAGAGAGTGCATTCTTTAAACATTCCTCCACGAATCAGACTGTATTGCCGGCTTTAACGACATGTCAATATCAAAATCACTGTCCATAGAGGCTTGCCTCAATTACTTCGGCGTCTAGATGGCGGTGGTGCAGACAGCACTCCAGTGAATAACGCATAGTTGCTGTCTGGTGCTACTAGCATGGTCTGTTTAGAACAGTTTAAGCATGATACATCCCTCCGCTGTGATTGCGCGTTCGCGTAGCATAGCGTTCTTTGATTCGTTCTTTAAATCTTCATTCGCGAACAACTTGTTGGCAACCTACCCGCGAATACCGAAGAAAAACCATCTCCGTAAACGGACGTGCTTGCCCCGCCACGGTGGCCTAGTGATCTAGTGGTTATGGCACTCACAATAATGGCACGACCATAGTGGCTGTGGTGGCGGGATCCAATGCCGGCGGCGGTATTTTGATGGAGGCGAAATTTCCAGGTCTCTGTACAGCGCGGTGTCAGTGCACGTTAAAGAACCAGAGCTGGTGAAAATTTCCTGAGCCCCCCACTACGGCGTCCCTCATTACCATGTCGTGGTTCTACTAAGTAAAACCGTAAATAACATTATAAATATTTCGCCTTTTGAAGCCAATATACAAGGGACATTTGCAAATGGGCAAGGCATGGGCAAGGCACGCCAGATGACAAGGATTGATGAAAAATGTGACAAAGAAATAGTAGTGAAGTGTCTGGTATTTTTCAGAAACTTAGATTTGATCCCGTCGATGCCAGCAGAGGAGGACAACTTAAGGAAATCAATTAATTTATAAATTTCATTGGCATCGACAGGGGTGAATGATCGAGGTAAGGACACTCTAGATGGTCAGCAGAAGGCTTGGAAGTAAATGAATATATAGGCTACCTTAAAATCGGGAATAGACCCATTTTCGTCGTCAACTATTTAAAATTATTTATACGGCTTTGGGTTGCCGTATTTATAGAATATTTGGGGTTATTTCGCCGCATGTTAGGCAGTGACGTTGAAAAAGCGACCCGTTTAGCGTCGGCCAATCAATTAAACTTTTTAGGGGCGAAGCTCCTTAAGGTTTGGGTCTGTCCGTCCGTTGTAGTAGCGCGTTGCCTACTAGGAACGCGCTACTAGGCCCTCGGCGCGTGCCTCCCGGCGCGCGAGCTCTCTCACTCTTCCATCTGCTGTCTTGTGAGAGAAAGAGAGAGACAGAGAGAGCGAAAGGCGCGCGTTGACTATGGAAACGCTTTTTCTTCGATGAATGCGCTACCAGCTCGCAAAGAAGGAGAACGAGCCCTCACCCGCGAGAGACAAGCTTGACGCAGGCAGCGTCTTCTAGCGAGTTTCTTGATTGACAAACACCGACTGCTCGCGCTGGAGAACCGTTCACCGGCCACCCATATATTATATATATCTCAGAAAAGTTCTTCTTGGCTATCGGGATAAATATACTACCAGAAAGACACAGTGACAAACATAGGATTTATTCTGACGTTCCGGCTGGAGGCCAGCCTATATATATATATATATATATATATATATATATATATATATATATATATATATATAGAGGCACTGGATCTTGACTTGAAATGAAGTTCCGGTGGGAGATTTCACTTGTGCGTAGTTGAACCATAAGGATTCGTAGCGCGCGCGTTAACTAAATTAATCCGGAACTCGACACGATCTACGATGAACCTCCGGAGCTTCGCCCACTCATCATCATTCCCTCCGTGGATATGCTGTGAATTTCTTCACTCAGGCGGTATTTTTGCCGTGCAGTAGTACTGTTCAGGATTTGGGTTGAGTGGCATAGCCTATTCTTTTGTTATTTAGTCGTTGTAGTGTGCTGTTGAACCAAGGCGATGAGGGCCGTTCTGTTGCAGTAATAGTTGGGATAAAATGTTCGGAGAGTTAATACAATTTGTTTTTGAAAAGCGTCCAATGCATATCGATGGTGCGTATTGGAAATTCTGTAACTTAGTAAAGTAGCAGCTCAGTGCGACATTTTTGCTTTCACAATCGCCTTTAATGTAAACAGTGATTTTTCTTTTAAAATTTTTTTTGCACGTCGTTAGTTGGCAGGTCAATTCTGTGTAGAGTACTCAATAATCACTTAACCCTGGTAGATGCATTATCTGAGACACACTGTCTGGAAGGAATGATAAATTGAGGTCGGGCATGCTGGAACATTGTAGGTTTTTCCGGGTAGGGGATGATACAAGTTGACTTAATCAAAAAGTAGTGCATGTCTTAAGAAATATATTTTCAGGGTTGTTCTTAAACAGAGTGAGGGCAGGTTAGATAAGTTACGTCAGGTAAGTTGAAGTGCTGAAATGGTGAGCGACAAAGTAATTTAATAAACTGTAGTGCTTCGTGTAAATGAAAAGAGAAAGAGGCATCTGCATCAGGAGGCACCGATAAGAGTTTGGAGGTGAGTTGCTGCATAATATGCAGGATTTCGAACGCTGAAGTGATTTCATTGATTTCTGGGGTTTTAGATCCCAAAACCACGACACGTAGCGTTGAAGTGCTACTAATGATCGAGCAGCATATGCATTGATGGGAAACTATCAGAAGGCCACCACCGCGGTCACATTAACGATCGCGCCGACAGGTATTGAAACCACGAAAGATGAAGCATGCTCGGAGTGACAGATTCTTGAATTGAGGCATGTTTGTATCAGTACAAGTTCGCAATGGGTGCTTACGAGGAGGTTATGAAGTTTTTCACGATTGGATGGAATGCTCCTGATGTTCGTATAAAGAAAGGGGACATAGCGTAAGCTAAAGCCTGACATAGCGTGGGAAGATGGCTAGGAGGTAGTCATAACACTAGGTGTGGCGTGGTTGTATTTTTAAGTCTTAAAAATAGCTTAAATAGCTTAAAATAGCTTAAATAGCTTAAAAATAACTTGTCATGACGTAGTTAAATTGGTTTTATGAGACTTTCGAAACTCGGTTATGTGTTTACGCGCTAATCGCGTGTTGGTTGAATAATCTTCTCATACGTTAAATTTGAGTGTTTGAACTGTTTCGCATTTGAAATGATGTGGTGTTTCACCTTGAAGTGAGTGAATTAAACGACAATATGTCTATTTTTGGAGGTGTTGAACCTACCAATTCTACGAGCCGCTCAATATCTATGTGACTTATATTAACGTTCACCTTGGAAATACAAATGTCGATGACCTTCTTTCTGATTCCTGGAAGGTTTCCCGATCACATTCAGTGATACGAAGGAATGGAAGGTTCGAGCGACCTGCCCTCTCCGCTGAGTCATCGAGTCTGGCTGACATGTCAGCTATGGCTCTTGTATTTGCATCTACAATAGTGACAACATCTTTGATTTGAAATTTTAGGACATGCACCGATGAGATATCGTCTCAATTTTGGTCAGGCGCTTCTTTATGCCATCAAAGGCCTTGTCACGTTCGGACAGTTTAGCTCGAATTGATTCCATCTCATTTAGAAGGGACGCCTGGCTTGATCTTCTTTCCTCTAGTACTGTCATTGCATCGTATCCAGCCTACGTCGAGTTGGAGTGGGTGCTGGGACCAGGGTTAAGCTCTATGTCGCCAGAAAGTGCAACAAGTTGCAAAATGATACGGCACAATCGCGAGCAATATCAGAACAGCAGTCTAGGCTATTGTTCAGAGACGCAATGAAACACACTAGTACCAAGAACAAATGACGAAAAATAGAAGCAGCAAAAAAGCACGAGGAGCAAGGAAAAGAAGGTGATTATGCACATAATCACTGCGCGAAGTGCAGGAATAAACGGGGCATTGTGAGCTGCCATTGTATTGCGCGTAAGCCGTCATTACCGTGTGGAAGATGCTGTTTTCGACAATCGGAAAGGTACGCAAAGAAATCAGCATGACAACTAAAGAAAGCACATTGGGATGACTAGCTTCGGACTACACAGGTGCGCATACACGTGTATGTCAGAATGTCACAACCCTAAAGCCAAGACATAAAGATGTAGAGACTACCGACGGCGCAACACGACGAACGCTAGCGTCGGCGTTCTCTGCCGGCGCGTTTGTACCAGCTGCAAAAGAAAAGAAAATAAAGAGTGGCGGCGCGTGCACGGAGAGGAGACCTGGCACCCGGCTCGCGTTTCCCAACAAAGATAATGTTGCCGAATAATCGTGGAAGCATAGCACATTCCAAAAGGACAAGGCATTTGCGTAGCTTCCATAGAATGTTCTGGCAGAAAAAGACAGAATTTCATAAGAAGTTGCAATGGCAGACTTTGTATGCACTGGAGAAAGGTGTGCATGCGCAATGTGAGTTGTTCTGCCGATGATGACGTGCTTTTGAACATTGTTCGCACTATAGCGTGTTCGTATGAACGTTGAATTTTGAATATAGCACCCAACGTCCACTGCTTCTGTTGTCAGGGTTCCTGTGTCAACGTTTCTGCGTCTTCAGAGTTCGAGCATTCCAAAAGTGGGTCACTCGAACAAGTGTCAATAAACCATAAGCAGACTAGCTTGTGTGTTTCGGCGCAGCAAATACCATTTTGTATTTTATATGCTTCGAAAATAGTTGCGCAAAAGCCTTACTCGTGAAGGTACTTTCAGTTTTCAAGAAGTGGCCAGTGGCCATAAAATCACGCTAGGATCTAAGCTACACCAAAACGGACTAAGTAAGAAATTTTATTTCACTCTGATATTCATCACGATAATGTGTAAAAATATGTTTTTTAACGTCAATTCTTCACGGTGTGGTGAGATGCATAGAAGATGGACACGGATGGTGCCTCGTATGGTGCAGTGATGACACCCTGTATATCGTGGAACGTCGCCATTGGATAAGAAAATAAAGGTTTAGAGTTCTAGGGGCTACAATTTGAGCGACGTTCTGAACAAACACTACAAAATATTCGGTGGCGATACACTTGTATGTTGTTTGAGCAGTAACTATTTGTACATATGCCGTCCTCTGCAAACGGTTCGGGACCAGAAATCGCACCTTCTGAATACTCGACTGATTGCTGGGGCGCTGTGTTTTTGTTCCCACAGTAATTCTCAGATATTCTCGTTTGAGCGGCCGGGCAACTGCTCTCGTTTTGTCAAAACAGCACTGGATTGTCGCTGTTGAGTGGAGATAAAACACTTTGCGATCAAACACATCAGGCTTGCAGGAAACACAGGGAACATTCATAGCTTAAAGATTGCTGCGTAGCCTTCTGAGAGCTTGTCCCGCGCCATCTGAGGGTCCTTCCAAGAGGCGCTGAGCACAGAAAGTGCCATAATACGCACACAATTGAGAAAATGCGGCCGCATGTGCCCTGTTACGCGAAAGTCATACTAGGAAGGTAGTTTAGTTTGGCACTCTGGACACAGGTTAGTTCATACGAGGTCCTTATTCGACGACTACCAGTAAGAGCAAAATAATGGAAATTTGACCGTCTGTTCACTTCCGTAAGCATGACAGCGGTTGTTCTAGCAGGACCACAACAAAGGTTCGGCCACGCACTGTGGCATATCCCCTAAGGGCTGGGGAAGCTTACAGCAGATTTACTGCTAAGGCACTGCACGGGCCGATCTTTTCGGTGTGAGCCCGGCCCGGGCCCGAAGGTGCCACGCTCCGGCCCGCTTGAGCATGGCCCGGGCGTTCAAAAAACATGGCCCGTACCCGGCCCGGGCCCGATGTGATGGGCCCGGTCCGACCCGGCCCCGCCCGGTTCAGCCCGTAAACCGTTGAACATAAACCAGGCGTTGGCGGTTTTTTTGAATATGCTAAAGCCACTGAGAGAATGGCGTTGGTAGACAGTTTCACTGCATAATTATTTCACTGGCGTTGTCCCATATATTCGGCTTAACACTTCCGAAATAGATCAAAGAATAGTTATAGGAATAAATGCGAACTTTTACGCTCCAAACCGCGACTTTACTGCGAGGAAATTCGTAGTGGCGGGCTCGGGAAATGTTGACCGTGGAGTTCTTTAACGTGTACCGAGAACCGTCAGGCAGAATTTTAACGCTACAGCGTTAAAGAGCTCGTTTCGCTGAAATTCCGGTGTCGGCCCGGCGTTGTCAGTCATGAGTCTGTGAGCGAAAATTCGAGGTACGTGTGGAAAAAGAAGCGTGGAAAAAAGGCTTGGAAAGAAGTTGGAACCGATCAGGAACTATTCTTGGGGTGTACGCATAGGGCTTATTTATATCTGTCATGAGTTGAAGCTTCATGTTAACTGCAGGCTAAGTTTCATACACATCGGGCGCAAGTTGGCTGTGTTCTCTTGAGACTTGTCCACCGACCGGGAAGCAACTAAAATAATTGGGGCAAACTTCAGGTAAAGAAGCGACTCGTGGTGGAGCTGATCTTGCTCTTAGTGAAGAGGCTTCTATATTCGATTCGGCATGTTTCGTTAGTGTCATTACTCCCAATGCGAAAGAAGATGCCCGCTAATGGCTCTCATTTCTGTCTTCCATGTTCTGAAATATGACTTCTATGTCTAACAATTTATTCAGCAAGTACATTTGTCCTACTATTGCGAAGAATACAATGTTAAAATTTATCTACACACTTGCGCAAAGTCTCATTGTTATTTGTTACACATACAGCGCTGAAAGGCTGGCTGATGACAGAGACACTAGCCCTAGTTTCATCCAGATAAAAAAAATAATTGTGCCGAGACGTCACGTGAGCTGCCCTAAACTTATCGAAGCTAAGGGCACGAGCCACTGCACCATATGTGCGTGCCTTATAAAGCGGAACATCAACCAACTGATGTTTGACTTCTCTAAGCCTAGTTATCAGGAGTGAAATAATGATACATTTGGATTCTTCAGAACGTGCACTATTGGCCTTCCTTCGGTCAGGTGCTTCAGCACACAACTTAGCCTTTTCTTGAGATTTCAGTGCCTGCGTACTTAGCTCTTTCTGCTTAATGACTAGATCTAGCCTTTATCTTGTGCTAGAGCGCACATCCTAGCTGGCTTACCGTCCGTGGCGAAACTTAGCGGACCTGAGACAGCGAAGCAACCGGTGTACCCTCGCCCGGTCTTGTACCGTGGCGGCGAGACTCCGGCTGCTGCGCCTCTACACAGACGATCACCCTGCTTGACACCACTTACTAGCGATCCTGTGGCTCAAAGTCATTTCTGCCTTGCGATACAGTGGGTTGTAGGGCCTTCGCCTTTAAGCAGCAATAAGAATATCCCAGAAGCAGCCTTTGCGCCTGATCATCAAGGTCGCATAACGATGGTTAACATTTCCCAACAGCTCTGTATCGTACTTCAGAAGCTAACAGGAAATTACAAGACTTCAACAAAAATCACTTGCACATGCCGCTTTTAATATGCATCCGTCTGTGTGTACGAGAGTGCACACAGAGAGACATTCACATCCATTCGTACATCCACACCCATTTTTGATTGGCGCAACATAGGGCATCCGAAAATTGGTGGTGAAGCTACCAATTGGTAGCTCCTCAACAAATCGCGAATCTACTTCATAGTGGTAAAGCTACAAAATAAGAAATCCTAATGCAGGACGAATAATGATATGAACGTTTCATTAAGTCCTTCACCGGCTCAAGTACAGAACTCCAACGAGGCCATACGTCCCGGCGGCAAACTTTCAGACGATCAATTTCGGGCTATCCTTGATTCAATGCCTCTCATGTTCAACGATAGATCAAGTACTTTCTCACCCTCGCTCAACCGCCTCATCAAAACGTACTGAACGTAATAATATCGCGGTACCTCCAAATTACAATACGAACCCTCTAAAATGAAATCCGGCCTTCCTAGCTTTGTTTCCTCAATGTCAAACACCGATCACCCTTTGGAGCGGCATTCCAAGGGACTTGTGTTATTCGCTGTTTTGACTTAAGCTGCAGCAACCAGATGATAAAAGAGAATCATTACATCGGATAAGAAAAGGACTAGCAGGCGCTCCTTAAAATACTACTTTGCAAAGCGTTCATCATGCAGCACAGAATTGTTCTCACTATCGCTCCCCTTCCTGTGCACCTAAGCGCATAAACCAGCACTCTATTAGCGCCAAATAAACGAAGACTTGTCTTTTGGATATTTCAAACCGCCATGAAGTGCTAACCTTGGCACAAAAAGAATGTAAACACAGGCGACATGAGCACAGGTCATTGTGCTCTATATGAGGTCCATTCCTCTTCCTCATTCTGTACAGACACAGCTCCTTGATATACTTTGCAAAAGGTCCACATCAATGAGCGCATAACCAGGATCACTTCAAGTAACATCTTGTCCTTGCAGCGACGAAAATGAGAAGAGTTCCTTGTCGAGGTGCTCTCAGGTGTGTTGGCGTTCTCTATCGCGTTTGTCGCTGCTGTAGCCACTGATTCCACTAAATACAGAGCTTTTTTAAATAGTTCATTTGACGTAGCCATTACAAGGTTGTCTTTTTCAGCCGCAACAGGGCCAGCGAAGGCACGAATAAGCTCGAAACAAGCGGGAGAACGGCGACTACATGCACGTCTTTCACGCACGTGCCAAGTGGAGCCTGCAGGTACAACCAGTGTTCAAAAATACTGCAGCGTCTTTCTTTAGGTCTCCAGAGTCCTTTTTTAAAAGCCCTAAAGCTGAGAGCGATTACCAGTCATCGCGTGAAAAATATATTCTTGCGGCAGAAACCTAAGTGATTGCCAGGTTCTGCATGGTCACAGAAAGAGGCACCTGGCAGCCCGTCAGGTAGTCTTTAAAACCTGAAAACTTGGTTATTTTCGCTTAACGAAATAACGGGAGAACTTGTCGGTCACTGAACATTGTTAAAGAAGTGACGACCGGGTGAAAAACAAACATCGGTTTTCTTTTAAATTTTACCATGCCCTGTGTCCCTAAGCCTGAGTGATTGCCTGGTTCTGCACGGTCACGGAAAGGGGCGCGTGGCAGCCTGTCAGGTAGTCTTGAAAGGTTATTTTCGCTTAAGCAAAACGCGGGACAACTAGTGGGTCACTGAATATTCTGAAAGAACAAGTGACGATTACAACCGGGTGAAAAACCAAACATATATTTTCTTTTATTGTTTACCATACCCTGTGCCCGTAGGTGTGCAATTCTTTGTGGTATGTTATAAAGTGTTGGGCGAGGGCACGGAGGAAGAAATGTTTCTTCCTCTGTGGGCGAGGGCAACCGGGTGAAAAACCAAACGTCTATTTTGTTTTATTGTTTACCATACCCGGCGCCCGTAGGTGTGCAATTCTTTGTGGTATGTTATAAAGTGTTGGGCGAGGGGACAAGAATCCTATCGTTGATCGGAGAGTTGACGTCCAATACACTGACACGCTCCGTCGACTCCGCTCGCCTGTTGCCTTGCACAAGTATCCTGTGCCCCAGCTTACCATGTCACCACTTACGAGACTGTCTAGCCTTAAACCTGCAAAGGTAGTTTGGAATTTCGAAGAAAGCTTACGATAGGCGCATTGCGCAGTTCATGTCAACACGTACCACGTCGTAACCCACGCAGTCGACGTTCGCTGTCCTCCGGATGTAGTAATGAATAGTGAGTGCATTGTGGCCTCGCTCCTGGAGTTGTCACTGTAACGAGCGGCATTCCGTCACAATAAGACGGAAAAATTACTCATTACGGCAGGGGAGGAGAGCAAATAAAATTAATCACTTCTTGCCCATAGCGACACCCATCAGCAGGGTGTCGACTCACAGGCTAGATAGCATTGACATTTAAAAATGCCCATATTCAGAACAATGCTGTAAATAAGGCACTTAAAGCACAACCGTGATATTTGTGTGCCGATGATGAGATGGACTTGCCGTACTGGCGCAATATGTTTACACTAATTCACCTAAACCATGTCAGGCTCCATTGAACGGTACAAGCCTAGATCCCTGCGAGAGCAAACACAGCAGGAACGGCCGAAAGTTAGGTGGGCAGATGGATCAAGAACCTTGCGGAGATTAGGTGGCCGTATATAGTCACTAAAGGACAAGGTTTCTTGGATAACTATGGAAAATGCATTTGAACTTCAGTGAGCGTTGCTACTTACTCCGTTCTTACTCCAGCTACTTACTGGAGAACCCACCCATATAAAAGAAATCCACCGTAGAATAAACATGGGATGGCGCGCATATGGGAGACATTCACAACTCATGAACGGAAACCTACCACTATCACTCAAGCGGAAACTATATAACCACTGCATCCTGCCAGTACTGACTTACGGATCAGAAACCTGGAGAATTACAAAGAAGCTAGAGAGCAAGTTAAGAACCGCGCAGCGGGCGATGGAACGAAAAATGATTGGCGTTACACTAAGGGATAGGAAGACAGCCGAGTGGGTCAGAGAACAAACGGGGGTCGCCGACATAGTGAACGATATTAAGAAGAAAAAATGGACATGGGCAGGCCACGTGATGAGAAGGCTAGATAACAGATGGACAGTTAGAACGATGGAATGGATACCAAGAGAGGATAAGAGCAGCCGTGGGCGGCAGAGAGGAAGATGGGGGGACGAAATCAAGAAATTCGCAGGCATCAAATGGAATCAGCTCGCGCAGGACAGGCAAGGATGGCGAGGATTGGGAGAGGCCTTCGTCCTGCAGTGGACATAAGATGGGCTGATGATGATGATGATGATGAGCGTTGGGAGGGGGTGCTATCCTGGACAATGTAAACCCCCGCGATATTGTCAAATTCCGCAATGGGCGCAATTTGGGCAAATTTTCGAGGTTGCAGCATCCCTCTGGGCCAACCAGAGGGGAAAAGATGGAGAATTTGACAATAGGGTGGAATTTGACAGCATCCTCGATAGCGCACCGGGTAGGGGAGTTGTTGACGTTGATGACTGATTATGAAGACGAATATGATTACGGTGACGATAGGGTGAATAGTAAAAGTCGGTGGCGGGTCATGCCTCATAGAAATCCTAGTTGCCCGAGCAGTTGACGTTCGGCCGCTAATCAGCAAGTCTGCGTTGTTGGTGAATGTGCACGATGCGACCGCAGGGACCACATGAGGGAAGGCAGCAGGCTTTGACATTGGCTATATTGTTGTCGATGAAAGTTTTTGAGTACTTCCTAAAACCAGGCATAGTATCTCCCACCTAAGCTCAAACCTGGGGCCTTGCCGTAGAGAAAGGCATTTTAACTGTATTATTTTTGCTGTGCGATCGTCGTTGAGCTCAGCGGTACGGTAACTTATGAGGCCTTGTATGGCTGGTGTACGCCTGGTGCGAATAATGCTTGCTGCAATGCTTTTTAAAGCCGCTTTAAATTAGTTTCTTATTTTTATAGCGTACGTATTAGAGCGTCACTATTAACTCCACCCCGTTGTCCTCAGGTAACAGTGGAGTAGTCATGCGGAACGGAAAAACGGACCTGTTTTGGCCTTGACCCACTACTTACGCAGCTACATTATAGTTATTACATGCAGGACAATATCGAGAGAAAGACAGATGGAAAGAAAACGAAAGGACGGAAGGAGGAAACAGAAAAAACGTTACAGTTTTATCGAAAGGGCGAAGCACTGATGCGATAGCAAGAAATGGTAATGTTATATGAAGTGAGGCTGGCAGCTAGGCCTTGGGATACGATCTCACGTAACTCTACAAAACACTCGTGCAAGAGGATACCGCTGGTCCAACGACACTTTTCGCAGTCTCTTCAAGTTAAGAGCGCAACACGTAGAAGGGTTTACGAGACGCCCGCTGATGGCTGCCTATATAGCACGCGCGCCAGCGATCGCGAAGGCGCCAAGTCCACCGTTACTGCTCGAGCAACCCACGCTCCCCATCGCGTCGTTTCATGTACGTTAAAGACGGGCGGGACATTTCCTGTCCGATTCGACGGCAGGCGTCGCGATAGGGGTGATCTTCTCGCGTGCGCCCTCCGAGCGATGGAGATGGCCCGGGCCCGTTTGATCTCTGCTTCAGCGGTGTTCGTCGCCCCTGGTCGCGTGCTTTTACCCGCGGGTAGGACGCACGATGCGCGGAGGCTTGTTATAAATTGTAACTTTATACGATACATGACGGCAACGGCAAAAACCATCGAGAGTGTCCATACAATCGCTATCGCAAAAAAGAAAAGAACGAAGGAAAGCAAGTCGCGGGTTGCGCTGAAGGAAAACGCCACCTGTGATTTCCCTCGACCCACTAACCATAATCTTGACCTAAGCCCACTGGCGCGTGACGGTGACAGCGATAGTGACAGTGATACGTGATAGTGCTATTAACTAAAAAGAAAGAAGATAAATAAAATGGAGGAGGAGAGACAGGGTGACGAAGGAGAGGAGGGAATAGAGAAAAAAATAGATTGAGAGTGCAATTATTAAAGTGATGATTACCATGGTCTCAGTGTCCTCTCTGATTAAACTGAATCAGTAAGTGTTCTTCTCCCCTAGTTTGTATTACAAAGCTTTATCTGCAATATACTTTACAATTCCTTCGAGTCCCTTGTGCTGACATCGCAAGAACGCTTGCTGGGTTCGAGCAGGAATCAAACCCAGGCCGCCTACGTGGCAGGCAGGCATTCTACCGAAGTGCCACGACAGTGGTAGACACCGCTTAGGAAAAAGGCCTCAGTACGTGGTGAGTAGCAAACAGGGCTTGCCAAAGGTAATCGGAAATGTATTCCGGAATACAGATATCTAAATAAATGTGTTGGAAGCCTACAATACAGATGCTGGGATACATTGAAATATGATGTGACGAGATCATTGGCAGATACTTTTGCAAAAAGGCGATAAAGTGTTCAGGAATACAGAATACAGATACAAGAATACAGATAGTGGAATATTTTTCTTTATTTCGGAGATGGTGCTGCTCCGCAAAGGCAGTTATGAACTGCAACATAATAATTTGAAGAATGTTGCAGGCCAATAAATTAAGTAAGTCAAGCGTGCCATTGGAATCACTAATGAACACCAATGAATTATGCAAAACGTTTATTTAATTGATACGCTTTGCTGAGAAGGCTTTCGCACTAACTGCACTTAAGGGCAACTACAGCGATTTTTAAATGTCCAGTGATCTCAATGAAATTTTCAATATATATTTTTCTTGGTACTCTAATAATATATGCCAAGACTAGCGGTTACAAGTTGATTACATTCCCTGGAAATGAATTTTAAAAATTTTTAGCGGATTCTCGCCCGGGCCACCCTGTGTTTTTGACGTCACCACCTTCATCGCTTCCTACCCGAGCCAGTGGTCCTTGAAAAGCAAAACGGCGACACTTCAGCGCTCAAATCGTCGCTGTCCAGATAAGAAAAGCTGGCATAACTGAATATATCGTCGGATGAACTCGCCACTGGGATTTCTTTAGTGCCAGCTTCATATTTCTTGTGATGGGAAGGCTGTGACGTCATCGTACACGCTCCACGAAGCATCCCTACCCATTTCGTTTTCGGTTCGAACAGGACTTTATGTTGCCTATTTGGGTACAAGTATACATTTTTCACATCTATCTCCATACTGAAATAGATACTCAATGGTATCTCGAAGGTACTGTCGCAATGCTCTTGTATCGAGATTCTGCCCAGCTCTGGTAGCAAATAATATTCATACATATTATGGTAAGGCAAGAAGGTGGGAAAGAAAAGTGAGACTGAGGAGGGGGAAAGAAGGAGAGGAAAGCATAGTATAGCTTTGCGTAGTATAGTATAGTATAGCAAAGGGTTGGAAAGGAAATCGAGAGAGGAGAGGAGGGAAGAGGCAGTGAGGCAGAGGGAAATGAGGAGTGGAGAGCGTAAACCTCAGTGCACATATGCATAGCGCCGTGAGGGTGAGCAGGAGGGAAAGGAGGGGGTAAGGCGGCGTGCGCGGCATAACACTCCTATAACAATAGGGTGGTAAAACAGGGTGGTGTGAATAGGAGCGGTGTGAGAGTGGGGAAGAGAGAAATGAGAATGAGTGAGGGTAAAGTATAGCATATACATGTATAGTACGGTATAGCAAGCAGGCGGGAAATGGGAGTGAATGTGAGGGTGGGGAAAGGAAGAGGTGGCGCCCACCAGCTCCGCTGTGACCTAGCCTTGCGCCCCTAGCGCAAGATTCCTGCTATATTGCTTATACGCTTGCACATCATGTTGCAGTTTTTATCGCTGAACTTCTCATGACGACTTTTTCACTCGTGTCGCCCTCTCTAAATAAAAACGGAATATTATTCTCATAGGCCAATAACTACATGGTTCTTTGGTATATCAGGCTTCCACTGTGTCTCTTTACGAGCACCGCAATGTGACACTGTTAAATCGAACATGAACCGTAGAACGCCATATTTTAAGGCGTCATAGGCGCAAGCGTCGAGGGGAAGCCTGGCAGTGGATGCAGACGGCCTTCTCGATGGCTAGCTTCAGAACATTTGCATCATGAGGAGTAAAAAAAGACCAGCTATATTCGCTTAAATAGCTGGTCATGAAAGAGCGACAAAGGCAGAATAGATAAATAATAATAAAAAAAGAGGAGGCATGAGAAGAGCTGGAGAAAGAAAGCGCATTGCAAAATCACCATAATGACGTAAGTACTGAAGCATAGTATCAAAATTTTTATGTGGCGGCCTCAATGACACTGCGCAATTGTAACATTGCCTTTGTTCAGTCCAAACTCATGTAGTTGTCAGGTGATTTATTCCCACAACTTTCACACAGCGAAAGGAGAGATATCGCTTCAAGCAGAAGGGTAGAGTCATCCATTAAAACAGAATGTCATACGAAACGGAGGTGTTTGGAGTGAAGAAAGCGCTAAAAGAATGCCGAGAAGAGAATAACGAGTCTGGAACCGATAGCGCGAAAATATTGCGTCAAAAGAAACACTATCACCTAGACGAACATTTTCCAAACTCCATTTTTTGTGTGGCACGACAGAGGATTGAGAAAATAAAGTAAAAAGGCAAGTTCAGTGTATTACTTCACGACCAACCCCAAAACAGTAATACCTTCGTTACGATTTTTCATTGCTGCAGGATATTGTATACCCATAGTCATCAATCAAAATCTTGAACCTGGGCCTTACAGTAAAATGCTGACTACGTCACTGTTTCAGAGCGATAAATACGGCATCCGCGTACCCCAGTTTACTCACTGTGGAACACGTGCCGTTTCGGAGTTGTCTAAGATTCACACTGGTGAGCTTAACATTTAGAGCCATGCAGAAAGAGATACTGGCCGCAATTTTTTTCGCGTTCCTTGCGGACGTCAACTTTCCAATAAGAGTCTTCCCAGCAATTTCTGCCGATGCCCTCCGTATCAGAGATGTAAGTAAATATTTTTTGTTCTTTTATATATGTAAGTGTTGTGATAGCGTGAACTTTATATTGGGGAATTCATATTACAGCTGAGGTAGCTCCGCTAAAATGAAACAGAATGACGCGGACATTAATTGTTGCACGCTTTCTTTGCTTTTGTTTGCTAGGCATGCGTAAGGAATATTAGATATACAAGCCGAGCCGCCCTCCAACGCCTAGTCCAGGCATACGACATTGATCACTTTGTTAACGTATCGCAAGAACGGCGAGCGTTAAAGCTTTGGCATATCCTAAGCCATCGGGACACTTCTTTCGCGTGGTTCGGCCGAGATGTACTACCAAATATGGGCACATCATACAACACATCACTTTATACAACACGTCATAACCCAAATGGCTTGGTATGTCTTCCGCAACGAGTATTGAGACACAGTGAGCGCGTCCTATATGTTATAAATATATGCGCCCTTTCGCGCAAAATAAATCAATGCAAGGGAAAATAAATCAATGCAAGAGTAACAATTGATACTTTTAGAGTAGGGCGCCCTACGCTTTGCATATGCAATCATTGCGTTTGTCGCCACTGCGAATGATGATGATGATGATTGTGTTTCGGTTAGGAAAGGACGCTAATTTCTGCAGCCCATGTAGGGAGCACGGCTAAGCGTCCGTGGGGATGGGGGGAAAGGGAGTGAAAGAGATAGAGGGGAGAAAAAGGCCGTAGTGGAGGGCTCCGGAAATTTAGACCACCTGGGGTTCTTTAACGTGCACTGACAACGCACAGTACACGGGCCTCTGGCATTTTCGCCTCCATCGAAAATGCGACCGCCGCGGCCGGGATCGAACCTGCGAATGCGTCCTACCCTAAGTACATTCGTTTCTCAAGTTCATTCATCTCTTCCCCCCCCCCTCTACACGCCAAAAAGAAAAAAAACAATAATAAGCGTTTTTTCCCGTACCTTATTCTAAAACTCAATATTTGCGGTTTTCGGGGCATAAGCGCAGGGCATAATTAACGCCAAAGATTGCGCATTTTGGCATTGGCGTACAGCGCAAACGCGTAGCAGTATAAAATATTGTGGGTACGCCTCAAAAGAAACAAATGTGGTAGAAAGCATTCCGTAGAGCACGGCATGTTCCCAGACAAAAGTGTGAAGTACATGAGTGTGCACTAGAGCCGTGTTTTATAATTAACATTATTCTAAAGCAGCAAAGGGAAGTAAGTGCGCTGTACAAAAGACTTGGATAGCGAGCGAAGGTTTTTAGGAGGGAAACGGGGATCACGTTGGCACCACGGTGCAGTGCGGTCGGAAGCAACAACGCAAGGGAACGACAGTTCCAAAGGGAATATTAAAAGATTTTGTATTTCTAGAAAACCCTTTTTATCACTTATCACATTGCTCTCTTGTAATGTCATCTTGCTTGACATAAAATCAAGAGTTTAGCGTTTACCCAGTAGGGGCCCCGAGGAAGAGTTGTTGTTTTGTGGGGTTTTACGTCCCAAAACCAGCTCTGATTATGAGAGACGCCGTAGTGGAGGGCACCTGAAATTTCGACCACCTGGGGTTCTTTAACGTGCACTGACATCGCACAGCACACGGGCCTCAACATTTCGCCTCCATCGAAATGCAGCCGCCGCAGCCGGGATTCGATCCCGCGACCCTCGGATCAGCAGCCGAGTACCATGGCCACTTGACCACCGTGGCGGGGCGACGGAAAAGTTGCAGAAGATTGTTTCACAATGATGATGTTGATGATGCCTCGGTAATGGGTTCAGAGCTACAAAGCATGCAGCCCTGTGTTCTTTCAAATAATTCCTCGAACTCGTTATGCAATCCACTTTCCGCAACGTGTAGTGGCATATTATTATTCTACCGCGTAACATTACCTTTGTTAATGACGTTACGGCTGTTTAGAGCTTTAAGCAGAGATTTTTCAGCACAGGCGTAGCTCAGGGGCAGAATGCTCGACTGCGAAGCACAAGGTGTCGGTTTGAATCCTCCTCGGTCCTAGTCATTTTTTTCTAAAATCTGGGCGAAAGCGGTTAAGGGCACCGGCGGCTGCGGACAACTACAGCGTCAAAAATGGCCTTTGTTGTGATCTCATAATAGCTTACGCTGTAAAAGGGGCGTCCGCGACCACGCAACCTTACACGCGAAACCGAATGGTTAATCCTAAAAATGCACAGTCCGCTGCAATGAAAGGCGTATCATTCGCATGTCAACGGCTGTCTTCAGGTTCCTAGAGCAGAGCGCTTCCTAACACAACCGGCTACAACGCGCGCCACACAGGATCAATTACGTAGCATCCGTGGTTGTGATACATCGTTCAAGCAACGCACCGGCAGGATGCCGGTAGCTTTCGCTGCGGTAGAGATGCTGGCACTACCGGAGCGCTAACTGCCGTCGCGTATTAGTACGAAAATCCACTGCTTTGATTCATCATTCCTTGATAGGGTACTGCTGCTGCGAACCAAGACTCCAGTGACAGGGAGGCGATGTAATTCGCTCGCTAATTGCCTTTTGTTTAATCGGGCGACTATTAGATACAACTATTAGATACAACTATTAGATACGATGTAATTTTCCTTGCTAAACACTTTTGGTTTATTCGGGCAAGTATGAGATACAAAATGTAAAGCGGGGTTGAAAATATAAGGCATGTTCATTCACCCTATTGTCAATGTGCCGGTGGTGTGGCCCTTAGAGGTGCTGCCGTCTATCGTCACATATCCAGGTGTTGTGGGTTCGAATTCTAGTAGCTTGTACTAATTTAATGTCCAATATGTATGAATTATTTTTCAGACACCCACTTGCGTGTTGAACTCAGGTCAGTGAATTATTAGTACACCCCGGCATAAAACACTTCCTTTTTAATATTTGATTTACAAGAATTTAGAAATGTCACACATACACACACACACACACACACACACACACACACACACATATATATATATATATATATATATATATATATGTATATATATATATATATATATGAGAAGCTATCCTCGAATACTACACAATACCAAGTGAATATTAACTAACGTTGCGGCCGGTAGAACGCCTTTCATAAGAGTGACCATATTTACAGTGTCGCCCTTTTGGAAGTGTTGGCTGGTAAAGCATGTCATTCAAGTGGATATATATATGCGGGATGCGGATATATATATATATATATATATATATATATATATATATATATATATATATATATATATGTGTGTGTGTGTGTGTGTGTGTGTGTGTATGTATGTGTGTGTGTGTGTGTGTGTGTGTGTGTGTGACGTATGTAGCGAGCAAGAGATGGAAGGCGAAGACGACGAAGAAGAAGAGGCGCGTGCAGTAGAATAAACCATGGCGCATCAACCACGGCACGGCTCCCGTTTCTAGCGTCACACAAGTCGACAGGATGGAGACCTGCCAGCCAACACATCAGCCTCGCATCATCAACGATGGCCCCACCTCCATGCCTTGACTGAATACCGCCATAAGACACGGATATCTTCTATATTACATGACCAGCCCCATGGGAGCATCATCAGCGGATCTCGACATCGCCAAGTACAACGGATCAGCGGATGACAGACCCGTGGAGGATTGGTCCGACCTCTACGAACTCCACGCTACCGCTGCATCATGGTCGGAATGGGAGATGGTCGCCAAGTTCAATGACTACGTCATCGGTGAGGCCTTCCGATATTATCTGACATACATCTTCCAAAACGATGAAACGTGGAAAAATATTAAAGAGGAAATGATCACCACATTAAAGAATACCATCAAGATTCATCTGCAACTTACCAGACAGAGACATTTACGTTCAGTCGACAAAATCACAAGCAGTCTTCGCGCGGCAATCGGGTTTGCGGAACATGGCCTCATATTAGGAATTTCTCGACGGTTGTGCCATGTTATAATTCGCATGAGTATATGAAACGCAGTTGAACGCCGAGCACGAATCTACAATTCCCAACAGTGAACCGAAACCCTGCTCCCACTGAAACACATCGAAACCATATCCCCAAAAGGCCGAACCTCCCACCAGCCTTCCGATCTGCTGAAAATTCGCCAACGTCTACCTCTTCGCTTCGCTGTAGTGCTGGAGTCAATACTCAACCATCGCACGCATTTGGTTCGTCGTCTCGCACACGTATGCCACCACCTGGATTTGCAACAAATGCATCTTCTGTGGCTCCCAATAGCCCCCGCATGCCTCGCAGGGCTAATACGTCCACGGTAGACGGGCTTATGCGCAGGGAAAATACTAAACCATGTGACAGTCCTTTCGTGTTAACTGACAAGCTACAGGAACTTAGCGCTACAGTTCCGCAAGAAGCCACGCCTGCTCATTCGAAGGCTGGCCAGACCATGTCTTCTGCGAGAACAATCACCGCTCAGCCCTGTGAAGATCGAAGCGACATAGAAGCACCAGTCAACATGAATTTCAACTATTCACGCAAAAAGGCACTTACCGCTCCTGATGACACAGAGAAAGCTTACTTCCGGCCAGGACACTGCGCTGAGACCGCCAACATTGTATGCAAAGAACACTGCTTATTTTCATATGAACCAGCTGAACCATTCACTGTTGGAACTCTAATTGAGACGAAGTTTCTGCGGAACTCCCTTGAGACAGTTACTTGTCAAGAAACACGAAACAATTGAGAAGCTTCGAGTGCACCAAGCACCGCATATTACCGTGTGACACAGGCGTTCTTAACGAACGGTATCGTACTAGCGCCTGGAAAGCCTTCCAACACAATACCTTCGCTGCCCTGTTATCCTCAGAGTACTTTAGTGGGCACCGCCAACCTGTTGAACACATCGAGCTGTGTAGAGAATCGGAGCTTGCCTGATGGAGTGTCACATCAGCGACAGTCGCAGCCAAGCCAGCTACAGCAGCAGCCCTAGCACAAGCAAAATGACGAACGCCAGAAACCACGACAAAAGCACCTACAAAGACAACGACGAATGCAAATTTCATGGAAAGCTCAATTACGGAATAAAGAGGGATGCCGAACTGCAAGCTTTCTGCGCAGAAGGCCGCTTCATGATGTAAGCGGACTTCACAGTATGGGAAACTGGTCGAGATATCTTCTACATCGGAGACCAGGGCTGCACCTGCGACCGAACAAATCGCGACACCACCGCCAGAAACGACAAAAAAAGGCACAAAACTACCCGTCCTACTCCGCAGGAACGCAATATACGCCCCATCAGCTTTAGTCGACGATCACGAAAACTGGGAGCACAAGTTATCTATCGGTCACCACAAACAGTCCGGCACCTACGGCATGCGCGCTGCCGATGCAACAATGTGTCCCAATATTATTCACCTCTGGCCTTTCTACAAGTTGTGCCCTCATTATTACCGATGTGTTGGGCATGCTTACGTCGTCCGCAGCGCAGCAGCCAGCCCCAGCCACCAGAAACCTAGATTTCTCCGGACTGCGCCCCCCTCCACTTTGAAGCTTTTGCAAGTTTACAGAACTCACTTAGGACATGTGGAACTGTCTGCGAATAGTGACATTTCCTTCTTATGTGCTTCCTCTCCTTGTCTTGTTTTTTGCTACTTTCATTGCTCTTACTTCCTTCGGGGGGAGGGGGAACCATGTGAAGTACGTAGCGAGCAAGAGATGGAAGGCGAAGGCGAGGAAGAGGCGCGTGCAGTAGAATAAACCATGGCGCATCAACCACGGCACAGCTCCCATTTCTAGCGTCATATATATATATATATATATATATATATATATATATATATATATATATATATATACAGCTTTATGTCAGCGCCGGCGCTTTCGGCGATCGTGCCTCGTTGTGTCAACTTGAGATATGTGGCACCCTGTATAAACTCTTCTGTCTTTTTTCACTCACTTTTCAGTTACTGCATTTCCCTTATAATCATTTATTCAAATATGTTTTCTACTTCGCTCACATGCCTTTTTACCGCTTTTGTTGATAACACCGTCCATAGAACAAGACATCAGGCCCCTACCACATATACTCCCAAACATACGTATGCAATCTTCACTAGTCTCATTCCTCCATATTTCTTTTTCTTCCTCAAAAGGACAGACTTTTTCTTCCTGTTTGTCTGTGGCTGGCCTTACCGCCTTCGCCTCCCCTTCTCCGCTATGCAAACTCCTGTCGCTATGCAAACTATTTATATACGGCGAACTAGCGCCGGTCAACTAAAAAGCGTTCGTGACTGATGATTGAATGTGGTTCGGTTAGGAACGGACGCTAATTTCTGCAACCCATGTAGGGATCACGGCTAAGAGTCCGTGCTCCCTACATGGGCTCCCTTTCACTCCCTTTCCCCGTGGGGAAAGGGAGTGAAAGAGATGGAGGGGAGGGAAAGGCCGTAGTGGAGGGCTACGGAAATTTAGACCACCTGGGCTTCTTTAACGTGCACTGACAACACACAGTACACGCGCCTCTGGCATTTTCGCCTCCATCGAAAATGCGACCGCCGCGGCCGGGATCGAACCCGCGTATTTTGGGTGGCAGCCGAGCACCGTAACCACTACACCACCGCGGCGGACAATTCCAGAGTGAGCAAAGATGGTCCCTAGTTCACTGCTCTGCAGATTCGTCGATATCCTCTGCTCTCCCAGCTCGTGCCGGTCATTCTACGATCCTTCAGAAGCCGCCAGTTTCAAGCACGAGGTGTGGTAGCACGTGCGGCCCGGCGTTACAATGCGCGTTTCTCCTTGCCACATGCGCGGTGGCTGTTTACGCCCGTAGCAAGCGGTGCGCGTCTTGTGGCGTTGTCGAGCAGCTGGTGGCAATATATATATATTCAAAAGAAGAGATTCACACGATTAACAAAAACAATATAAGTTTACTGACGTTGCGGCCGGTGGACCGGCCTTCCTCACAGGCATTCATCACTCTGATGAAGGCCGGTCCACCGGCCGCAACGTCAGTAAACTTATATTGGTTTTGTTAGTCGTGTGAATCTCTTCTTTGGAAAATATTTATTCGGGCTCACGGAAATCTTCTTTCCGAACTATATATATATATATATATATATATATATATATATAAATTACACGGGTTCGTTTATCACAGTCTACCAGGAGGCCCTGACTGGGGAATTAGTTCCTTTGGAACTAATAAATGTTTTTTTCTCTCTTTTTACAGTACGTTAACTATGACGGACGTATATGGACCCACACTACCACCAAGCAGGATGCAAATGCAGTAGTCAAGTGCAGGATGGACGAGATGCGATTTATTGTCCTGGCGGATATATTCTTCAACAGAACTATCTTACGAGACGGACAGATGTAAGGCGCTCGCAGTCTCACCCTCTGTTTGTTCTCGTTCTAAAAGAAATGTGCTTTTCCTGTTTTTTTTTTCCAGAGTAACCACACAGTTACATGGAACATTTGACCAACAGCACCAGGAGAGGATGACTGTTACAGTAATAGGTAGGGCTATCTCAGACCTCTAATTGCACCATCTTTGTTTATTTTTATGAATTATTAACATGCCCTCATACGCACGCACTGTCCCTATAGATTTTTGTATTGGTCATCATCATGTCTAAAACGACTGCAGGTATAAGGTCTCTCTCATAGATCTCCAATTAACGACGTTATGTGCTAACTATGATCACGTTACCTCCAAACTTCTTCACTTCTGCCGGCTAAACTTGCTGCCGCTACCTGCCACACTCGCCTTCTCTAGGCATACACTTTGTTACCCTGAATGAACAACGCTTGTCTTGCCTTCGCATTACATGCCCTGTCCGAGCCCATTTCTTCTTCTGAATTTCTACTGAGATGTATTTAACACGCGTTCTTTTCCCTGACTCCCTACCCTCTCTTGCTCTCCCTTATCGTTACACCTATTAGGGGCGAAGCTCCTTAAGGCGTAGGCTTGTCTGCCGTAGTTGTCCATCGTAGCCACTTCGTGTTCTTCTAACGCTGAGCTGCCTCGAGCGCTGGCCCGCGCTCTTGTGTCACGAGTTCACGCCGGTTCCTCTTCGTATACTCCGGCATCACTCAGTTTCGGTTTCGTTTCGTATTACATCACAATAGCCCCAGTTTTAAGTAGTTGTTCACAATTTTTCTGGAAGGTAGAAGATGCGAAACGAATACCACAGTGTTCTAGAGAACTCAGTTGCTTGTCCATACAACACGAAGCATGGCTAAATTAATCAGGAACTCGGCACGATTTACGATGAACCTCCGGAGCATCGCCCACTCTCCATCATTCACTCCGTGGATATGCGTGGATTTTTTTATTTTTAGTTCCATTGTTCGCCGAGTCATGCTGAATTTAAGCTGAATCCTTTTAGTGCGCCACCAAGATTTCGTACCGTAAATGAGGACCGGAGATGCAGCTGATCACCTGATTAATCTTGTCAATATGATCTACTTTCGACCAGCCTTTAGGAAGCTTTGCTTATTCATCAGCTTGACTGAAATCTAAGGTGGCGAAAATTCTTTCAGCAACCTCGTTGGTAAAGGACTTGTAGACTACTGATGGCAGCAAGCTGACCGGCCTGTTAATTTTTCAATACCTTCACGTAACCGTGGATTATAATTATGCTCGATTTCTTCCAAGATTCTGTACATTCGCTATGGATAGGCTTTGCGTGTACAGCTTTGCCTGCTTTTATAGTATGGATTGCCCAGCTCCTTTCAAGAGATCTGCTGTTATCTCCTCCTCATCAGGTGCTTTGCCCTCTTCTATTTCTTTCAAAGTCTTTTTTTTTGCTTCTTCTGTCATTAGCGGTGGGATGTCTACCTGTTCTGAACTACTTCATCGTTCAATATTATCCTGGATGTAACGGCTACTGTACAGATCTCTGTAGAACTATATCTACTTTACCCTATTTGTGATCACGGTGCCGTGCTTGTCCTTAATATCATACATCGGATTT
This sequence comes from Hyalomma asiaticum, assembly GCA_013339685.2. Lineage (NCBI taxonomy): Eukaryota > Metazoa > Arthropoda > Arachnida > Ixodida > Ixodidae > Hyalomma > Hyalomma asiaticum. The sequence goes on from CM023489.1 coordinate 71,004,733, forward strand.
TTCCTTAGGCCTAGATGTCTTTTCACCGCCTTGAGGCTGCCTCCGTTTTTTAGAGCTTCCTTAATCCACGACATATTATGCTTTCGCATGTCAGATGTCTTACGCCTATTGATTAACTTCGAAAGCTACGCTGGTTGTAGTCTCTCAGCTGCGGTGAAGACCACCACGCTTCACCGTCTCCTAATGGAATCCTTCAACTCTTGGGAAAGCTTACCAGTAATCTCGCTAGAGATCTTGCCATCTACGTCTATAGCACACACCTTGATAATATGTTAGATCGGCGTTCGTTTTCTGGGCCATAAACTCTGCTTCTTCTGTTAGAGCCGAATATTGGTTCTTCAGCACAATCCCGAACTTTCAACTTTCTATGTTAATGTGAGCTCATCAATTAACTCTTTTCGTACTAGCTTTTTACGGTCCCTTTTCAAATCTAGCCTAATTCGGGATCCTACCGTCCTAAGGTCACTACAACTCACCCTTCCTAGCACTTGCACATCCTGCACGCGCCAGGGTCAGCGCTTAATATGAAGTCTATTTAATTTATATTCTCCCCATTCGGGCTTCCCCACATCCATTTCCGGATCTTCCGTTTGGGGGGAAGGTGTTCATGTTATCTATGTTGTTCTGCGAACTCTACTAAGTCTCCTCCGCTATTTCTACAACCCATACCATAGTTTACAACTGCCTTGTCTCCAGCCAGATTCATGCCTGTTTTGGCATCAAAGTCTCCCATAACCACGGAGCAAGAATTCTTGAGCAGGGGAAGCGCGTGCTCGGGAAGTCCTGTAATGTCATGGTGTAAGGCACGGTGCCGATGCGATCCCTGTCGTGCGGGAAAGTTCGCGTAGAAAGAGAAACGTGCGGGTCGCGTCCTCCACGGAAGCTTGTGGCTTCAACGTATAGAGAACAACCGCGGCGCCGATTCGCCGCAATGGGTGCATTTCTTGCACGTCCTCGGTGGTTGAAAATTATCTGACAGACTACCGAAAACAAGCTGCCGCATACACAAAAATTCTTTTAGGGGCGGAGCACCTTAGGACCGAGCTTGCGGCGGTGCGACCGTGTGCGGGTGTGGACCGATCCCGGAGGCAATGCAGCCATACTCTGTGTGTATATGTGTGGGCCGAAGACGAGGCATTGCACCCAGACAGTGTCGTTCTGTCGTGAGAGAACGAACGGCGCGTTCGCTATGAAAACGCTCTTTCCGCAAATAACACTTTACCAGCTCGCAAGGAATGATAACACGCCCTCGCACGCGAGAGACAAAGCTGACGCAGGCAGCGTCTGCTAGGAAGTTCCTTGGTGGAAAAAAAAAAAAAAACCGACTGCTCGCGCTGCACAACCGCTCACCGGCAAGCCCGTATATATAGGCACTGGATCTTTACCTGCAATGTAGTGCCGGTGGGAGATTTCTCTTGTGCGCAGTTGAACCATAAGGATTCGCCGCGTGCGCGTTAACTTAAAGAAGTAATCCGGAAGTCGCCACGATCTACGACGTGGTAGTGCAGGAACCTCACAAAAACCAGGAGCATAAATGACAACGCGTTTGTAAATACACAAACGCGTTGTGAGTCATTTGCATGAATGAGTGGGCAATGTCACGGATGGTTTACGGTAACACCGAACGATCCCCAGTTCTTCGGCCACTCGTCATGGTTCACTTCGTGGAGATGCGTCAATGTTTTCAATCAAAGAGAGAATTTCTTTACACATTTTGAAAAATTCATGCAAAAATATTTGGTCCCATAACCTTAAGCGGCTAGTGACGGGTCCAATAGAAAAATTACTGTAATAATTAGCTGCCTTATACAAAATATCACGGAAGTATCATACACTAGAAATGAGTACTAATATAATCAGAGAACTATTCTAGAGAAACGTACACATTGACGCACATGAGAAAATTGTTTTTCAATGCAAAAATGTCAAGAAAGCGCTCGGCGTAATGGGAAGTGGCGTTCGCATGCAAGATCAAAATTTCTTGCGAGTTTTATTTCAAGAGGCAAATCGTTCCACGGCTTAGCACCTGAAAATTGAATTGATCTTTCACCGTACACATTGGAACATAAAGGAAGATTAAGATTACCGCTGCCTGCATGTCGTGTGCTTAACGCCAGAAATGTGAAAATTGTACTGGACAGAGGTGTACGTGTTTGCGTTTATTATTTTGTTCACTCAGTAGGAAATCTTGTAGTTCCGTATGCGAGTAAAACTAAGTATACGCGGACTCTGAAATAGAACATTAGAGGGGTGATGCACAGGCGAGAAAGTAATCACATGCACAGCTCGTTTTTTAATCGGAATATCGGAGTGAGGTATGTTGCGTACGTTTGGCCCCACGACTCGCAACAAAAGCTGAGGTAGCAGTGGAACAGGCTAAATGATAATGTTCGCAGCAATGCCAAGTCAAAGTAATGCCACGCTCGTATTAGAGCGTAGCAGCTGAATGAGGACATTTAGTAAGCGTTATTGATTTGGTCTCTCCAGTTAAGGCTACTGCGAATTATAATGCCTTCAATGGTGCGGTTGTTTAATGATATGCTAGTTAAATCAGACTTCAGAGTTTTCAATCGTGAATAGAAAATGACGTATTTTGTTTTAGCGGCATTTAGTACCAGTTGCTTGTCATGACACCACATTGAAATAGCTAGTAATTCTTTCGACACTGTATATTGTAAGGTTTCAAGTGAACTACCTGTAACAAGAAGTACAATATCATCTGCACACATTAATACTTCATACAATTGCAGTATTCGCGGGCAATCATTAACGTACAGAGTGAACAAAATGGGACCCAATAGGATCCCTGCGGTACACCACATCTGAAATCCCTGGGTTCGCATAGAAAACCGTAAATTAGAACTTTCCACGTTCGGGAGGTCAGATAACTGGAAGTCATGAGCACCGTCGATAATACCATAGCACTTTAGTTTTTTCAGTAGGGCCTGGTAACAAATGGTATCAAACGCCTTTCTGATGTCGATGAAAACTCCAATAACAATCAAATTATGGTTGAGGAGTGAGTTCATTATTTGAGATAAAGTAAGCACAGCTGTACACGTGGATTTCGCTGAGACGAAACCATGCTGCTCCAGGCAAATTATGTTATTCTTGCGAAGGAAGTCCTTGAGCTGTCGTGCGAATAATTTTTCAGAGATATTGTTTACAGTACTCAATACGGATATCGGTCTGTAGCTGCCGGGAATATTATGGTTGCCCGTTTTGTTTACTGGCACAAATCTGGCCATTTTTAGTGCATCTGGAGAGGAATTTGCTTTTAACGAATGGTTAAATAAGTGACAGAGTGGAGCAGTCAGAATATCTAGATGGTCTTTCAATAAATACCACAGCTGTATACGCTTAATTCCTGTAGCTTTGTTGAACTATAGATTTTTCGTAACAGACGTCACCTCCTCTACAGTAATTACGTGAAAGCAAAATCCGTTTTCATTTTTTTCAACGTAAGTGGTAGGCCGTGCAGCACTAAATTGTTTCGTAACATTTTCGCCAACCATGGCAGAGTAGTCATTCAAATCATTTGTAAGGCTAGTTGTTACGTTGTCGGGAACAACTTTCCTTTTGTTATCGAGCCCTGTCACTTCCCTGATTATTTTCCATGTTTGCCTGGTATCGCAGCGGTTCACGAGGCGTGTATAATATGCCCTGATTGATTGATTGATTTGTGGGGTTTAACGTCCCAAAACCAGCTCTGATTATGAGAGACGCCGTAGTGGAGATCTCCGGAAATTTCGACCACCTGGGGTTCTTTAACGTGCACTGACATCGCACAGCACACGGGCCTCAACATTTCGCCTCCATCGAAATGCAGCCGCCGCGGCCGGGATTCGATCCCGCGACCTTCGGATCTGCAGCCGAGTACCATAACCACTAGACCACCGTGGCGGGGCGTATAATATGCCCTTTCAGATTTGCGCATTAGCCTAACTGACTGGTTTACAAAGCATTTAAATTATGCCTTGTAATACTCATTTGTTTTGTTTAACTTTTCTTTATTGCAATAGCAATATCTTTTCTTCAGTAGTGCTAGAATAGGCTCTGTTATCTAAGAACACATGGCATTGTCATATTTACGTCGTGTGCGCGTATATGATGATTGCTTTATTTCATTCGTCGTACTGCAAATAATATTATCACATTACCTACACAGAGCGTTTTCTCGAACGCGAAATGTATAATTCCTTTATTACGCGAGCTCAGCTGGTAGGCTCCGCACCTGAACTACCGGTGCAGAGTCGTTTCTTTTTTATCAACCTCACGTACGCCGTTTGCTTCCTTATTGTTCAAGGCATCGGACTCGTAGCAGAGGTACGTGAGAGGACCCACCATCTAATTTCCCTGATCGTGGCAATCAGCGAGCACACGTGTGCCTTAACAACCCAAGTCCCAGTATTTGCACGTTCTCCGTACTTCACGACATGTATAGTGGGCCGCGCCCTTTCATTTTTTTTTGTTTTGGCGAACAGCAAAGAACTAGCTGAGCCAGGAACTTACCCAGATTTTCGATTTTGGGTTGGCGGCTGTTATCAATGGCGTAACTAGTATCGAGGGGTGTTGGGGTGGGGGGTCTGCATAAATAGCTTGCTGAGGCAGCGCGGAAATATTGACGGCACGACGTCTAGTTGTAAGACAGGGAGTTTCGGTTTGTGGAAGCCTTTTTTACCAAGCTCGCTTTAGAATCGGCGCGTCATGTCACTGTCCGAGAAATTTCTCGCAAACGTAGTAATGGGGCATGAGCTCTTGGGCTTTCCTTGGCATTGCACGAGCATACACCTCCAATTCCACCGAGTGATTGGAAATTTTGAAAGAAGTTTGGGAGATAGACGTTTCTTGCTTCAGTCCATTCCTTCCAGTGAAATCTTCAGGCATAGAAAACGTCGTGGTAGGCCTCTACCGGAATGTGCTTTAAGCGTTGGTCTAAACACTTCTCATATGGAAGGGTCTCAGAATTTTGTCCTTGGACGAGTGGGTATGCATTCATAATGAATACAGCGAAAAAAAAACGAGAAAGAACGGTGGAAAGCTAGAAAAGAAATACGACATGGCTCTGTCTCTGTTGTGCAGCCCATCAGATATATAGGTGGGGCGGGGAGCCGTTGAGCTGTTGGAGCCTTTCGGTCGGCCCCAAAAGCGGCCGCTGTTGTGGGCTTGTACACTTCTCTGATTCTGCTTCGAAATGCTGCATGAGCGGCCAGTACTTATTAAACCTTTCCGAGAACCTACACGCTTACATGCAGAAATTGAATTGCGATCTCTCAAGTGTTTGCTAGAATATTCAGTAGGCTCTTTGTTTTTTTTTTTGATGTGATTTTGGCCTTCTTATGCGTATAAGAATTAAAGTACAACTGCAGCGATGTTACACTCTCCACTGATCTGAATAATATTTTCAATATATATTCTCCTCGGTACTGTAATAATATACGCCAAGCCATGTAGATATAGATAATTTAGTTTTCCTGTAAATGAATTTTAAAATTTTAGCGGATTCTCCCGCGGACCAACCTGTGTATTTGACGTCATTACCTCCGCGCTGCCTACTTAAGCCAGAGGGCCTTCAAAAGCGAAACGGCGGTACTTCAGCAGCAGCTGTCAAGGTCAGAAAAGCTAGCATAACTCAACATTCTCCGGATGACCTCGCCACTGGCATTTGTTTCGCGCCAGTTCCATATTTCTAGTGACGGGAAGTCTGTGACGTCACCTCACACGCTTCCAAGAAGCATGTACCCGTTTCGGTTTCGGTTTAAAGACGACTTTCAGCTGCTTTTTTAAAAATTACTGCTGCATTTCTGTCCAAACTGAACCACCCTGGCGGTTACAGGATAATCAGTACCATTGGAAAACATTGATATCAGAACATGGTGTGAAAACCGCAGGTGTTGCCCTTTAACGAATGAAAGCGCAAGTGATCAGTAACGCATTGTCGTGCTCTTCCGTGATTTAGTTCCTTCATTCTTACACGTACGCAAGAACGACAAGAAAATACCTGTTCATACTGACGCAACAAAATGAAAAACAAATATTTCTGAGAAGGAATCAGTCATATTCATTTCTTATTTCAGGTGTCGGGGCGAACGTTGTGTCCACAGAAGAACTGAAACATGTGGGTGATGGCAACAATTGCGCAGTTGTTAAGGTATCTGCAAGACTTGGACAAAGTATGTAGGCGAAACGCCATTTGTTTTCTCTTTACCTCAAGCACAAACGCACTATAGGGACACGTATGCCATGCGTGCCCTTTCGATTAAAGTACTCCCGCGTACGAGCGCTACCGTCCGCTGCGAATGAGTCAAGTCAGCTAAAGGGCAATAGCTGCAATCTAGCCTATCACGAAATAGGGCAGCTAGATGGAGAGTGTGGGGTAGCCTTTGAAAAGAAGGATGCTTAGCAAATAGTAACTTTATCTTGCTCGGGTAAACCACGGCAACCTTGCCAATAAAGCCATTCGATATGGAAAAGATGGTATCGACTGCAGAGCAATGTGATTCTCCAATACCAACTGATCTCCAACGCTTCGATCCCTAGCTCGTGACCTTACACATCCACAACGGCATTCGACAGCATTAACCAGTGCTCATCTCCGTAGCCTAAATCAATTTCTTTAGTTGCGCCTTCTGTCAGGAATCTCTCGAGCTGAGGAGACATGTCTGGGCCACCTGTGGCTTGGGGTGGCCTTCACAAATGCCAACTCATTTCGCACTGGAATGGCAAAGGACCCTATGTATGAGAACTGTGGCGGCGACGAAACCTTGCTCATATTCTACGTGATTGTCTCTGTTTCAATGGCCCAAGGAAAGAACTTACCGCTGCTCTAGAAATATTTCACAGCCGTCCTTTATCGGAGGAACTGATCTTGGTATCTGGCCAGGACAATTTTCAGCATGAAAGCACTAAACGCGGTGTCGCGCTTTTTAGGGAGAGACTTTGAGGAATGTCGCATCTTTTTCTTCAATTTCCTGTTATTTTTCTGCCTTGTGTCTTTTCTGCTGCTATTGATATTGCTGTTTTCCTTAACCCGTTTCCCCTGAACAGGGAAAGCAGCCGGACTTACCACGGGCTAACGCAGCTTTATTTCTTCTTTTTCTTTCTCCTCCTTATGTTCCTATTGTTAAAGCTACGTGCCGTGCACGGCTGCAAATATTTCTGAGCTCTACACTGTAGCCCACGCTAGCCGTCTTTTCTTCTCAATAATCATTATTCATGGGCTATTACGTGCCAAAGCACATAATAGCCCATGAATTCGCCTCCATAATGTAACGACACGTTACAATTACGGAAATGTAACTAGAACACGTCCCTTTCTGATTAAAGGAACTTGTAACGGGAACTCATTACAAAATTGAGAAGGGACGAGGCACGAGCTTTCATTCCTGTTTTGGAGGAACGTGTACAAGACTGATATATGCACATATATATCCGTGTAATTTGTTGGGAAGAGCACAGGAGCTGCTACTCCCCTCCCAATTTCCCTCTTTTGTTTTTTTTTTTGTAGTCACGATGTGCAATAAGTCACTACTGAACAATTTGAGACGCATAACATCAATGGAAATATTGTAGAGAGAACGCGACGGATATATTGCCAAAGAAAAATATCCTGAACATTCCATGCATTGCTTAAAAAATGTCTATGACAAACAGCGCGGCATTCATAAATCTGTTACGGCTAAGAAGAACGCCTTTCTGCAAAGTGCGTGAGCAGATGTACGCTTGCCATGGGCTAAACAGGGAACTCGACAACATCATGGCGATGGAATGCTGACGGTAGTGTACAGCACATTGGTCATTTTTGTCAAGGAGAAACGCAGGCTACGGTTCGCTAATATGCGTATCATAGCGTCGTTCGTTTTATTCCTCGGGGATCGAGCAAAGTTCGTCAAAAGGAAGCAGTGGGCCAGGAGAATATTTGTATCGTTTATCACATTGCTAAATGAAACGCTTAAAGCACATAAGAAGTGCACGTGACGTTGCACAAACGTCATCAGAAGTGCTGGTGCATAAGGTTTGTTCACTACATTTGCTCTGTGGGAGCGGCCACCGCAGCCTAGTGGCAGCGTGCTTGCTTGGCGCCGCGGGGGCCCGTGCTCGACGTCCGCCTACCGCTTGGTAGATTGCCTTAGTGAATGCAGCGCTTTCGTGTGTGCCTGTGAGCTTTTTTACGTCTGTGTTACAATCCCCCACTAGAACAAATTATATGACCTTGTTGCTTTTAAGTGCGTCCTAATCATGTGTTAAATGTCTACATTACGTTGCCGTAGATTGATATGGACAGTATAAAATTCGAACACCTGTGGCCCATACCCAAATACTACGGACTGAGGGTCACCGGTATGAACCACACGCGATTGCGGTATTGTGAATCGTGACGTACTACTTGACGAGTATGTAGTCTTCGTGATGTAAAAATCAATAATTCATCCTCGTCAAACATTCGCATGTTACCATCCAAATATTGGTGCATATCGGATGAACGAGACGACCAGGAGAGCGCCGAGACATTAGATAGATAGATAGATAGATAGATAGATAGATAGATAGATAGATAGATAGATAGATAGATAGATAGATAGATAGATAGATAGATAGATAGATAGATACGGTCAAAACTGCTCAAGTTTGCGAAGAAATACAAGGTCAGTCTGCGAGGTTTTCTGATGCCGGTGTCCCGTCGAATCGCAAAGTCATATGTAATGGGATATTTATGCTACCATTTCACTGCAACCTTACGCTGTTATTTAAGTAACAATTGTCTCAAACCGCTGACAACGAAGTGGTGTTGTACAGATTTCAATGCGAGCCGGCGACCACCTATCCACACTAACGCCGTGACGGTGCTGCCACCAATAGGCCGATCTCGCGGTCAGAAGGTCAGATCTCGCGGTCCTCAATGCAAGAACTGTGCATTGAGGAGCGTAGTCATACGAGATGTTTCGGTGTGAAAGCATAGCTCAGAATGTTCTTCGCGCTGCCCTGTACTTTTACCCATTCATCCCCCACGCTATTTCACACCGCAAAGTGTGACAACCCCCATAACACATCGTACGACACCCCCCGAAAAATACTTTTGGCTAAACCATCGTGTACACACGAACATATATGCTGGGACAGTACTGTAACCGATCAACATCCGTAGATTCAAGAGAAAGGCGAGCATGGAAGTGGGCAGAAGGAATCAGGACGTTTGACACGAGATCGTGACTGCAGTCAGAACAGTACACCCCTGCAGCGAAATAAGTGATGAAGTATGGTAGATGTGAGCTGCTGGTGAAGGGCAGTGGAAAGGTATATATGTTGGTGTGGGCGTAAACGTTAGCCTACGCCTTTGGCAGTATCATAAACGATTGTTTCTCACGCATTTCACCGCCTAGTGGCTTTATTCATTCGTACTAAATTTGAACTGCTGCTCTGTTTTATGTAGAGAATTACCTAAGCGCACTAATGTGATTTTTTTGTTTATTGCTAGATGCATGGCAATATTATGACCTAAGACTAAAGAATGAAGTGGTAGGCAGTGGCCCTTCTGACGAGTGCAAGAAGAAATTCAAGGACATGTCAGGTTCTGACGGACGAGTTATATACGAACAAGCCTGTCCACAACTCCTTAAGCCAGCCAAATGAATTGGCTGTATTGACCGAAAAATGTATTTTTGACTTGCAATGCTGTGGTGACGGAGCACTATTCTTTATGTTTTGATGAATGCAAAGTTTCTCCTAATAAACATATAAAATATCTACTTTCTCTCGCTCGGCTTGTCCTCACGTTGTTTCTATATAATCGTACGCACTGCCCGCTGACATCTACAAAACCACTACGACAAAATTCAGCGTGCCTGTTAGATTCTTGCACTGGTTTTGTCAAATGTCTCTTTAGTTTTGCTATTAAAAATACCCAGGTTACTGTTGTCATTTCCACTGTTCTTATCTGTTCTTATTTACACTCGTACACAGACAAAGAATATAAAATACGAAAAGTGTGGTACCGTTAAAATTCGCCTTAAGAGTTGAACGCGATAGCGGTGCCTAGCCGCATATTATAGCGCACTCTTTCGATTTTCATGCTCGTCAGTCACCTAGCCATATCAATGTCATCATACCGTTTGATAGTAATTGCGAGTTATTTGTTATTGTATATTTTGCTCATTATGTGGAGATTGTGAATTACCGCGAATTACCATATCAGTGACCTGGGGGAAGTCTAAACGCTCCCTAGCACAGGCGTGAGCGCAGGCGACCACGTCCTTAAGCCAAAGTGCTAGCGCTCGGCTGCTAAATCCATGAAACGCGGGTTCACTCCCGGCCACGGCGGTCGCATTTCCGATGTAGGCGAAGATGCCAGAGGCCCATGTAGTGTGCGTTGTCAGTGCACGTTAAAGTACCTTAGGTGTTCGAAGTTTTCGTAGCCCTCCACTACGGGGTTCCTCTGCTATCTCCTTCAGTCCCTCTCCCCTACGCCCCTACACTCTGAGCCGTGCTTTCGATATGGGCTGCAGAAATAGCGTCCTTTCCCTAACCGAGCCCCAATCACACCCATGCATGAGACGCGACGAAACAAAGCGCCGTTAGAGTTACTTCATGTGCTCTAAAAGGGGAACATACACAATAACTCTAAACGCCATTAGGTGGAATCGTTGTTAACACCGCTTATCCATGCAGCAGGGTCGTGACTCCATTTGATCACCACGCCGCCAAATTATGTCGAAAACTTGACGCGGACGGAGCCGCATTAAATAAATAACAGAGGCACGCGCAAAACGCTGAAAGTAATACGATTTATCAGATTCAGCACACTCCGACGTTAAATTTAGTATGTCTGCTATATATCGCACCTCCTTGTGCTCCGACACAATACGGCCGTGTTGCCGGCTGTGTCACCACCCTGTACACAGTAGCGTGTATCGAGGCGCCCTCAGCGCCCTGGGCCCTTCACGCTATCTCGCGTGTGGCTGTCCAGCCTCTGTCACGCTGAAGCACGTCTGAGACGCACCAGCAGTAAATGGCGCATATAAATAGCTCGCCCTTTGTGTTCCGAGCGATATATGCGGCGTGCCTGGGCGCGTAGCGCGTATCGCCTCGGAGCGAGGGGTGGCAGGTTCGATTCCAACTTGAGCCGCAAAACCTTTTCTTATTTCTTTAGTGCATCTACCTCGAATGTTCGCTCAGGAGAACGCTGATTTTCCGCTCACAACTAACGACGCCGACACCGGAATTTCTCAAAAGGACAGAATTTCTGCAGCGCGAATTTCTCAAAAGGACAGAATTTCTGCAGGAATTTCTGCAGCGCGAGCTCTTTCAAGGGCCCCTAAACCACCCAGCGGTCAAAACACAGTTGTGCTGTTCTTTTGTATCGGTGTCCGCAACGAACACGTAGCTGTAAGACTTTTTCAAAACGGTATCAAACGCGGGGCTTGCTTGTGTCGCTCTCTCCTGCAACACGCACTGGTCGTTTGCCGGTACAACCACATCGCCGTGTGCTTCTCCGAATGTCATGTGACATTCATCGTCGATGACGCGAAGTTCGAGCGACTGTTCACTTCCGCACGACTGTTCACTTCAGCAAGTGTTTTGCTGGTTCTGTGCCAACGCCCTGTACTAGCGCTGCCGTCGTCTTATGCTCGCTGGGACGCGCGCGTAGCTAAACGGAGAGCTGTGTACGGCTGTGTTGGAACGCAAGCGATTTGGCACTTGCGTAGCGTAGCGCACCTGCGAATTCCCAAGCGTGCACACGCGAACACCACACAAACGAGACATGACGAGGAAGAACAGACAGGTAGGGAGCGCATGAAATTGCAAACAGATGAACCGAGATACGGAGTTCTTCGACCGATCAACGGATCTCTGCCTCTGCTGACGTCACCAAAACCACGTTGCTGCCCCTTGCTGTCGTGACGGCTAACTTTGGTATGCTGGAAATGCCAGGAGAGGCACACGGCATTGTTTTTTGAGTTTGTGGCGGCGCCGCGGCGCGTAGCACTGCCGCATGTTTCAGCATTCATCGTCACGGCATTCACAACTCGATGCGCGTGTTAACTTGCAATGTTCAGAAAATTTCGGGGGTGGTTTTGATACCCTTAAAGGGCGACTCCAGCGGTTTTTTCACCATGTTCTCATATCAATGTTTTCCAATGGTACTGACAGTCCTGTAAGCACAAGGGTGGTTCCGTTTGCTCAGAAACGCAACAATAATTTTATATAAGCAAGTTAAAATCGTATTTAAACCGAAACTGAAAATTATAGATGCTTCATGGAGCGTATGTGGCGACGTCACAACCTTCCCGTCACGAGAAATATGGAATTGGCGCCAAAAAAGTGCCAGTGGCGAGGTCATACGCGACGACATATTGAGTTATGCCAGCTTATCTCATCTTGACAGCGACTATATGAGCACTGAAGTATCGCCGTTTTGCTTTTGAAGGGCCGCTAGCTCGGGTACGTAGCTTGAACGTGATCATGTCAAAAGAACAGGGTGGTCCACGTGAGAATCTGCTAAAAAATTCATATACAGGAAAAGTAAGTGACCTAAGTCCGCCTGACTCGACGCATATTATTACAGCACCGAGGAGAATATTTACTAAAATCATTTATTGACATCAGTGGACACTGAGAAATCGCCGGAGTTGCCTTTTAAACGCTACCGCGGTGAAAACATGGATTGTTGTCTCTGTACGCCTTTGTGTTTCCATTACGCTGTGCGTTTGTGCCCATGAGCTAAAGGAAGTCAACTTCCTTTGTATACGTAGGACGCGTCTGCACAGGCAACAAGCTCTGTTTGTTCGCGTTGGGTACACCCAGCGCTCCTGATCCGCTGCAGAGCTGTACCTACCCCAGTATAGAGACAAGCGGCATTCTTGGCCGCCATGTTTTTGCATGAAGAGATCGGAAAAGACGAAAAGCCGGAAAGGTGTCTTCTCAATACATGCATCTAAAGGTGACACAGAAAGAAATGTCGAAAAACTTAGCCACATCAGTAACACTGGCGGCAACAAAATTGATTTCTGTGCATCGATGATTAGGAATAACCGAAGCTAGTTCCAAGGCTGCGAAATATAAGCAATGAGCGGAGCTTTGGGAGCAGTGTTAAGTTTAGCATCACTACCATGTGGAAATTTCATTCTCTATATCATGAAGCAGTGAGTTGAGGAGACGGGGTAGGTGCTCGATCGAGTGCAAGTGCGGGTCCTCCTTTCCTTACTGCGCAAAATGAGATATTTTTCTTTCTTTGTTTTTTGTCGTTTCTTTACGACTTCCTTTCGTTGTCTCCTTCCAAACTGCTCTTCGCATAACCACTGCAATGCAGCAGTGGCATCATCAGCAAGAGTATGAAAAGTTCGTTCAGCTTGAGAGGACCAGTATGGGCGGCGGTAAAGGGCACGAGGAGATTTACCTTTCCCCTCTGCGCAACAGAAGTCATCTGAGACATCCGTAGAGGCGGATATAGCGGGCCCTTCAAAAGATCACATGTTAAACATCTGCAGGTCCTACGCTTTCTGCAGCTTGTCCTGGGAAGCAGTCAGCGAGCAAAATTGCGTTTGACAATTTCTATGACATATACGCAACTTCCTATGCAAAACAGTGCCGAGTGTTATGAGTAGGAAACAATATCTTAGGTTCAATTGAGTAGTTGGGGGCGTAACGTACACATGCGGGCACATCACTAGCAATGTAGCTGCGATGTGTGGTGCAGTGCGCGTTAGAATAGTGCGCGGTTGATAGTGTGCGAATGGAAGACTAACGAACAATACGACAATGCTGGCACGAGGGAAAGAATATAGCAGAAAATAGGAGAGAACGACGGTCAATTAAAACGCGCGGCGCACTTAAGGAAAACAATACTAAAGTTGGCGAGAAAATTAAAAAAAATCTTGCAGGCGCCATTTGACGAACAACACGGGACTGTGACGGCTACCAGTAGGAAAAAGAGAAATCGTCTAAGCGGGCAAAAAAAAAATCTCGCTGCGGCGTATTTTCTTGGAAGTCCTAGAGAAACGTGGCAAGAAGTATGGTGGTGTACCGGGCAGGGCACTGAAGAAGGCAGTCGGATTCCGGACCCGAGCCATCGGGACTTCACCGGAGTGGGGCCTCTTGGGGGCCGTTTGTAGTTCAGAAATCCCCAGTGATTCTGTAGCTTCAACCTCAGGCATACGGAATCGTGGGATTGCGGGAAGAGCAGGAGCGGTCGGGCCGTGGGTTCGAGCTCCCGGTCCAGATGCCTGGCCAGGCTGCCGCGACAATCTGAGCATGCTGCCGAACCATCGTCATCGCCCGTCATTACCCGACATCATCGTCGTCACACGCCCCCGCTACCTTCCCTCGACCGTGGCCGGTCGATCAGTCCCACCGATAATTGTGTAATGCTGGTGTCACACGGGCGTTTCGAAGGCCTTCGAACCGATAGTCAATCGACTCAAAGGTCGAGTTTGAGCTGCTACACGGGCGGTTTCGACGGCCGTCGAGTCAATAGTCTACCGAGTTAACTGAGCAGCCCACAACTCCTTGAGATTTCGAAGGCGATTGAAAGACGGAAGCGGAAGCGGCGCGAAGTCCGAGACTTGGCGCACCGGTAGCTCCCGCGCGCGTTAGTTTCTGAGGCCATGGCCCTATTCATGTCGTTGTAGCAATAGTAGAACCGCACACATGTCAAAAATACTGAAAACGTGCCGACAGGCCAACGCTCTCGCTTTATTGCAGTAGTTCTAGAACGAGTACGCCGCCACTGGTATAAAAAACAAACGCCACGCAGCTGGTGGGAAACACTGCGTGTTGCGCCATCTGGTGCCTGTAAATCAAACTACTTTTGAGGCTCACGCTAGGGACTTAGGCTTAGCAGCATCAAAATCGGCACGTTTGTTGAATAACGGCTGCAAGACGTCGCACATACTTTGTCCCTTTTGGTACATGGGATTCAGAGAAAGCTCAATTTAAAGTTTGTTTCTTGCAGTCGGTGCGACTAGCAAGCAACTAGTGCGAATTAGAATTGAAGCGGGTGCTTTGGTTGCCGCCATGTCGTTGTGAAATCACTCGGCGTCTCAACGGCCGTTCAAAACTGCCGTGTAGCAGCGCCAGAATGTATTTTGAGTCGATAGAGTTGTGGGCTTTTCGAAGGTCATCGACTCGAAGGCCTTCCAATGTGCCCGTGTGACACAGGTATTAGACATATCATCTGCCATTTCACCTCTCATACGTACGCCGAACAGTTACGTGCCAAACTTCATGAGCCGCGTGTATTTTATGAGCACATTAAATGTATCCTGCGCTCTTTTCTGTAACAAAGGCATTGTCCTTTATTAATCTCTCATGCTTCGTCTGAGAGGGTCATTAAAGCAGTGTCAGTTAACAAAAGAATCTGCATTCCATTATAAATTGGCGTCCGCGACAGTATGCCCAGTATGATTTTTATCGTCGAACGACTAATTGGCGTCCGCCACCGCAGACGACACCGTGCGAATAATTAAAAGCTCCTAAAATGACATCGTTGGATTTTATAGCGTTAGGTGAGCTCATGGATATGCAGGGCGAAGGATGAAGGGCCTGCGTTGACGAACAGTCGGAAAGGGCATGCCATGAGAGGCTATGAGAGCGCACTAGTGGAAGAGACTCTAGCGCTGCGAGTAAGATTGGAGGAGGCTGGAAATAGCGAAAACAGAGAACACGATGTTCAACATTAAGGAAACCGGCCAGGGATGAGTAGTAATGCCTATGGTATGAGTCCTACCTATAAAAGCCAACTCCAGCGGTGTCTCGAGGGGAATAACTCTAGATAAAAATTGCTGGGTACGTTCCATGATAGACTTCCGCCATTTGTGCAATAGAACAGGCTACAGAGATGCGCCGATTGCTTCTAATTCTATTCTACTGTTTAGCTCAAGCCGTCCGCCTATCTTCCTACAATTAATGGCCACACTCTGTGTTGAAGTCATCACCGGGAAAGCGAGAGAAGGTCACTGGTACAGTATCTAGGCAATCGAGATCTGCGCGCGCTGCCATGTTTTTGCGACATTGGCACCAGGGAAAAGACGCATGTACTTTCGCACTACGCCGTCATCCTTTTCCTTTTTCTTTCTTTTTTTTCAGAGTGAATAGTTATATGTTCTCGTGCTGTATCTGAGCTGACTATTGAAATTAACATGTGCATCATTTCGTTCTTTGTAAATACATCTTCCATGCTTTTTATAGATGAACAAGTAAATCGCAATAAATCTGTCGATTAATATAGTAAGCGTGCTGTCTACCTAATGTGTAAATGATCTATTCGATACACTGCATATTAACTGCAGCTAATACTGTAAATGATGTTCAACGATAGTGAGGGCATAGGCGCCCCTGTTAGGTGTTACTCGCCTTTTGCTGCTGCACCTTTCGTCAAATTGTGTTCAAGATAAATATTCATTCATTCATTCATTCATTCATTCATTCATTCATTCATTCATTCATTCATTCGTTCGTTCATTGATTGATTGATTGATTGATTCATTCATTCATTCATTCATTCATTCATCACCAATCACCGATCCAGATTAAAGTATTTGCGGACGACTGTGTAATATACACAACCATAAATAATCAAGATGACCAGATTAAACTCAAGAATACTTCACAGTCAGTCGATGCATGGTGTGCAAAGTGGGAATTAAGAATAAACCCTTCTAAAACAAATTTCATTACGTTTACTAATAAAAAGATGCCTCTTGACTTTACTTACTCTTTAGGAAATGCTACCATCACGAAGACTAATCATGTTAAATATTTAGGCGTCACGCTAACGAGCAACCTCAGCTGGAAACCATACGTTGAAAATATTTGTCGCGAGGCGCTGAAGAAATTGTCGTTCTTGAGGAGGAAACTGCGCAATGCCCCACCTACGGTAAAACTAAATGCGTACAAAGCACTAGTACAATCAAAGTTGGAGTACGCAGACGTTATTTGGAGCCCTTTGCAGCGATATTTGATAAAAAAAATAGAAAGAGTACAAAACTGAGCTCTGCGATTAATTTATTCCGTTTATTCCCGACATTCTAGCGTAACTGATTTACGCAATAAGGCTAATCTACAGAAACTTGAGCAGCGCAGGATAGAATCTAGGTTAAAATTCATTTACCAGCTTGATCGCGGTGACTTCACATTAACACGGGAGTGTTACCTTCAAAATCCTTTAAAAGTTTCAGCCAGGACGCATAACTGTAAAACTCTCAGACAACCAATTAACCACAGTAATGCCCACAAGTTCTTCCTCTTTCCTCGAGCAATTTTATTGGAATAGATTAGCTGAAGAAGCAGTGAACTCTGTCTCGTTGGATTCATTTACTCTTAATATCAGTAACATTAGTAATTTTTATGTAAATGGCTGATATAGAAACATATCATTTTGAGTGTAATACCTGTGTCACACGGGCACATTGGAAGGCCTTCGAGTCGATGACCTTCGAAAAGCCCACAACTCTATCGACTCAAAATACATTCTGGCGCTACTACACGGCAGTTTTCAACGGCCGTTGAGTCGCCGAGTGATTTCACAACAAAATGGCGGCAACCAAAGCACCCGCTTCAATTCTAATTCGCACTAGTTGCTTGCTATTCGCACCGACGGCAAGAAACAAACCTTAAATTGAGCTTTCTCTGAATCCCATGTACCAAAAGGGACAAAGTATATGCGACGTCTTGCAGCCGTTATTCAGAAAACGTGCCGATTTTGACGCTGCTAAGCCTAAGTCCCTAGAATGAGCCTCAAAAGTAGTTTGATTCAGAGGCACCACATGGCGCAACACGCAGTGTTTCCCACCAGCTGCATGGCGTTTGTTTTTTATACCAGTGACGGCCTATTCGTTCTAGAACTAATGCAACAAAGCGAGAGCGTTGGCCTGTTGGCACATTTTCAGTATTTTTCACAGGCGTGGGATTCTACTATTGATACAATGACATAAATAGGGCCATGGCCTCAGAAAAGCGCGCGGGAGCTGCCGGTGCACCAAGTCTCGGAGTTCGCGCCGCTTCCGTCGTTCAATGGCCTTCGAAATCTCAAAGGAGTTTTGGGCTGCTCAGTTGACTCGATAGACTATTGACGCGACGACCATCGAAACCGCCCGTGTAGCAGCTCAAACTTGATCTTTGAGTCGATTGACTATCGGTTCAAAGGCCTTCGAAACGCCCGTGTGACACCAGTATAACTCTCTTGTATTAACTATATATGTATAACACCTTCGTATACTTTCCATTTGTGTACGTGTGGTTCATTTTTTCTTACATTTGTGCCAAGCCATTCAATGTATTTACCTTATTATCTGTTTGTATTGTTTGTACACACTCCTGCAGTATCTGTAAATAAATAAAAAAACTTCATTCATTCATTCATTCAAAAGGCGGGTTGACTCAATTGATGCCATGCTAGGTTGTTGTCGAATTTGCTGAGCATTTGTACAACATGGAGTGTCAGAGGACTACCTCAGGAACTTAGTATCACCATTGCCCTGACATGATGACAAAAATCGCCAGATCCGGCTTTTAAGGAAGATCGAAATGACCTGGACGCTTACTTCAAACGACTACAATCTGTGGCTACTGGTTAAGGAAGGCTTCGAGACAAGTGGGTCCCAGCCCCCACCTTGTAGTTAGATGGCGAGGCGCAAAGGGCCTTGGTCGTTTGTCCCCTGATGAATCCGTGAATTATGAGAAGGGAAGGCATTACTTCGACGCTTCCAATATATAGCTTAGGGACATCGTGAGTAGTTTCGCCTAAGTAAGCAACAAGATGGCGAGACTGCAAGGCGTATGCCACGAGACTTTCAAGTGTTCTTAACACGAAAGTGTTTTATGACGGGTCCACGAAAAAATCAGTGATGCACTTCCGTGACGATGTCCGAAAAAAGGATGTCTGAAAGGAAAAAAGGAAGAGGAGGTCTGAAAAAATGAACACACATTCCCAAGGAAAAGCACCCCCCTCTCGGGCTAGAATCCACATTGACCCGGGATGTGACGAAAGGGGCTGCAAGCTTTAATGATACACTACCGCAACATTGGTCATACAGGCAACAAACGGGCCTTATATCTCCCCTACAGCGCTTTGAATGTTGCACCTAACTGCTTTCCGCTTAAGGTAAAAGTACTTGGCAAGTAAAAAAAAAATTACTCGTAAATTAACAACTCCTTCCTTTCACTCCAGTGTTGTTTCGCGTAGTTTTGATACGATGGTACCGCCATGTAGGAATGAGAGAGCAAGGTAGACAATCGTGCTAATCAGTGTCGGCACTCTTCGAGCCGGCATTTTTTGGTAGTCTTCGCGCCTCTATCGCCTCTGAAGTTGGGAGTTGTATCGGCGTCGTGATGGCGCATTCCTTGGGGAAAGTGCAACCATTGCCGCTACAAATTTGTCTTGAGTGGCAAGGCGTGCTGAGTTGCGACGTGTACAGCTCTAGGAACGCAAAGACGGCCGTCAAAGAGAAAATTATGCGCCTTTCGCTGCAGTGTGCTGCATTTTCACAAAACAATCCGGTGGCAACCGGTTTGGTTACGCTTGCAATGTGTCACCGTTCACGGACACTCCTGGTTTATGGCAGGTTTGCACAGGCCTCTGGCGCGTGTAAATAAGTGTCTCCGGAGGAATGCAATGCTTCTTTACTGCTGTCGAGGATCTCTGCCGTGTAGATGTGCCGCTGACGTCTACATGTAGTGTCTTCACGTGTGCAGAGTAATCAACCAATCTCCCGCTCCTCGATACGCCAGATTGCCGCTTATGCATTCCAGAACTTCGCGAGGACACGTTCCACTTCAACGTTATACCAGTTACTAATCAGAGAGGTCAAACACAGTTTTCGACCATTGGAATGAAATGCGTACCGGGGGAGAACTTGCAAGGCGGTAGGCGGCATATTTTTTAGCGTACAGCTGCCTAACAGCTGCCATCGTAGAGTAACGTTGTTTCTCCGAGAGAGGAGCTATGAAATGCTCGAGGAGATCGCAGAAGCCGCGGATGATTACCGAGACCCAAAGCAGAGTAATTCATTGGTATTCAGGAAAAAGTCGGAATAAGTTATTGCCAGAGAGGAGGAAGGAGGTAATTCTTCGAGGACGAGTTACGGTGTTTTTGCGTGTGACAAACATGGGCTGAACAGATCTGACTGCCGCACGCCGTCCAAGGCAACGCTACTGTGCGTATTTCTGGGAGACTGCAAATGTAAATGAATGTAAACACACGGTCTTAGTGCCAAAGGAAATCATTGCATATGTGAACCATCCCGGGCACTGAATCCTTTCTACGGAAGTAGTCGGTGCCATGCGCAACGCAACAAGTGTGTTAGGAAGGTCACCCCGGAAAACCAACAGTTCCCCCAGAGACACGCCATCGGCACTATCGGGAGCAGACGCGTTTTGCACACTTGCTTCCCCGAGGTTAAGAGCGCCTTCCAAGTTCAAAGATCTAAATGTTACCTAGAATTAAAGTATAAGTACATGAAACGACGAGTAAATCCCCACCGATCACCTCAAGGCATATTTGGTGCGATATGGTGTCTGCAAGTCTCTCGAAGTTGCGTATTATATGCCGAGCGTGACACAACACATTCCTAATTTGAGAAGATGATGCAATCCCCTCAGTAAATGTAAGCATATTTGTGTACGCGATTTGCTTTCAGTTGCCACGTGTATCTTGTCTCTGTGCACTGCGTGTTACCAGTGCAGTGTACAAGTCGTCCGATGTGGTGCCAGTTAAATTGGGGAGTTGATCTTCTCTCTCGATAGTTTCGATGACCGTGGCGACACACGTTGAAGGACGGAATCTGGAGCAAGATGTCCTCACAGCAAAACGCTCAGGTTTATTTACACTATTTACAAAACTTGGCCGGAACGGCCATTACTGTCACAGACATCACAACACAACTGGGCTCAAACCACACCAAGCGGTTCTTTCCGAGCCCTTAACGTTTGCAGTTAACGTGAACAAGCACTAAGCTTTAAAACTTCATCATATCGTCAGAGGCAGCGCCAAGCTCGACCTCTAACCACCTTGCCGCGTCTGCGACCCGAGTTAGCGCTAAGCTCTCCTCCCCCTCTCTCCTATCTGTTCTCGGTTAAATACACCTGATCGCCCCTGCGACCACCTTCTGGGACCAACCCATATGCAGCACTTCACCAATCAAACCCGTGTTCACTCTCTCCACGAGAGCCTATGGTTACACCTTCGCGTTCCCACACTTTGACCCGCTTGCTGCACCGAGCTTCTCCGAAAGATATCATCGGCCACTAATCCCGTGATCAGTTAGAAGAACTCTGCAGCAGGCCCACATTGCCACTCTATTTACCCGGCGGCATGCAACCAAGCCGCCGCTTCAAGATAACTGCTAGACAGGTTTATTGTACCCAAAAACACTTCCGTACATTTCCACGGCGGGGTCATCTCCCCCGAACGGCCACCCTTGGTGACAAGTCGACCGCGCCAAAAGGTCAAAGGATTACTTTGACAGGGAGCGCCCGCTGTTCTTGCAAGCGACCCCCCCCCCCTGTTGTTCCTTTCTCGGATGCCCCGTTTCTTCCGAAAATGCTCTACGATGCCGCAGTGAAGAGTCCTGTCACCCGTCATGTCCTCTCTGCTGTGCAGCTATGTACGTCACAGCAATTACTGACCGCGTGCGTCGCGGGAACAAAGCCGCCGCTTTAACTGCGTACAGAGTGCATACCACGACGTTTCTACGGAAAAGCCATGCGCTAAGCCGCCGTCGCCTACTATTCCTTGTCGATCTGCCGCCGAACATAACAGTGCCCATTGAAAACAAAAAGTAATATAAGCTTCTTTTCCGTTCGGAACGGATTCAACCAACAGCAAAATGTACACGTGTTCCAAACCTCGGATTATATTCTTTTTGTGAACGAATCAAACATGACTGGCATCAGAAGGAATGTAATTTTATCAGGCTCTAACTATAATTTAATACCGCGTCCGTCGCGATAGACATTTTACAATTATTCCTCTTCCTGAAATGAAACACAGAGTTCGAAGGAATGATGTTGTCCAAGTGTTACACATCAAGAGACATTCTACCATAATTCTTGTAATCAAAAGGATAAAAACATGTGAGACGTTAGCACGCACATGGCATGCTTTCTGATGTAAGCACAAAAACGTGTGCACAGTGTCAATAAAGTGAAAAAGGTGTTCCCCATGAAACTGCACGTGTGAATCTCCACCGTCCCTCCATCCTACCCCTATCAAGAACTATCGCTCCGATCCAGCACGGAAACATGAAAATGAAATTACATGCACAGGGAATTTACGATGCAAATTAATAACGTCGGAGTTTATTAAGGCGCATTATAGGATCTAAGGTGCACCACTTGTTAGACTTCGGTTCGTCCATGGCAACACTGTCATAATGTCAAGCCATCAGGGGTGACCTCTGCGCCAGCGCACCATCATGTCACAGCGCCTCGCAGGGTGCAAAGTGTAGCCACAAGAATTTTAGTCACTTTTTAATGTTGATGTTAGTGGTTTTTATGAGGACTGGTAATAAATGCGGAGCATTATTTGGCGAACTTAAGTCACTTTGACCGTATCTATCTATCTATCTATCTATCTATCTATCTATCTATCTATCTATCTATCTATCTATCTATCTATCTATCTATCTATCTATCTGTCCGACTACGTGTCTGTGGCTTGTGGTCGTCTCGTAATATTTGGGAGGTAGGCTGCAGATGTATCATCAACCAGAAAGAATGACTGACTTTCACATCACTAGTGTGATAAGCTGATCCTGCCCGTCACGATCAAGCATACTGCAATCACACACAGCTCATGCTCGTAACGCTCGCCCCAAGGTACGCGTGTACGCGCCACAGTTATTTGGATTTTGTAAAGCCTGTTTCAACAAAGAATAACTAAACTGACACGTGAAACGCCGCAGCTGTGGGGATCAAACCCGCAACTTGGGGTGGTGTCTGAGCTTTGCTGCCCTTCACACGGTTCACTGCCTCCGCGGTGGGCTCACACGTTCTGTTTGTGGCTGCTGCCGGACAGCCGCCTTAAACAGCTCCGCTCTTAAAACAAGTAAGAACCGTTTATCCTCGCTCGCGATTGAAGTGCCGACATGACAAGCCCATTGACTCACAAGTAAATTACCAAGAGATAGGGGGGTAGCGAACAGGTGCCAGCAAGCACGTTACCACTAGGCTACGATGGCTTCTCCCGCATGGCATATAAAGTAAATCACCATACTACGCTTGCAGTTGTAATGACGGCGCTTATGTAACGTGAATTGCGCTTATAATATGTGATAAACACTATTAAGTACCGAACGGGAAGTTGTCAAGGGTTCGTTTACTCTTGTTATAAAAAGCTTCATCAACGAACAATGAAGCTTAGGAAAGCACAGGGGAAGTTAATGACGTTCCTAATTGTAGTATTGTAATTGTAGAGGTAAGTATATAACCAATAAAGTGGACGAAAAGACAAACCTGCCTTAGGTAGGAACCGAACCCACCGTTCCCGGATAGCACGTCCGACGCTCTAACGCTGAGCTACGAAGGCGGTCCTCCCCTCGTCCATTTTATTGGGTACTTATGTACATGTAATCCTGGAAGTGTTAGGCAGCGCCATTCGCAGCCATGGTGGCAAGTGTAGGACACTCTTTTTTGCCAGGAGGCGTTATGTAAAACGTGACCATATGAAGACGTGGTCAATAAACCCTTGCATGCTACCCAAAGCCACCAATAACGAAAGGGAAGGGTTCAAGGCAGACACGTAGCAGGGGGGTGGCTTAGGGGCCCGGGCTCCTCCCGAAATTTCAGTTGGTGTAGTGTTGATAACATAGTGTAGCGCTAAGAACATACACTTTAAGCCTATTAATAAAGTTGCATTTTAGAAAGTCACTAAGCGTACATGTTGTGATTTAAACGAAAAATAAATAATAAAAATAGATGTTCTTAAATAGTGAAGGCCGTCAACAAGTGGGCCCTCCCCGAAAAAAACTCTTGGCTATGGGTCTGGATGAGCAATCGAGCCTAGGAACCATAGGGGAAGTTATTGAAGTTATTGAAAGCACGCCACGGTGCTGTCTACGTTCCTGGTTGGCCCGAGTTAAGCATACTCATTAGCGGGTACACATGTGCTCTGCACAATGACTTTGATCCTAGTCTTAACACTTGGGTGAATTCGAAAGAACTCGTCATAGGCAATTTCCCCTTGGACTACGGTCACTCAGTTAGGCTGAGTGCAAAAACGGAAGTAATTCCCGCGTTGTTTCGGTAGCCTGCGATGCGTAGAACCATGTGCAGAGAATCTTTTCCTCTAAAAAAAGCCTGCGGTCGAGTCCATTGAAGACATCGCGGAGAGCATTGCGTTCGTTCGTAAACGAGCCTAAGCGCACAATATGTGTTCGGGCATCTCTTCAGAGTAGCGACAGTCGCATTTGGAACTGTCTGACATATGTATGACAGTTCTGTTGAGATATTTCAAACAATGCACAGGAATATCCTCATCATCGCCAGCACGTCTACGCCCATTGCAGGGCAAAGGCCTCTCCCATAGACCTCAAATTATCCCTGTCCTGTGCTAACTGGGCCCAATTTATTCTCGCGAACTTCTTGATCTCCTCTGTCCACCTAAATTTATTTTATCTATTTTATTTTAATTAGTACATACTGCCAATCCCCTGGATTATTCCAGAGAGGACAAAATTTATAAGTATACAAAGGTAAAAAGAAAAAAAAACGCACACATTGAAGAAAATACAAAAAAGGCATACATGTCAAAAGGTGCAAAAAAAGGCACATATTGCAGCGGTGGTTAGTGGCATGTGGGCAGCACTGGAAGTACTAAGGGTAAGGTACAACAGTAAAGAATGGTGCAAAAATATTTGTAGTTTTATGTTTGTGTGTCATGTAAGTGCTTTTCAGGTAGTGATTGAAAGGTGGTTACTGAATAGGTATTGCTAATAGTGGGAGTAAAGGTGTTCCATTGGCTTATGGCTAGCGTAAAGAAAGAGTATTTAAAACAATTAGTATGAAAGCGGTATTCATTTAAGCTGTATGAATGCTTTAGTCTAGTAATTCTGGTGTCTGCAATAGAGATGTATTTAGAAGTGTTAACGTTTAGCTTGTTATGAATTAATTGATGAAGCAATTTCAATCGGGCGAGCGTAGCGCGGTTTTAAATTGTGAGTAATCCGGCCGAATTGATCAAAGCACTTGGAGAGCCTGTAAGTTGATATTTATTGAAGATGAATCTAATTGCTTTCCTTTGGACTCCCTCTAAAATGGTAAGTAATTTATTAGTCGATGGAAACCAAGCTGGCGTAGCATATTCTAATACTGACCTAATGAGTGTATTATAAGCTAGTAATTTAGTCTCACGGGGTGCTTGACGAAGGCGTCGCTTAAGAAAAAAGTTACAGTTTCGCCGCAAGGGCGAAGCAATGAATGCGATAGCAACAAAGGGGACCGCAACGCGAAGAGCGTGGAGGCAGCTTGAAATTTCCAGCGCGTCCCTCGAGCTCAAAGGAGGCCTCTCAATGAACAAACAGAAGATGAGCGCGAACTATCAAGTGAAGCACGCGCGAAACGAACGCACGAAACGAACGCACAGACATACACCGCACGAGCGCGAATAAGCTGTCACAATGGATACTCTCAGTTTGAACAACGCTCCTGTTGCAAATGCGGCCGTTGCGCTCCTCGCGCCATCTCGCCGGTAATGGAGAAACGCTTATAAACGCCTAGCGTCTCTGAGTCCTGCCAGCGGTAAAGCGTGTGTGTATATAAGGCTCGCCGTTAGCTCCGTGAAGGATCTGCTCTTCGTGGCGTAGTGGTTAGCGCCACGGGCTGCGGAGCGAGGGGTCCCTGTTTCGATTCCGCTCTTCGGAAGCATTTATTTAAATAATTTTTCTTTGGGATTTTTATATATATATACATACTTATACATATACGGTTCATGACGGCGGCGACGGGGACCCAAAAACCAGCCGAGACTGTCCATATAATTGCTATCGCAATAAAAAGGAGCCGCTTAAGTGCCGTTCAAGTAATATTATTGACATGGCAATCCCATCTAAGTGCAGACGTTATCGTTAGTCCAAGGCACTTATGCAGCGAAAGAACTGTTACCGGGTCATGGTCTATGGTATAAGGAAACTCATCTACGTGGTTCTTTTTTGTTATTTGCAAAGGAACTGTTTTTCAACATTAAGACTCATTTTCTAGTTAGAGCACCATGCGGAAACTGTTTTTAGTGCATTGATTAAAGTGACATGGTCAATTGGAGAAGTAATTTCTTTATAGAGTGTGCAGTCGGTCAGCATAAAGTCTTATGTTGACGGGGATGACGGTGGCTAAATCATTAATAAAGACCAAAAAAAGTGCAGGAGCCAGAGCGCTACCCTGAGGGGCTCCAGAGGTTACATGTGTGAGTTTAGAACTGGTGTGGTTAATTTGTAGAAATTGTGTTCGGTTCGAAAGGTAGTCTTTTATCCATCCACTAACGGGCCCCTCACCTAATATGTGTTGAAATTTTACTATTAATTTTTGATGGGATACGCGATCGAAGCCCTTTGAGAAATCAAGAAATATAAGATCTGTCTGGCTTTGGTAATCAATACAACTCGAGATGTCATGCATAAGTTCAAGTAGAGTTACTGTAGAAGATCCCCGTCGGAACCCATGATGCGCTGGCTTTGCTCGAGTTAAGTATTTATATGTTTAAGCATGATGTGCTGAAGCAGTTTGCACAAAGTGCTGGTAAGAGAGATTTGCCTATAGTTAGAAGGTTCGATTTTATTTCCTGACTTATGGACTGTGATAATTTTTGCAATTTTCCAATCATTTGGTGGTGCAGAAGTTGTTAAAGATTTTTGATAGACGATTGTCAGATAATGGGACATTTCCTCGGAACATGTGTTAAGTAAGGCGTTTGGAATTTTATCTGGTCCGGGGCTTTTTTTTTTTGCCGTCTAGTTTCAGCAGTAAGTTAGGCACACCATTTCTGGTTATGTTCAGAGGTGCTAGAGCTATGTTAGAAGAAGTTTTAAAGCGCGGTAGGTGACCATCGTCTTATGTGAAAACGGAATGAAAGTACTCGTTCTGCCGCCCACTTCCACGCTTGCCTCAGATATCATACCGCCGTTACAAATGACTTTGGTGAACTGATCAAAAAGGAACTTCAGGCATTGGGAATAGAAGGTTCTTCTGCACGATCAAAAACCAGCGCTTGGTAACTGTCGCCATCGGTCGATATGGTGGCTACCCGACGGTTCACAGCTATATCAATGTCGATATGGTGGCGAACCGACGGCTCACACGTGTTTTTTTTTTTTTGGCCTCGCATCGTTGGAGGGGCCATAAATAAACGCATATTCGTACAATGTAAATCCGGAAATAGGTAACCACCGGCTATTGGCTTACGCCAGTGTAACGCGCACATAGATAGGTGCCAGCGACGAAAAAGAAATCGTAGTCTAAGAAGCAAACACCCCAACCTGCATTGGAATTGAGATCTGGACCTGTCTAGGCGTTGAGACAAAGTCGGCATACCTAGTATTTCGCGCTCGGTGCCACATTACATTGAAGGAGAGCATCATGGCACGACGTCCTGTAATGATGAAGTCATGATGTAATCCTATGATATCATTCAGTGGTCGTGCAAGTTTTCTAGGCACTGACACGCAAAGGCGCTCGTCGGACAGATGCCAGATTTTGTAGTTCGCGAGAAAGCACCAGTCCCTTATTATTTATTAAATGTGGAAAACATGGGAAGGTCCCTTGTTTGCGCTTTTATCTCGGTACACATGCGTGTGTGCTTCATTGCCCTCTAGAAATTTGCAACTGGTAGCGTGTGAACGCGGCCAATTAAGGTACATTAAAATCACTCTCCGCCAGCTGTTAACGCAAAGCCGGAACGTTGCTCTAACGCGATCTATTTAGCAAGGCAGGGCCAATTTCAGCGCAACATTCCACCAACAACTTCAACGAGACCAGCTTTAAAACTCATCACCTCCCCAACCATACACCGCGGCCCCCCACGCCAAGGTCAAAAAATAATAAGTACGTCTCAACAAGAAACGAAGAGCAGGCCAGCACATAAAGCACACGGGCGACGCATGCGCTCAGCTGCTCACAGAACAGTCAGCTACGGCCGTGGCTCTTGCTGGCGACGGTGACAGGCGCTCATCACCGACTACCGATCCACTCTCTTGTGACTCAGCTTTACCTAATAGTAGAAAAACGATAGCCATCAGATTCCTGTCAGTCGGCTCACCTGCTCAATGCATGTCATGCGATAGCGATAACTTGATCAATGTCTTAGCGAAACCTTTAGCGAATTCGTTAGCGAAACACGAACACGAACACGACTAGAAGGTTCTCTATATTGAACTTATAATATAGGAGAGATGAACGCATTCACATTTTTCAATTTTCACTATTTACTTTTGAACAAAGCATAATCAATAATACGTAAAAGCACACTTGTCTGATTTGAACAGGTAATTCGATATTTACGAGTCCAAATCACATCCTATTTCACGTTCGTGAAGGATAGTAAAGTCCGAATTACTTTCGTAGTGGTGGCATCCGACGTCGTAGGTGATCACTCGCTGAAGCCCTCGGGGCGTGGCCGGGGGAGCGACTTGAACCCTGGGACAGGAGCGTAGCCGACGCGGACTCTGCCCAGACGAACGTCTTCTCTTCGCCAGAGCCAAATTTCGAATGATTGATCGATTGATTGATTGATTGATTGATTGATTGATTGATTGTGGTTCGGTTAGGAAAGGACGCTAATTTCTGCAGCCCATGTAGGGAGCACGGCTAAGCGTCCGTGGGGGTAGGGGAAAGGGAGTGAAAGAGATAGAGAGAAAGGCCGTAGTGGAGGGCTCCGGAAATTCAGACCACCTGGGGTTCTTTAACGCGCACTGACAACGGACAGTACACGGGCCTCTGGCATTTTCGCCTCCATCGAAAATGCGACCGCCGCGGCCGGGATCGAACCCGCGTTTTTTGGGTGGCAGCCGAGTACCGTAACCGCTACACCACCGCGGCGGACAAATTTTTCGAATGCCCCGAGCTCACGAATGCCCCGAGCTCACGTCGGCTTCTTCCGAATTATTGCCGCCCTCTCCCGTGATTCCTCCGGTGGTCGACCGTGGGAGAGGAACTTTTCTTACCGCTGCGTCCCTGCGCACGGTGTTTATACTGGACTTCGGACGGCGCCGAGACCCGTGGGGCCCGCGCAAGGAGCAACTCCGGTGTTCTGCTGTGCTGTACGGGAGGCCCACTCATGGGGGCGCACTGTCTGACGTCGTATTCCCCATGTTTGTCCGATATTCACTGAACAATCCACTGAG
Organism: Hyalomma asiaticum; assembly: GCA_013339685.2. Lineage (NCBI taxonomy): Eukaryota > Metazoa > Arthropoda > Arachnida > Ixodida > Ixodidae > Hyalomma > Hyalomma asiaticum. The sequence continues at coordinate 71,034,054 of CM023489.1, forward strand.
CAAGTCCCTTGTAACAGGCACAATCGTGACAGGCTGGTAGCCTTGATTCAACATGAATGTCGATGGCGATATGATATTACGGCCCCAGTGTAACAATGTTAGCCGCACCGTGCAGTACAATGCACGTGTGTGAAGTGATTTAGATCATATTGGCGGCGTCTATTGTTTTGAGTGTCAGGATACTAGAGATATTTCTGAGGGCACCAACAGCTATATTAAAGCGCAAGCAGTGCTTTTATTTTGTGCAACGGCATCTACAATTAACAGGAAAAAGCGCGAAAATGCTGATATCGAAGATAACATTCTTCAATGCCATGGCCGGAGTACACCGATAACAGCCGACAAATCACTATACAATTATATTACTCCGAGATACTTTTGCATGATAAACGCAGCCGATAACAATCTATTTGTCCCATTCTTCATTGTTCCGCACTATTCTGTCTATATTAATGTGGCATACAGCTGGGAATGCCGACCACAGATTATCCGGTGTAATGCAGCAGCTCGTACACATGGCGAGATTCCTGACTAAACTTCTGACTGGATTTTTGCTGCTTGCGGCTGTAGCATTTGGTCATGGTGAGCTCGATACTTATTTCTTCTCGTCCTTAGCATGATGTAGACATAGCGGTGAAAAATTTTGATACCACGTTGCATAATTGAAGGAACAATGCAATGCTCACGAGAGGTATTCTGCCCGAAGGGTCTTTCATGGATACTGCGTGTTCATGAGGTACATGCAAATATCTCGCATCTTCTCCTTCATCCCGTTATGCTAACACAGGGCTACACCTCCGGCTCTGATATTCGGCATACCTGCTGCGAACTTTCTAGAAAATTCTGCGCTTTTCTGTGGCCTCTTAATGCTACCGCCTTTGAGATATGTCCGAAACACTAAATACATTGCTTAAAATGCTGCCCTTTTTGCTTTGGGAAACGTAAGTTTGCTTAAAGTTGCGAACCCGGTCTGTTGCGAAGTTGCGAAGCCGGCCCCGCCACGGTGGTCTAGTGGCTAAGGTACTCGGCTGCTGATCGCAGGGTCGCGGGATGGAATCCCGGCCGCGGCGGCTGCATTTCGATGGAGGCGAAATGTTGAGGCCCGTGTGCTGTGCGATGTCAGTGCACGTTAAAGAACCCCAGGTGGTCGAAATTTCTGGAGCCCTCCACTACGGCGTCTCTCATAATCAGAACTGGTTTTGGGACGTTAAACCCCACAAAACAACAACAGCGAAGACGGTCTGGGCTATATTATCCTTGCACCTTCTCATATGTGTATGTGGAAATGCCCTTTAATAAATAAATAAATATGCAAAACGAAGCACTTGCCCAGAGATCGTTCTCGACTTAAACATCGTCGAGCTGAAGTATGACCGCTGAATTCGTTTACGCTCACCCTTAGACCTAAATGAATGCCAAGATCCCACTATGGGAGAGTATCTACTCGCTCCATAGGCCACTTTCTTTCCCGATTGAACGAACTCTTTCTAGATATAGGGCACTCGACCGCCTCCACATCCAGTATGGTACATCTCGAGAAACAGACTGAAAGCGCCACTCCGCAGCCGTAAAACGGCCACACTGCATGAAGAAAAACACAAGAAAAAAGGACCTTACCACTCTCTCAAAGCCTCTGACACAAAGAGTGAACGCGCTCCTTCAGGGAGTCAACCTCGATTTTCACTCCTTCCGTAGGGGTTTTGTATCTACTCCCGTGGTATCCTGTTCTTTTCTCATTTCAATTCAGAGCAAACTCAAGTCTATAATTTGCGGAATTCGCTGAGCCTACAGCAGTAAAAAAAGTTTAGAGTGGAGTGGTTCAGCGTGACTTCAGCACATACCGATAAATGAACAAATGCTGTGTTACACAACCGAAGGGATTGTGAGCCGGAACCCAGCAAAAATTGTTACTCTTTTTATCGCCACATGACAGATTCGACGTTGGCGGGGCGTTATATGTGTGTTGGGACATAAGATCCTTGAGTACACATTTGCAAATGTGTACCCCGTTGAACTTTAGCTGCCTGGAAGAAACACAGGATGCTCTGGCTGGGGTCAAGTACCACTGGTGTGTCAAGCAACCGACAGGTTCGCTTTGCTTTCGGGGCTCACTTGACACAAAATCTCAAGATCACCGCAGAAGGCAAAGCAAACCAGTTTGCCGAATGCACCGGAGTGAGCTGCAGTCACTCAAAGGAATTAAATGTCCAAAAGATGTCCCGCTCAGATAAGTGAAGCACCTGTGTGCATGGGGATTTCTCCACGTGCAATCAAACGTGAATTAAAATAGGTGAAGCGTTACTAAGCGAGAAAACCTAACCACTGTGTCAGGCAATGTGTCATCAGGTGCTACCTTTCTTTGACACTCATAACTTTTGCACGTCCGTAAGGCTGCAGTAAGGCTACTATGCGACGGAAACCATCAATAGAACATTAATATGTTAAGATGTGCATGACTTTTTAGTGGGAAACGTTTTTGTACGATACTTCAGGCACTTTCCCAAGCAGGATAGGGCGCCAAATCAAACATCAAAAAGGAAACATACATGTTAACAGAAATTTGTGATCGACAGGAGTGAAATATATCGCAATGAATTCCATTCTAATAGCTCGCGGAAAGGATCGATATCTGTGCAATTATGTCCTTGCGAATACATGGCTAATATGATGATGTGTTTGTGAGGAGAAGCTCAAACGGTATGTTTATCTAAGTAGTCGGTAGGTTTGATTCTTATAGTTTCCCAAAATGAAGAGAACACAGGACACTCATAGGTGCTGTTTCTCTTTTAGGAAGTGCTTCAAGTTCGGCCAACTGTAGTATCTCCGACGGTGAGTCGAGACGTCCGAAACATTTATGAACACACCGAACGGCTAATCTATAAATATTTTTCAAGTTCTTCTTCGTTTGCCTGAATAGAAGGGTTCCGAACTGTGCTGCCTTATTTGAGAAAGGGCCCGATAATGGTTTTCTAGCTAACCTTTCTTGATGAAAGGAAAGACTCGCCTCACTTATGTTTTAAGAGGCCCAATTTTCTTCGTTCTGTGGAGCACACGTTCGTTATGTGGGTTTATGAGTTAAGATTCAAAGTTAACTCCTAAATATCCGCGTTCCTTAACCTCTTTATGGAAAATATTTTCTTTGTGGTGGACAAAAAGAATGTTTGTTACGTTTGTTAGTGATGCAGAGTGAACACTTTTCTGTAGGTTATTTATCCTTTCCTATTTAGCGCCCTATTGTCCGAATTTATGTAAAGCGTTATTCAAGGTTAAGATTGAGGCTTTCAATTATATTGAACTCTTCATATGCCTAAGCTACAAGCTCGGTGTTTGCTTTCACGCTCAAAAGCACCTATTCTGCGCCATCTATTGCTGCACTCAATGCGGCGCAGAAAAAAATGTACAGGAACAATAATTCCAGGCTTTTCAGTCGTAATGAAAAGATTGACATCGCGCACACTCCGTGACGCCGGCTGCGGGCACAACGCTCACAATACCAAATACTGAGTCACGTAATGCGCATCTACAAAGTCTGACCGTAACTACAAATATTTCCCCCAAAGCGGGCTGCCCTGATAAGAAAGAATTGACCGTGTGGTCGTTCAATCGAAGATAAACATATCTGATCCATGCCGGCCGCTGCTAAGAGCAGTGTTGTCGGAGTTGTTGAGCCGGCGTCTGAGTTCGATGACAGGGGCAGCGCCAATAGATACTGCGTACAGCCGGTACTCGATAAGAACCGTCATTTGTTACACGCATCTTTAACAGCGGCATTGTCAGAAGAGCACCTAATTGGCAGCCGGTCGAAGAAGGGTCTAGGGGTTGCCGTACTAGCCCCAATATAGTGGCTACATGGTCCAAGAAAGTGTGCTTTCTTGAACAGTGAAATTGCCTGCAATCTGTATAGCTCATTTTAAGGCACGGATGAAAATCGGCGGTAACGCTTCCGCTACATTCTGTACTTGCGAGGTAAGCAAAAAAAAAAGGCATATCAGGATGCCATCTACGCGGATACAATTTCGTGTAACACACCACTCACGACGCAAGCCACAATCGCAGCGGCCGGTTAATTATAGATTTCGCTTCTGTAAGAGTCAAGCCTAAGCGACACGCAAGCATCGATGGGTCATTCGGCAGCAAATTTATGTCTGTGTCGCTGTGAAATAGCGACGGTTCAACAAAAACCAAGCGCACGGGCATGCAGTCGATAGCTTATTCTAACACAGATAACTGACACAACAATGACTTCAAGTTGCTATAACACTTCTACAGTGAATTGCTCTGCACAGTCAGTTGTTTATGAAACGAACAAAGAATTATTTAAAACTCACCATAGAATCCTTGCATAGGTGTGGTCTAGTACACAACGCTGCGATGATGGACTATTTAGCAGTTGACACGAGGAGCGATGAAACATGCAGCCGCCGGGGACCGACGTATACGTACGCCAGAATCCGTGCGCGAAATTTGGCCGTGTCGGCGTTGTCTCGATAGCTCCGAACAAAAAAGTAGTGCGTTTGAAGTTGGAGCGTGTTAATCATGTTAGTACGGAAACAGGCTGAGGTACGGGCCTGTGTGCGAATCTGAGAATGTAACGGTACTCACAAATGTTCAACCACCAACAAAACAGAGCTGCTAAATTTGCCTCAAAATAACATTCCGTGGCAGAGTGTCCTTTGAAGGAATGAAGGTACGACGCATATAAAGTGGTCGAAGGAAACTTGAGAGTAAAACAAGCTTCGAGGTGTCTCACTCGGTGTGTGAAACACACATTTCAATCATTCTCTCAGGAAGATTGGAGAGGCCCGTTCACTGTTCCAGAGAGAGAGTAGAACGACGCCTGCAGATGTAGCAAAGCGTGGATGTAGGCTCTTCATGCGGGTCTTCCAGTGTTTAGAGCTTATAACGCCAAATTAGGCCCCATATTACTCGGGCGCAGGACGTCCTTGAGCTATAGAAAAAAGAAATCTCATTGTCGAAACTCGCTTTATTCGTGACATCATTGTGAATAATACGCCGCACAAGGCATCAAATGCAATTGATACTATGAAACCTAATGTCCAAGCGGATACCAGCCTTAACCTTCTTGCACGTGCACACATATTCAGTTAAATGATACCACAACCCAGTGCGGCCGTGCCCGAGTACCTGAGAAAAAATTTATTTTTTTTCCAGTCTGTTTCACACTGAATACGCTTATTATATCAAACTCTGTGAATGTGCGAATGAGTTGCCTAGTTATCTCGCCTGTTCAAGAAAGCTTCGATTCCACCAACTTGTTAGGCATGTCGGGTCAGTGCGCCTGGGTTGCTTGCGATGAAAAAAAAACACTCATACGATACTTCCTTATTTCAGGAAATTGCGAAGGCCAGGTTTGCAGTACTCTCCAGGCAACATCCTGCTACTGGAATATAGCTGTTAAATACGTCATAAGAGACGTTGTTTCCCATCTTACAGCTGATACGGAGCACCTGAAGAAACTATGTTCCACGTAAGTCGACAAGGCTTCGAGCGGTAGACTGTGTGGGCAATGCGGGCACCACCACAGTGGTCTAGTGGCTATGGCTGCTAATCCGAATGTGGCGGGATCGAATCCCAGCTGCGGCGGCTGCATTTGGATGAATGCCAAATTTTGGGGCCCGTGTACTGTGCCGTGTCAGTGGGCGATAAAGGACCCCAGGTGGTCGAAATTTCCGGAGACCTCCACTACGGCGTCTCTCATAATCAGAGTTGGCTTTGGGACTTTAACCCCACAAATCAACCAATCAATCAATCATGGGCTTCTTTATTCTTGCGTAGTGAAGCGAACACTTGTAATGGTCTGTGCACGGGGCCGCCGTCATGACTTTGTTGTGATGCGCAGCGCAGGCTGCCCTTTCTTCCAGGCCATGCTTCCCAAAGCAGCATGCAAACTACTTTGGGAAAAGCAAGGGCTTCGACCGTTCTACATGTTTGGCATGTTCGACGCGCAAACTTGAGTGTCTTCTATAACGTCAGTGATAATGCAGAACGCGCTGTAACGAATGTATAAAAGCCGACGTATTTCACTGCTTGCCAGTTTTTATCGACGTCCGACGAGTTCTCACGCCCCTATCGTCACACTGTGTGATTTGCGTGTCCTTGCGGTGCATATAGTTACGCCCAATAAACAGTTTAACTCAGTGCGCTTCGAAGTCTGCTGCTTTCTTCGCAGTCACGTGTAGGCAACAGTAGCGAATGAGCAAGAAAGTGGTACAAGAACCACGAAACTTCGCACATTTTCAGTTCATTGTATTGATCTTTTCTACCAGCCTTATTTTTTAACGAGAGCGGAGATTTCTTCCTTGGCCGCCCTTTCTTTACTTCATTGACCGCTTTGAACTTGATGATTGATTGATTGATTGATTGATTGATTGATTGATTGATTGAGGGTGTTTGGCGATCCAAAACCATGATATGATTACGAGAGATGGTATGGTGGTAGACTACGCAAATTTGAATCGCATGGGGTTCCTTACCATGCACTGAGATCACATAGTACACGTGCCTCGACATTTTGCCTCCATCTAAATGCAACCGCCGTGCAGCTCCACTTAGTCCGTATGTTAGATTTGGCGTTTGGCAGCACTTTATATTTCTACTTACTAATACTGCTAAGTGTAAACAGGCTTCGATTGCATAGACCAATATTAAACGTCTTTAGCTTGAAATTACAGCGCCCCGCCACGGTGGTCTAGTGGCTACGGCACTCGGCTGCTAATGTGCAGTTGGCGGGATCGAATGCCGGCCGCGCGGCTGCATATCGATGGAGGCGAAATGTTGAGCCCCGTGTGTTGTGCGTTGCCAGTGCACGTTAAAGAACCCCAGGCGGTTGAAATTTCCGGAGACCTCAACTAGAGCGTCCCTAATAATCAGAGCTAGTATTGGGACGTTAAACCCCACAAATCAATCAATGAATTACAGCGGATTTCTATGACGCCGTACATATTACACAACGAATGACGGAGCCTATCAAAGGCTGTTTCCTTGTCAGACTCCGCCTAATGCATGTAACATTTAGATAATACCCGGATTGTTAGACAGCGTCAAGGCTGCGAGCATTGGAGTGTAACACTGCCAGGAATAAATATACAAAAGTGCTCGATAAATGTGGACAGGTGAACGGGTGCCGTCGTAGCTGATTTCTTAAAGCATAGGAAGCGATATTCAAACGTCGTAGCTTCGACCCCTGCCGAAGTCATGTATGTTTTTTCGTCGCCTTGAGTTCCTTTCCATTAGTTTGATACGCACTACAGTGCAGCTAAATATTGTAATTCATTTAATGTATGCACGTCTTCGAATCTTTATCTGTTAGATTCATTAGTGTGTGTCATGCATGTGATGGCTTTTTCTAGGCTCGTACATTTTCATAACGTCCAAATTCCGAGCCCCCGTGGACTGGCGTGATGGGTATCATCAATAAACTCGCAGTAAACACATGAAAGGCTAAATAAAATTTAAATTTCTTCGGGAGCTGTAATGTCATTCATTTTGCCGTACTCTGTTGTTCTGCTATTATATAAGATGCCCACGGTCATTTTACTTCTTTTTCAATTCCTCGCCACAAGTTAGAGAAGCGTAGCACGCGGGTCTACTTGGTACTGCGTAACCTTGATTCAGCGGTCGTGCCTTGTCGTGAGCTCTTCCTTGTGCATTTACTCTGCTTGAGCTGCTTTTTGATGCGAACTCGGTGCAAATGATGGAAGAAACTGGATTCATATTCTTCTATTCAGGCCACACGCAGTTATTTAATCTCTCTTACGATAACTGTATGTTACGTCCATTTCTTCTCTGGAACAATGCGCTATCATTTTCACTGAAACACAGTTATGCTTGCATTCCCAGACACATGGAGAATCTACGATTTTCCATGCTGTGGACCTGCTTGAACTGCCTTTTAGAGTGTCTTCTCTTTTACAAAGCGTATCCTGCTAACAATGATAGTGTTTTTGGCGTTGTGAAGGGTCAATATAGATACATGAGAGATTTTATTATTCATTGCAGCGTCTATTTAGCAATTTAGGACTATTTTCACTGTGGCTTTATACAGAAGTGGAAATTAGCTAAGAAGAATAGGCTTACGCTTAGGGCCTTCCTTACGTAATAACGCTGTGAACCATTGTACTTTTTATTTCCATGCTGTTTGTGTATAACAAGATATTACTGCAGTTCTCTGCACGGCTTGTTAAATTTCTACTAACGAATAACCGACTCATTTTCAAAAACACCCGAATTTCATGACAGACACCAAGTGTGATAGATTTGTGCACACTACTGATTTTCAGGAAGAAAACTTTGCCGCCTGTGTCAGAATGCGCCCAGTTCTACGCTGGATGCAGCGAGAAGGTTCGAAGACACTTCGCAGTACAGGAGCACGGTTACCGCTTAGTGCAAAATGACCTCGTGGACATAGCGAAATGCGAAGGTAAGAGAAATGTGTCTAATGTAAAAAGGAAACTGAAAGACGGGTCCCGGGGAGCACGCATCTCAACGAACGTGTAGAAACGAGATCCAAAGGGACTGCAAGTGGCGAACGCTTGTCGCCCGGGAAGACTAAGGCGCCCAAGCGACGGCGAGGCCGCCCGCGTACTCTCGCCTACTCACGTGGTAGCGCAACGGACCACGTGACGCGACATCCTACAGTTGCGCTCTGGACCTGTGGCGGCTGAAGGCCACGCCACCTTGCTGAATGACCTTCCGCAACTTCTCATATGTTTTCAAGCCGTCGCTCGGAAACAGTTATGGGCTGATTTACTGGACCATATATTCGCAATACTGATGCATCCTTCGCAATTTTTTCGTCGAGCAAGTCAGCGTTTCACTCACATCGCATTTTCTTGCGACACTGCCGTTTGCCGTCGAACTCCAGAACCACAAGTGGATATGTTTCGCTCGGCGTTGCTCCGTCATCTCTAATTATAGCTGTTGTTTTGATTATTGGTCCTAAGTATACGTTTACCTTTTAAGATGCAAGACATGTGTGTCTCGCGGAACGGATGACCTTAGCTAAACACGGTTTGCGCAGAAAGGAAGTAAATATGGAAATTTATCGGTATGTGTACTGCTGATCAAGTGCAGAACATATACGAGTGGAGTTTCTGAAATTGCAAATCAATATAACACGTCTCAAGTGATGCAATAATCTTAAGTTCAAGAATATCTTTCAGACTTAAATTGCTCCTTCGCCACATTTCACTATTTCGTGCTCTTTAAGTTACGCCTGTGGTCACTAAGCCCAGATGGTGATTTTCCATGAAATGACGCATGCTACAACTTTGGTGATGCATTAAAACGAGTATGCTCGTGCTGACTTCAAGAATGTAGACACCAACGCCGGCACGTCTACACCCTCACTGATGCTCATCAATTCATCCAAACATCTTTCGCCTTAGTGCATGCCGGCTAAACACATTAAAGACTTTTTCGCAGGATTTCTCCTTGAAGTCTCCAGACGCACAACAGATGTTCAAGCTGCGCTAATGGGAATGCAGAATCATTTGTCTAAAGCGCCGATAATCCTACCCAGAACTAGGCCAAGCGCTCCTAACACGCTGCATTTTAGCCACGTGGTGCTGTGTATAAATAATATACTGATACGGAAGCAAAATTTTAGTGAACTGGCACACGTTCATTCCAGATAAACTTATTGCGGCAACTCCGCCGAAGTGTGATATCTAGATTGCTGGAATTGTAAAAGTAGATCGAAGCGTTCCTCCTGCACGTGTTGTTATTATTATTCATGTGCAAGCGTCCTTCTACACCCATTCTAATGTGTACCCACCAGGTCTCCGCAGTTCAAGGCGCTACTGTAACAATCATGAACAACAACACCTGTAAAAAAGAGCACACTAAAGTTACATATTATTACGCTAACTGAAAACATCTAAAGTGCGCCTCTTCGCCAGTGTATTTACTGTCCCATGCTCTTACATTAGCATTAGGCTTTCTGGAATTCTTAAGAGACTCATGTGCATGTAGTCAGAAATGAACTCGAAGCATTTTATTGATTGTGGAGTGGCATTACAGGGCCCCTCAAACGGTTTCGACGATTTCGTACAAACACTATGATGTACAAGCACAATGAGGCACATGTCCTCCTTATCATGACCAGACTAATATGAGTGCTCAGCGATAAGTAATTCACGACGTGTTAAACATATGCATCTATACAGACTGAAATGAGTTTCAACCATCCCTGTCCATGGGCCCTCGCATGGGAATGCAGCGTCATGCTCACGACTGGTTTGATTCCCTATTGCCCACACTGACATCATTAGTTTTTCATTGACGTAACTCAAGGCATCGCGGAAGCCATGAAAAAGGAAGCGGCACCGACGTGCGAGTGCCGTAAGCGGCGCAGCCGTCACTAGGGCGGGAACAGACTACCGGCCAAGTTTAGTTCCAAAGGCACTTTTGAGAAGCACGATGATCTGCTTTTTGCCATAGGTACAATGATTCTTAGTCGCCGCGTAATATATCGAATGAACGATACAATACGGCTGGGAATTATTGGCTGTGTGGCCGTTTATCAAGCGATTCTACATGATCTGTACACAATGATTGCACAGTGCATAAGTGCGATCTGGCTAATCAAGGGGCGGGAGAGTGGGTGGGTAGTATGGACACGTAGACACCCTACATCAAGACATCAGCGGCACCTCCATACGGCTCCATACGGCAGGGATCCTCGTCAATTGCACACAAGGGAATATTCTCAAAGGACTCACATTGCTCCGGGGACAATGAATTCCTCTCGCAAAAGTCCTAAGCAAACAAGTCATAAAGAAGCTGCCACATTGAAAGCGAAACTGAAAAGGTTCTCAGAGGATCACTTTTGCACACACAGTCCGATGCAACAAACGGACATTCATTTGCTTGTCGCCGGCCAGCGCTTCGCAACTCGCCGCCCCTGGCCACGGAAGGCAAATTTTGTAACGGCCGCATTCGTACTTTGCTGGAGGAACGCAGCGTCACGACGCCGACACGCCTCTGAATTCCGGGCCACGCCCAAAAATTGAGGCGCGGAGACTACCGAAGCGCTGGGTGCCAGTGCGCATTAGCACGACAATCTTTTACCGTATACTCCTGGAAAGCACAGTACCACCCGTAAGAGCTTTTGCTATACACCCTAAGGTCCCTAGACATTTTTCCGTTTCTTAAAAGAGAAAAGTCTAGGGACTTGAAGGTACCCCACCCCGCTAAGCTTTTTTTTTTTGGTCACCAATACGTCACTCCAACAAAGGAGGCTTTTCACCTTGAGGACACTTTTCGGCGCTATCAGCCTCTGAACATAGGCTGCGCTCTCATGCTTTCTTTTTTTTTTTTTTGTAATGTGGGCAGATGCATTTGAACTCCTCTCGAATGCACTTCCCGTTTCAAAGCAAGTCTCTTCATCTTCCGTATTCATCTTCACTTTCAACGGTATTCAACTGTTGCCCAGCCGAGGTGGTCTAGAGGCTATATTGTACTTGGCTGCTGATCCGAGGATCGCAGGATTGAATCCCGGCCGCGGCGGGTGCATTTTAATAGAGGCGAAATGTTGAGACCCGCGTGCTGTGCTGTATCAGTGCACATTAAAGAAGCCCAGGTGTTCAAAATCTCCAGAGCCCTCAACTGCGGCGTCTCATAATTATATCTGGTTTTGGGAAGTAAAACCCCAGAGATCAATCAAATCAGTATTGAAGTATTATCATTCCTAAAAAATAGCATATAGTGTCATACCAAGACGACATTTCGCTAATTAAACCAAACCACGGACTACTAGCTGCCAGCTAAATTATGACGCTGCGTTTAAAATATATTAAAGATTTTGATTGATTTGTGTCGTTTAACGTCCCAAAACCAGTTCTGATTATGAGAGACGCCGTAGTGGAGAGCTCCAGAAATTTCGACCACCTGGGGTTCTTTAACGTGCACTGACATCGCACAGTACAAGGGCCTCAACATTTCGCCTCTATCGAAATGCAGTCGCCGCAGCCGGGATTCGATCCCGCGACCCTCGGGTCAGCAGCCGAGTACCATAGCCACTAGACCACCATGGCGGGGCAATATATTAAAGCTTTTGTAAATGTGGAAAATAAACTTAGGGATTGGTATTAGAAGCTATAATATTCTGCGTAAAATTTTATGATTATGTGGGAACATAAGAGAATTGCATTTGTGGATAAAGCTGACCTGATAATTCTAGGGCTTGTTTCTCCAATTTTTTGCTTTCTCGGGACCTCTAGTTTATGTGAACATTTCAATATGCTTGTTCATTGTCGTGCTATATACTGTTTAGTTATGGTAAAACGCCACTCTCAGCCCACCGTTGACTCATGGAGACATTTTCTTTCGAACAGGATTAGGCGTGCTGATCCCGTGCATTGACTCGGCCACTCTGTTGCAAAAATGCCGCATGAGCACTCAGATGGTGCCAACGCCGGAGAATGCCCTCAATAACTTCAAGTAAGCACGATGAAAACAATATTACGGTATTATGCAAAAATTTTATACCAATTTATGTGGGACATTGTAATAGCGCTCCTATATCTGCGTAACTTCCGGGGGTTCATGGCGCCTGAGCGCGAAACAACTGAAGGACGTTGAAACTTCGCCTTTAAGAGTGGAATGCGATAGCTCGTTGAGCGCCACCTAGAGGATGTTTATGCGAAAAACTTAGTACATCCAACACATCCTATTTGGAGGTGGAGCTGGTAGCTGGGGACAGTAGAGAAGAAATACTGAAGAGGGGGTTCGTAATTGACTTCCGCTTAACAAAATTATGTTTCGTCGTAAATTCTAATTAATGTTCCACCTACCATGCATGGTGGACCTAGTTAGGTCATAGGTTACAGCTTTTCTAACGGATTATACTTTGAACAATTCAACTTTGTCCAATAATAATGTGCGCCGTGACAGCAGGCCTGCGTAGTCGGTTCGGTGCTGGATAATGTTTTCTCGCTGGCACCTACGATGCACAGCGGCGTCAAAGCTGTTTCTTCTGCGACAAGACATCCTGACGGCTATCGTGCAAACATATGGTTTTCTTGGGCTCAAGGAGGTGACGGTAGCTGTGCGAGCTGCCACGACACGGGAGCCGCTACATGCAACAGAAAATAAGTATTAAGAAAAAGAATGAGGGCCTCAGGTCCAGGCGACCATATCACCATTTTACCATAAGACTGCTCATATTGCGCCTGCGAGAACGTCTTCCCAGCAATTCACTTGTGTAGTGAAGTGAAACTGACTTTATTGAGTCAATCAACCAAGCAGTATTTATTTCTTGTCAGTATTTATGCGAGTCGATCTTCGATTGTTCGTTGCAAGCATATATTAGCACATTTCTTCTTACGGTATAGCGCGGTCTAAAAGGGCAACTCCGGAAATTTTGCAGGGTCCATGGATCTCAGTGCAGTTTTAAGTGTATGTTCGAATAGGTACTGTGTAATATGTGCTAAACCAGGCAGTGGCACGTTCTTTAGTTTCTGAAAAATCAATTTTAAATTTTTTAGCGGATTTTCATGTGTTTTGTATGTCGTTACCTTCACGTCGCCTACCGCAGCAGAAAGGCGGGAAACAGCGAAACGATACTACAGAGCTCAAATCGTTGCGGTCAGGGTCATCGGAGTTGCCATAACTCAATACGAGTGTTTCGTCACGGAAAATCTATTTTCTAAGGGGGGGGGGGAGCTGTGACGTCATTGCATAGGCTGCAAGGGACACCTACTTGTTTCGGTTTACGCTGATCATTTATTTGGATACTTAAAAAACATTAAGCGGTTTCCCACAAAATTGAACCACCGTGCCTGCTACCATGCCTGACTCAATGCCCTTAGAAGTCAGCGACATCAGAATATGGTGATATAACGGCCGGTGTTTCTCTACAAAGGAGAAACTGCTCAGTGCCCTTGGACGGCAGTGACATCAGAATATGGGAATATAACGTCGGGAGTTCCTCTATAAAGGAGAAATTGTTCAGCGCGCTTGGAAGACAGCGACATCAGAATATGCTGATATAACGGCCAGAGTTCCTCTATAAAGGAGAAATTGGTCAGTGCCCTTGAAAGACAGCGCCATCGGAATATGGTGTGATTTAACGGCCGGAGTTCCTCTACAAAGGAGAAACTGGTCAGTGCCCTTGGACGGCAGTGACATCAGAATATGGGAATATAATGGCCGGAGTTCCTCTATAAAGGAGAAACTGGTCAGTGCCCTTGGAAGACAGCGACATCAGAATATGGTGATATAACGGCCGGAGTTCCTCTACAAAGGAGAAACAGGTCAGTGCCCTTGGACGGCAGTGAATTCAGAATATGGTGATTTAACGGCCGGAGTTCCTCTACAAAGGAGAAACTGGTCAGTGCCCTTGGACGGCAGGGACATCAGAATATTATCATATAATGGCGGGCGTTCCTGTATAAAGGAGAAATTGTTCAGCGCGCTTGGAAGACAGCGACATCAGAATATGGTGATATAACGGCCGGAGTTCCTCTACAAAGGAGAAACTGGTCAGTGCCCTTGGACGGCAGTGACATCAGAATATGGGAATATAACGTCCAGAGTTCCTCTATAAAGGACAAACTGGTCAGTGCCCTTGGAAGACAGCGACATCACAATATGGTGATATAACGCCGGAGTTCCTCTACAAAGGAGAAACAGGTCAGCGCTCTTGGAAGACAGCGACATCAGAATATGGTGTGATATACGGCCGGAGTTCCTCTACAAAGGAGAAAATGGTCAGTGCCCTTGGACGAGCAGTGACATCAGAATATGGTGAATATAACGGCCAGAGTTCCTCTATAAAGAGAAACATGGTCAGTGTCCCTTGGAAGACAGCGACATCAGAATATGGTGAGTATAACGGCCGGAGTTCCTCTACAAAAGGAGAAGCTGGTCAGTGCCCTTGGACGGCAGCGACATCAAATATGGGATATAACGCCGAGTTCCTCTATAAAGAGAAACTGTCAGTGCCCTTGGAATACAGCGACATCAGAATATGGTGATATACCGGCCGGAGTTCCTCTATAAAGGAGAAACTGGTCAGTGCCCTTGGAAGACAGCGACATCAGAATATGGTGATATAACGGCCGGAGTTCCTCTACAAAGGAGAAACTGGTCAGTGCCCTTGGACGGCAGCGACATCAGAATATGGTGATTTAACGGCCGGAGTTCCTCTACAAAGGACAAACTGGTCAGTGCTCTGGGAAGACAGAGACATTAGAATATGGTGTGATAGAACGGCCGGAGTTCCTCCACAAAGGAGAAACTGGTCAGTGCCCTTGGAAGACAGCGAGATCAGAATATGGTGATATAACGGCGGGAGTTCCTCTATAAAGGGAAGCTGGTCAAAGCATCTTGCCCAGCCGCAATTGCGGACTTGCACCTTGGTTTGTAGAGAAAGAAAAGTAGCCGAATGTGCGCCTCAATGCCAGTGTCATCGTTGATGTCCAGATGGACAGAGTCACAACGTACGCTTTGCTGAAATAGGGGCCTCAGCGATGCCATTTCCGTGCCCTGTACTAAACAGCTTCACCAGACATAGAGTTCGATAGAATAGAGAGGCTCACTGCTTTTAATGTACACTTGCTGGTTTATTAACACCCATATGTAAGGAGGCATAACAATACATCCTTTCCAAATAACCTACGACAGATATCACTGCAGGAAAAGAGCTGAAGTACTCCTATGGGAGACAGCAGATTGTTATTGTATCTGTTGTACACTTTGACAACTTCTGTACACTATCGATGGTATCAACAGTTTTTCGTCGGCAAGCATGTTCATTTGAAAACAGAGTAATTGAAAACCCACATAAGCAATTCTACATTAATTGGTACAAACTTAACGCAGGTGTGATAAAGTGAGAGGTAACTAGTTCAGGCTAAAGTTTCTGTGCAATAATAAGTGTTTCACAACACCGACGGTAACGCTCAGTGGCTAATATGTATAAAGTTGCAAAAGGGACGATCAATTTAGAAAAAGAAACTTATCATGTGTAAATATTGCGACTGAACCCCGTAACGAGTAAGGTGTCAAAGAAATATCTTTTTACGTCTCTTATTTGGATTCTACACTGCTCTACTTGCTCACGTCGCCCTCTTACACATTTGAACGACTATACTGAAGTAATGACCACGTCGTCTCGTTTTCTAAATCGATTCGTCGCGGCATATGCCTCTTTCCCTAGCATACATCCGCTCAACAATCTCAGCAAATTTTACCCAAAGGTTACTGCTAAATAGTTTATAAAGTCAAGCTGCCTTGCGTTGTTCGCACCCAGTTAAGCGCAATTATGCAAAATTTTCGCAATTAATTTTTGCGAACCTGGAAAGTGGAGATTGTCCATACCACAAACGAATCGGTGCAGAAATACAGGCCACGATAACTGCTTATCCATAACGGTCCGCAGATAGCCTTCTGAATGTTCTGTTCTATTTCTGTATTGAAAGTGCCAAAACCAATTGGAATGATAAAGCTGCAGTTCAGGTTTTTCATTGCTGCATATCTTGAGTCTTGGATTGCTTCAGGTGAGATATTTTGGTCAAGGGTGGCTAAGGACAGATAGTGCAACAAAATCATTGATGAAACAATTTAGCATAATGTGCTTCATAATCTCTTCAAAGGTATATTTTGTGTTATGAATACCACCTCTTGGGGCATTGGGTATATTGCAAGCCGGCAGTTAAGACAAAACATTCAACAGAACAGAGTTTTGTATTACACATGAAGGAAAATCCTGAGAGACCGCTAACGCAAAAACAAATCTTAGCGTATTGCAAGCTATGTTCCGCGCTACCTTCGTGACCATATGCTATAATTGTGCTATAATAAGTAATTATAACGTTTGGCTTGCAAGCTTTTACTTGGGCAACTTTTCACAATCAAGTTCATGCGCAAAATCAGGCGAGACGTGGAAGTTCAACGGAGCCACATTAAAAATTGGGAGATACTTAAGCTTCGCCTTTAAGATTTGAACGCGATAGCGAAATCCGGCCCCTAGTGTGCACTTCAACCACTCAGTGCATACTTATTAATTTGTGTTGTTACACACACACACACACACACACATGCGCACAGTGATGTACAGTGATGCAGTCACATGGTCCTGTATTATGAACTGCGCGTAGGCGTGACACTTTTATTCGTAAATTATGGTCACATTCCGTCGTCCTTCTTGCGTTAACTATCTGGCCGCCGTTCGATTTGCTCTTCTGGAGACATCTTCCGGCCAACCGCAACAAGCATCGCCTTATGGTCGGTGAAATGGCAAACAGCACATTATCTAATGTTTGCTGTTTGCTTGATATGACATTGTCACGCAGTATTGTGACTAGAAGAGCCAGACGTAGAGAGCGTCTTGGGGCAGCCACTTTATTAGAGACCTTGTCCTAATTCGGCGGTGGTAGCGACGACAGGCGCAGCTGTCTTTCGGCGGGTCACAAGAGCCCCACGGCCTGGCGACGCACGTCGTTTTATACGCTGCAGAGTTCGAGCTGGACGCTCCCTAAGAACGCGTCGACACTACGGATGAAAATCAAACGCCACAGAATCATTCACGCGCGTTCATACCAGACGCCTAGTGTTACGCATGCATAGACGCAAGCTGAAGATAGAAATGCTAAGAGCGCGCGTCCGTCGATTTAAATGAAAAGACGCCATGTGGCACTATGTTCCCTGTCCTAGAACGGCGGAACTATATAGGGTCTGCTGTAGTCGCATGGCCTCCGAGATGGCGGGGACGCCCACCGTCTCGGAGGCCTTGGTACTCGGGACATGTTTTCCACAATGTCTCACAGATGGTAGCACATTATCTAATGTTTGCTGCTAGCTTGATATGCTCAATAAAGTTTATTCCTCTTGCAAATCGCCGAATGGGCTGATTTTCGTCATGACACCTGCCGAACAAAATGCGTTATGGACACTCCTTCCAGTACCTGACATTTATGTGGTGTTTTTTTTTCCCGAGGAAGTTCCAAGTGACATCGATATCACAAATGGAAGTAGAAAAGGCAATTGATAAGCTGAATCCCGGTAAGTCGCCAGGGCCTGATGCTCTCAGTGCTTCGTTTTACAAGACATTTAAAAGAGAATTATCCGAAATGCTTACAGAAGTATTCAATGAGGCGTACGAATTGGATACGCTTCCTCGTTCTTTCAGTGAAGCTTATACAGTTTTAATACCCAAGACGGACCAGCGTGATAAGTTAAAGTTGGTTTCCTCAAATAAGCCGATTTCACTGACGAACTGTGATTACAAAATTTTGATGAAAGTTCTAGCACGCCGACTCCAAGCTCGCAAGCAAGGAATGAAAGAAAAGGAGCTTCTCCAACTCATCCACGCCTTCGTGATATCCAGGCTTACGTACGCACTGCCGTACCTCCGTCTACTGAGCGCCGAAAAGGAGCGAATCAACCGACTAATTCGGAAAGTCTACAAGACGGCCCTCGGCCTCACTCACAGCACATCCACGTCACATCTACTCAGCCTCGGCCTTCACAATACCCTGGACGAGTTAATCGAGTCGCATCGCTCAGCACAGATACAACGCCTTCGTGGAAGCAAGACAGGCCACTGGATTCTCGATCGCATCGGCCTTTGCGCCTCACCATCCGGAGTGGACCCGATCTCTTTACCCCATTCACTTCGGCAACGATTCATCGTTAAGCCACTACCGAAGAACATGCTGGCCGGGCACCATGATGGTCGAAGGCGAGTAAGGGCGCAGGCCCTGCATGAAACATACGCCTCCCAACCAGACGCGGCATACGTAGACGCGGCCCGCTACGCTTCGCAGTCGAACGCGTACGCACTCAGCGTTATGGCCACCGTCACCCCTCTCGACACGGACACCACACTACGCGTAGCAGGGTCAGTCCGTGCCTTAAACCCCCCCGAAGCTGAAGAAGCGGCTATAGCTCTTGCAGATTCCTCCGGATACACCACGATACTCAGCGACTCGACAACCGCCATTCTAAACTTTGCACGCGGATCCGTTGCCCCTGGCACGATGCGCCTCCTGCGATCGCTCGCTCGTCACGACGACGATGATGACCCACCCCCCATCTCCCTCGTCTGAGTTCCAGGGCACGCAGGCAACCCGGGGAATGAGGCGCCGCCCACCAGCAAGCTCGAGGATTATCAACCAAGCGGTGGGCAGTGCTTCAGACCCTGAGGAAAGCCCCAGTGAGCCTCTGACTTCCTATCACCCAACATTATCGCCTCGCTCGCCAAACTAAATCTCTCCCGCATCCGAAACTCACGAAATCCCAGGAAATCGTGTGGCGCCGCCTCCAAACGCATTCTTTTCCATGCCCACAATTATTCAGTCGTATCTACCCCGAATTATTCAGCCCGCACTGCTCACAGTGCGGGTCCGTTGCCACACTCGCGCACATACTCTGGGTCTGCCGCGATGACCCACCCCCGCCCGATCTCCTGACCACTCCCTCGCCTGGAGCGTGGGACTCCGTTCTCCGCGACTCAAGCCTGGTGAAACAACTCCAGGCCATCAGACGCGCAGAGGAGGTGGCGGCGAGGTACCGCCTGACCGCTATATCTCCGTGATTTTTTTTACTAAATAAAGCTGTTCTCTCTCTCTCTCCAAGGTGTCATTAAAGAATTGGTCGGCCCTCACCAAACATGTGGAATTATGGGTAGATCCATTGTGACTAGTATTCACAAGACTCGGTCTGTGCTCGAGTGTTGCGATGCTACTAACGGAGATGTGGCGATACTTCAGCTCGATCTAGAAAAAGCATTTGATTGTGTTTCTCATGCTCTCTTGCTTGAGATCCTAAGCCCGTCAATGTTGGCTCTGTCATTAGGAATGGGGTGGCTTTGGCATATCGGAACTGCAGAACTCGTTTAGTAGTTCACAAGTCATTGGGGCGCTCTATTAGCATAAAGCGTTCTGTTCGGCAGGGCTGCCCACTGAGTCCCCTATTGTTTGTTATTTACATAGAAACTCTGCGTTTAGCAATGATTGAGAGCAGTAGCATACTGGGATTTAGGTTACAAACATCGGAAGTTAAAATTCTGGCGTATGCAGACGATGTCGCGGTATGTTGTATGGATAAAGAAAGTGTTGTCGCTACTATTGCAGTAGTGAAGAGATTCAGCAATGCATTTGGAAGCCTCGTAAACTGGGGAAAGTGCCTCGGGTTTTGGCATGGACAATGGTTATCAAAACCAGACATTTTCGCCAGTGTTAATTGGGTAACAACTCCTGTTAAATATCTAGGTGTCCCCCTAGAATTTTATTAAAACAATAATGAATACTGGGAAGAACAAACAAGAGAGACACAGCTGAAGATGAATAGGTGGAAAGGTAACAATCTTTGAATGTTTTCTAAAGCTACTGTTTGCAACCTCTTTATTGTCGCCAAACTATGGTATGTAATGCAAGTACTACATTGTTCACGGACCAACATACAGAAGCTTCATCGAATATTCGCAGTCTTTGTTTGGGCTTCAAATTGGGAAAGGTGCAGTAGAACTAATCTGTTCAGAAGAGTGAAGGATGGAGGGTTGGGATTACCACACCTTTTCATTAGACAGGTTGTTAACAGGTTCTTCTTTTTTCGCGAAACATATGATCCTTTCCTGCGCACTGTGTGCCAGTTGAGGTTGATGAGAGCTTTGCCTGAATATGTGGTTGGTATTGAACACATGCCAGGGTCTATTTGTGGGTTGCTTAAAGAGGTCATTTTAAGTGTTCGTTTTTTGTCTGTTAGATTTTCTAGCGAATACCTTTTCTCCGTGAAGCGTAAAAATCTGTACAAAGATGTATGTGATTCAGTATTCCCAGTCCCCTTGTATAGGGCCATATACAGTGGAGGCCAAGGATAGGACATCCTTGAGCGGTGAAAAGAATGGAAGTAGCGCCTGCTGCAAAGTCATTCTTTTTTAAACTTCATACAGGGACCTTATCTGTGAAGACATTTCTAAAAGATCGTGGTTTATTTACAGCTTGGGGTTCAGATTGTCTTATATGTAAAAAGCCAGAAACCATCGTCCACATGCATTTACATTGCTGGCAGGGCGTATATTTTTGGGATGTCCTTCAAAGAACCTTAACAAAGGATTTACTTTTAGATTCATATGGGATCAGATTTCTTCCAGTTGACGATGAAGAAGGCTTGCCGCTAGATTTAATTATGTTAACGAGCCTCCACTGCCTATGGCGAGCTCGCATGCCAGGGTTTTATTGTGAGCCTGATGCAAGGCACGCGCGACTATATTTTCGAGAATGTATGCTAAAATTTGTTGAATATCAGAAAACGAAGGAATGCCAACCTGAGTGGTTGTCCAGGGTCGTACCCTTGACAACGCTCAAGCAATTCTAGATGATTTTTGTCCAGTTGCACTGAGTCTATTTGTTGTATAGACTACCGAAGTATGCTCTTTTACCGGATGTGTACAAAGAGGCAATAAAGAAAAGAAAACATCGTGGCTTTGTGGTAGAACGCTTGCTTGCCACGCAAATGGCCCGGGTTCGATCCTAAATGGGACCGAAGATTTGTATTGTTTACTTTATTTGCATCTTTCTCGATTTTTCGTTCATGGAAGACACCGACACCGACGGCGGTATTTCTGCGAAACGAGCTCTCTAACGCTATCGCGTTAAAAAGGTTTGTGTTGATGTACTTCGCGTCATCTGCGCGCATTTCACCACGCTGTGCTGAAGAAATTACGTCTCTGGCCCCTCTATAACACCATTTGGGCCATTTCCCGAGGAAAATTATTCGGTTCAGCGCAGAAGGCGCTTTGAAGATCTATGACGTCACAGCGAGTTGGTGCGTGAAGGTAAAGGCGGCACCGACACCTGTAGATCCTTCTCGTGCGTTTATTCTGTAAGCGTTCTCTCGTGAGAAGAGTGGTGCTGTTGGTAGTGTTAAAGGGTAATTTAGCAATATGCGAAAAGACGTTTTGCTTGTCATTATCTTCATAAGTGCCTCATCGGATGCAGGGTGTGACCTCCCGCCGTAGAAAATGCAAGTGGCAACTCGCGGCTCACTTACTCGATATTGCACCAATGTTAGCATGCCAGAGTACTCATGTGCAATTAAGGTTACTCGTAAGTCACGACATAAGCAAAGTGACATAATGTGTCGATTACGTCACGACTAACAACGATGACACCACGCGTGCCACGTAGCCTCTTTCTGGGCTTCATGTTGGAGGGTTTTCGCCGCACTTTGATGCGGTGTTCACCATTGCAGTCAATGCGAAATTTCACGATCTCGAGAACAAATGAAATTAAAGAGTTGTTAATTTGTCCACGTCACGGAATATCTCTGGCATTAAAGTATGGTCTGTGCTGTCAAGTCGCCTGTGCATGCTACAATTGAACGGTGAATTTATTTTTCTCCCCAGGTCTGCAGCAACACTGCGCGGTTGCCTCCTCCAGGTTCTGAGGCCTTGTTCTGGGGGAGTGTACCATTACGCCTTCAATCACATTGCCAATTCTTACACGCTGGCCTTGACGGAACTCTTCTGGCACGACAATGTGTCCGTGCCCAATGCCGGTCCTTCACGTAATGAGTCAAAAACTTTCGAGTTTAACAAAACGCACAGCGATCCTCCCGGGCCCTCAGCATCACACAGTGACACTGCAAGATTGTATTATCTCGGTTTTTGCGTTCTCATGTTAATTAATATTTTTAGAGCGCACAATGTGTAGTATGGGATGAATTTTGTCATATAATAGTAATTAAGTGGCAGATTTCGCAATCTCACGCGCTTCTCCGGTGTAACAAATCATGCAAAGCGCCGCGAAAGAGAATATTCTATATTTAGGCGCCTGTTTTTGTCGCAAAGATGATGGCAATTGTTTGATTTTTCCTGTACGTTGTTTATTAGGTAACACAACTGCAGCATTCTTTTTAGATGAATAAATAGATACGAAGCATGCAGAACTTATAGACAGCTTATCGTGACCCAGTTTCGCCTGTACTTCACTTAGGTTCATTCAAATATTTACTAATATTCACGTGCGCAATTCGATCCTTCGAAGGAGCACAAGTGGTTGAAAACAGTAGGCGTGTACTAGATTTCTGTGCCTACAAATGTTAATAAAATTGCGTGCAAAAAACATGTTGTTGAGCTGGTTCGTTCATTTCTTGAAGGAATAGGCATGGCGCTAAATCGACGGGACGAGGACTAGACAGAACACACACGGGTGCTAACTTGTTCTTATTCCCAGGAAATATCACTGGATTCTTACAGGATGCCGGACAAGATATTATTTTGCAGATATATACGGTAAAAATCAGTGAAAAGGAGAAGTGCCGGAGAAGGTATCATAACCCGAAGAGCGGACTTAATCCATAAGTACAATATATCATGTGAACAAGGAGGCATGCGCAAAAGAACGCGTGTTCATTACACAATCAAAGCCAAGTGTTAACAAGTTACTTTCCGCACAGCCTAAACTAGCAATAGATACTTGCTATCCTTGAAGAATAGAACTCCTTTATCACTTAAATAAATGGACGACTTGCTAATGCACCAATCACGTGCCCTTTTTAGCAAAAACACCTTGACTCTCTCCCTTTTAATGCAGATACTGATGGTAGCGCACTAAACGACGGACTCGAGAAAGGCAGACACACCACCAAGCGCTAACTTTCAACAATAAATCTTATTCCTTTATCTGGTGGAATAAACACGAAACATCGCGAGGAAAAAGGCAAGGAATGAAGATAACCCCAATAACCAGGAAAAAACAAACAAGATCTGTACAGGGTGATAATCAACCATCGCCAGACCGCCTAGTCACAAACATGTCACAGGGGTGAAAGAAAGAAGAATGATGCACACGATTTCTATTTGTGAACGAGGAAATGTATTCTTTTTTTTTTTTTTGCATAAGTCGACTGATGCCATGCTTATGCGCAAGTCACCCAGCCGGGCTACCTCAGCTGCTTTAATATTCTCGGGCTTCAGCTTATGGGCAGTTTTTCTTAGAATGTTGCATTTTGGAAAGATTGGATGGCATCCACAATCTCTACAATGAATACCAAGGTGTCCAGCGATTGCTCGTCTTACACTGTAGTCATGTTCTTTTAGCCTGTCATTTTGGCGTCGCCCCGTCTGTCCAATATATATTTTGCCGCGCGAAAGTGGTAGGGAGTAAACTACTCCTCCAGCGCACCTAACGTACTCATCCTTTTTCTTGTCTTGTTCGTCACAGCCTTGTTTTTGTTGAGCCCACGGGTTGACCAACCTGCACATGTTCACCAATTTTTTCTGTGCGGAAAATAGCACTATGACTTAAGATCTTTCTCCAATTTTTTTTTTTCACACGATGCGCGATTGAGTGAATATATGGCATTACCACTACTTTTTCTTTCTCGCGCGTGCTCAATCCGAATCGCTCACTTACAGTTGGTTGTGGTCTGGAACTAACATCCTTTAGGAAGAATTGAACCACAGAAGTAAAGATATAAATCGGAAAGCCTGCTACCGTGAGCCTGCGCGTATGTTCCAGGATAATATCAGAAATGCTGTGTTGGCATGATCTTTTTAAGGCGTTTTGATAACAGGACTTGACTATGGCTCGTCTTACTATCTTTGAGTGCGCGGATTCATACGGTAAAATAGGCTTAATTGCACGTACTTCATATTGCCAGCATAAGTGACTTTCGGACAAACTTACTTTTAACTCTAGGAAACGAAAAGAACTTCAGCTTGGCTCTTGACAAGTAATGACCAATGGCGCTATACAATCTCTGAAAATTATTTCGGTTTTCGCAAACGGTGACTCAGCATCGACTCCATCTTTTTTCACGAGTACCAAATAGTCATCAACAAACCTGGACATACGAGTCACCCGTGTGTTTGCGAGACGCTCTTGTAGGGTTTTACGAATGTTAGCGAGGAATAGGTCACTCAGAATAGGCACAATGAATGAACTCTGTCTGTGAATGTGACTCTGTCCATCTGGAAATCGTTCCAAAACCCGTAGGTCTACCTTAAATACAATGACAATAGTTCTAGAAAGGCAGCAAAATGCATCTCAGTATCAATCTGAAATGTAACATTTCCGTACACGTCAATACATTTTTAAATGCAAAGCAATAGCTCTCTGTGAGGAATAGAATATTAGAAGTACTTGACGTCAGAGGAGCATGCCATAAAACACTTGTCTGATCTTTCTTGTAGGAACGCAATAACCTGCTCGGAATTTTTTTTAAGAAGGGGTCATCAACATCCAGTTTGTTTAGCCTGCTTAGTAGGAATGAGGCTACTGGGAACTGCTAGATTTCTTTCGCCGTGACAACTACACAGAGTGGATAGTCCACTTTATGGGTCTATGCGGTGAAGAACATTAGTAAGCAAATAACTAACAGCTAATAACTAATAACTAAACTCTCGACTAAATGTCGTACCACTTATTACGCTCTTCTTTTCAGAGCAGAAAACAGCAATTTCTTTAGCGTATGCTAGTAAGTCACTTCACACCCCTCTAAGCTGAAGCCACTCACAGCCACACTATCAATAATATTCTTACAAAAGGCGTCTAGGTACAACGCGAACAAGAGAGGAGACAAGGGACACTCTTCACGTACAAAGGAGCGCACTCCAATCCTATCTGTTAGCTCATGGTTGTTGATGAGGTTGCTCGTACAATTGTCGTATGCCACCTTAAGCCATTTAGTTATTAAACAGCCAACCTCAACGTACTCAAGTACCGAGAACAGGAGCTTATGAGATACCCTATCGAAGGCGTTCTCTAAAGCAACATGTACAATCGCTACTTTTCTCAAATCCGCATCACATGTTTCAAGTACGCACCAAGACACATGCATGTTTGCGAATATAGATCTCCGCCTTATCTTTCACGTCTGGTGTGGCCCTTCTAGATCACTAATAGCCCCTTGTAGTCTCCGAGCTAATATTTCCATTAAAATTTCTTAATCGACTTTTGTCAGCGTAATTGTTCTGTAACGTGTGACGTTCTTAGCTATATTATAATCGTCACTGTTTGGTATCGACACTGTATATGCTCTTTTGAAAGACGGTGGAAGACATCCAGTTTGGTACGCCTCTTTAATAACGGGTTCAGTATCATAGCTACCTGCGAGGAGAATGCTTTGTAAAAAGCCGCTGTCAAGCCATCAGGCCTTGGATATTTATTCATTCTTAAGGTCTTCTATAGCCATTTCAATCTTCTTGGATGTAATTTCCGCTAACAAATTTTCTGTTTCTTCGGTGTCTAATCTAGATAAGCCGGTTAGAAAGTGGTTCTCGTAACCAGGCTTCCTCGGTACTCTACACTTAAACAGCTTTCCGTAAAGGCGTGTTTAATATGTTCTCTCTCTGTTTTACCTTTGTATTCAAACTCTACTATTTCATTCCTCCTAGCGCACTTTTTCCCGGCTGCAAAAGCACGCTTTCTTGGCATTTCATCCACCAAATTCTTTTCCGTTCGTGCACGAAGAAGTGCGCCGCGGAATTTTTCAGCGTCAATAGCCTCAATTTTTCTCTTTGTTTCTCTTATTCCTTCCGTAAAAGTGGCGGGTCTACAAAAGTGGCGCATCTACAAATTCCCGAAGCACTTCTTTCAGGTTTTCTTTTCCTTCTTGGTGCTCTTCGTAGCGTATTTCTACAGCTCGTTCAATAGCGTTCATTTTAACCGCTTTTTAAGTAACTCCCATAACACACCCCGTCGTTTTCGACAGTATTCATTTGCTTTAGATGTTTCTGTGCGTACAGTTTTTTTTTTTTAATCTCGTCGTCCTTTAGGAGCTTCGTGTTTAATTTCCACGTTTACCACTTATTTCTAGGCTTTACAGGGCTTTTTTTCCGAATCCCGAAGCTAACCAAGCAATGGTCGCTAACACTGATTTTTTGTACTTTTTAATCGTCGCACAGTTTAACTAGTTAAAAAGCTCGCCATGACCAGTAAATGCGGAAAGCGAGCTGATTCGTGTACGCACAGCACTTGTATCACTCGTCGATACCACCGCAAAAGTAAACATTGCAGCACTGATTCACATTGCCGGACATCAAAGGGGCACTTCAGTACATAGAAATTAAAGAAATCAAGATCGCACACCACTACGAAAATAAGCAACAACATGCGATTCGAACTCGGGTACGCACGCACAGCAAGCGGATACCCTACCGATCACGCCACCACGCCACGGTCTGCCGGCGTTCTTATTCGCGGCCTAGTATATATATATAGCAAATGTATTGCTAGTCTGCTTCTGAACCTGAGAGCTTCGAAGTTGATCGGTAATAGCATGTGTTTGCGTTCGGTTAATGCAGAACTTGCGAGGCGGTGAGAAAACCACCGCAAAGCACTGTGCTATGAATTATTCTTTAGATCGTCGTGCCGTGCGGAGACCGCGTTGTAAATCGATGCTCAATTTCGTGCTACCCCACGCATCACAGATGTCTCGATCGCTAAATGTACGCGAACATCTGCGTAAAAGTTAGGCATGTCAGTGTGGCGTACTCAGGTATGCGTATGCCATAGGCATCTGCTGTTCAGCAATTTCGATTAATGCCGCTCTGAGACACACACGTCCACTGGCAACGGCGTTTTCAAATCTGCCTGTTCACTGTCGAGTGTGACCCGTGTAATACTGATGTAAAGGGAATAGGTGAAAGGTTCATTTCTTTGTTGGATACAAGCGAATGAATGAATGCTTGTGTCACATAGGTACTTTTAATAGCGATCAAGTGCATCTCCGATTACCTGCTGCTACACGGTCACCTTGAATAGCGATCGAGATGGCATTGCTTGCACCTTCCAAAATGCTAACCCCTGTACCTCTGCTTTTAAAATTACATTTGAATGTCATGACAACTGGTCATGACAATTACATTTGAATGTCATTTTTTGGAGCTCTCTGTATATTCTGCTTTTCTTCAGGTGGACCATAATTCGTGCTTGAATTTATAGCTTTATGTTATTAGGCATCCACACTTCATTATTTTATAGGTAAAACGAGTTTACACTAAATGGTGGTGCTGCCTTCACGGAAAAGGGGAGCTGCAAAGCTGTGTCGAGTTAGGCATACACTGAACACGTGAACCGCAGCATTACAGGCTTGATAGACGTTTTACTTTAGTGTAGATAGGGCGTTGCTTGTTCGTTAGTGTATAAGTGGTACTGTGCTCGGCTACCGATGTCTGTACCATGTGCTGGATGTATGACTGCAGCGGTGCTGTAAATTGTAAAATTCCAACAAAAATATTTTACAGTGTTATATGAGTTACCATTCCATGTAGACACCATCACCGATCCCGATCTATGAGACATGGGAGGCAATGACCGGGAAAGATTCCAAGAACCGGCATATCACTGCGCCGATAGTGATGTCATGAAACCTTGAACAATTAAGTTTTAGGCCCCTTTGGTGCACTATCAAACGCTAGCAGTGGTTGAAAGACCGAGTCAGAGCCAAGGGTGATCAAAAGAAAACAAATATATTCCCATTGAACAGGCAGTCACAACAGCGCGCGCAAGCATGGCTCTTCAGGATACAACCAGTTATGGGCTACAACATAACACGGAACCAACCAACACCAAATATACAAGCTCATGCATTACAACTGAGAATAAAACAGTCCTATTTACCAGGGCCACGAAGTGTCTCCTCAACATGAAGCTTTACGATTGGTCTGAGGAGCGACACCACTTGTCTTTTTGCACTGTCACATTATCTCACTCATGACAGACTGATCACGACAGCCTGTAGTCAATCCTTTAAATTGGCTTCGGTGGGTCTTCGAGAAGTTTCGGCGCATGTCACACGATCTGAGCATGCACAAAGCGGAGAGAAAACGCTCGATTAAAGTGGTGCTTTCTTTGCGTCGAAGGCGCCTCTCCCTCTCCCCGTCTGTCTCGTGCACTCACCTGCCGGCGTGTGATTACTCAATGCTACATTGTTGAAATTTCTAGAATATATCAGAATCACGCCATGTACGTTTTCGCAAGTTCGCTGCGTGACGTTGGGTGCATGGAGGCTTTTGCTACGTGCTCCTTTTTTCTTTGGTGGGCTGTTTTGCAACGCACGTTTGCAACGTGTAGCGCATTTACTCTACGGGTTACTACGCCTTTGGGTACGCAAAACGGTCGCTTACTGAGCGCGTACGCGAGACGTGCCCTCTTCGAACCGTCCCACATACACTAAGAGACGTTCACATAACGTGAACGTCATGACGAAGTGGTTTCATTTTTTTTGTCGGCCAGCACTTACTAAACCCGTTACACTACGAATGTATCTACACTGCTGAGCGGAAGGCATGTAAAATTCTCGGATCACTCCCCCTCTTTTTTTCTTTCTTTTTTTTCAAATGTGGCACTTGACTGTCGCGATTTATTCACATGCGACTTAATAATTCCAGGCGAGAATGTGAAACTGGGAATTCAACCAGTTTCAACTGGCATTAACTGGTTTCAAATGGTCCCAGCTGCAGGTCAAATGGTCCGAATTTGGAAGCAACATGATACAGTTTATGCCAGTTGCAACTGGTTCCAGTTAAAGGCTGGTTCCAGTTGTGAAGCATCTGTCACCAGTCTGTACCAGCCGCCACTGGTTCCAGTTTGCAGCTCGTTCCAGTTCAACTCAACTGGCCACAAACAGGAACCAGTTGAACTGGACGCAGCTGGTCCCAGTTGGAAACTATAACCAGTTAAATTACAAGCAAGTGGTCCCAATTGTGTACTAATGGAAGTGTTATCAGCCATTCTGATTGTACTTTCTTCACAGTGAAAGAAAAAAAATTAATTTGGACATATATACAACGTAGCATTGCTGAACATGAGTAAATGTGCCCTGCCCTAGAAAGGATGAACAAATCGCAAAATACGATTTAGAACAGGGAATGTTGCAGGAGCCAACGTTTCGACAAGCCGATTTGTCTTCGTCAGCGCGCCCTGATGAAGACAAGTCCGCTTGTCGAAACGTTGGCTCCTGCGACATTCCCTGTTCTAAATCGTATTTTGTGATTTGTTCATCGATTCAAGCATCAATGTTCCCCTGAGCTTCTCTTCTAGTTTGGACTCCCTTAGATAGAAAGGTATCTTCACTGGTCTATTAATATATGGGGCCGGTAATAAGACAGAGGATGGGATATGATGAGGAAATAAAAAAATATAGCGTCTCATGGCTTGCAAATGAATTATTTTTGTTGGTTAGATATTTATTTATTTATTTCAAAGTACCTTACAGGCCCCATTGGAGGCATTGGTTAAGGAGGGTATTACACGTTCTTTTTTTAACCCGGCCCATCACAGCAACAATGTCAGTTACCTGACATTGTATTTTCTCAGTTCAAATTTAGTAAACTGGTTCCTAGCCGGAAGCCAACTGGCCCAGTTTAGGGTCAAATGGTTCCAGGCAGTTCAAGTATACATACTCTTGGTCAACAGCTGATTTCCAGCCAGGAGCCAACTGGTCTCAGCAGGTTTAAACTGAAAGTGCAGGTGTGAACTTAATTTATTTTATGAAATTGTTCAAATTTGCTTCGCTTCTATAGGTCTCAATGAGCCAGTCTAAATAGAGCTTGATTACATTTTGTCAAAAGCTGCAGCATACGCAAAGTATGAAGAAAATACATAAAACATTGCAATGCAAGCATATCTTTAGGTGAAATATGATTTGGACCACACCTAAATATGAAATCATGCAAGAGAGCTCAACATGGCAGAAAAAAACACAGAAATGTAAAAGCTACGAACACAGGACTAATTTTCACATTTTTAAAATATCACGAAATGCATAAGAGCAACAAAAGTGTCCAAAACAGGAATGCAAGCTATAACCAAATGCTTACTGACACACGAACAAAAAAAATCTTGCTCGGCGGCGACAATCCCGTTCTTACTGACACTCATGTCGGGTGGCTTCTTCAACGGGAGAACGAGAATGTTCGTCATTCTGAAAGTGCCAACTCGTGAACGGTGACACTGGCACGTCATATTTAACACTCCACGCACCTCACCGTCACCGTATCTAGGCACATTTCTCGAAGGTTCTCCCCTCCTCTGAGACTCGACCTCCTCCGCACTTGCCCCTCGCTGCACAGCGCAGCACTCTCCTTTCTACGGAGTCTCACTCTCGCCTAACTGTGAGGTCACATAATCACCGCTATGTCCACTCCGGGCTTGAAAGCCTCGACTAAGAACAGCTTGGGCTGTTAAGACCGAATCGCTCTCACTTGAAGAACATGATCACTTCACCATCATCGGACTGACCACCCTTCGCCGCGCGCTTATGTCTTCTCGCGCTCGGGTTCGTCACACTTCCAGGCATTTCTCTGCGTGTAGCACATCCAAAGCCTAGGAAAGAGAGATCCTTCTCGCACCTTCGGCTGGCGGCGACATCCCTTTACAATGTATCGTTTCTCCTTTCGTGATCATCCCAGTCCTTTCCTGGCGTTTGATCTGAGACTGCTGGTTGTCAGTGGCTGTTTCAAGGGGGAGAGAATGCTCACTTGTGGCGTCTTTTGATATTTGTTTTTTTCCTTGGGAGCATTCTCTCGAGGGATATCAATGGCGACGGAATTTAAAACCGTCGCTTGAAATCAGCGACGCGGGTTTGCGACTCTCACCTTCACCCCCCTTATGGCGCATTTCTCAGAGGTTCACGTTAATGTTACAGGGCATGCACACACGGACATAAGAGAGATCAAGACACCCTAACAACTACCTTAGCTTTCTGTCGTAAGCTCGAAGGTTCACGTCTCCTCCAAGACTCTGCCTCCCCCCTTCAGCGTACTTCTCATCGGTTCACTCCGAAGTCCGCTTCTCGTCGGTTTGTTCCCCTTCCTACCGCGGCGGCTCACTCTCGCCACACTTCTAGGTCATGTGATCAGCGTTATGCCTTTATCGGACACGAAATCCTCGACGAAGAACAGCTTCTTTGTTAAAATATAATCATATCTTGGTTTTGGGGCCTTAAACACTAAACTGCTAAAGCCTTAGTATTATTACTATTATTAGCCCTACATAACAGCACTTTATAGAGGCAAAATGAAAATTCTCACAAATGAGGTCCACAGTATCTCTGAAAGCCATACAGATTCGAACAAAATCTTTCTTTTGCAATCTTATGAATCGTTTCAAATCATAGGTATTCTATGATTTGAAACGATTGACAAGACTGCAAAAGAAAAATTTCCTCGAATCTGTATGGATATACATGGAACAGCATTTCCACTGATTTCAATCACTTTCTGTGAACACCACCTCTCAACATTTGTGATGTGGGCAGCACCAAATGAACGCCTACACTACTCCTAAAAACCATGATAGCCCTGCAACCAACTGACACAATCTGTTTGATTTAGTCACCAACATTGTTTGGCACCCTCACTGCTGTGCAGTCAGGTTTCTTGGCCTGTGATACTGTTCACTGTGTAACAGGTCGCCAGAGATGCATAATCAGTTATACTCTAGAAGAGGGCCATTGATTTGGTCAGGAACCTGCTTCCGATTAGCGTATATAGGGGTCCTTCCACCAGTTTTGCCTTGCCAAGGAGGGCTACATGTTCCGTAGGTATCGTGCTCTTCAAAAAGGCCTGAACATGTGGGCTTTTGAAACTGCCTTAGAAGCATTCAATGTGTGTGCCATCATCACGCGAGTCATGATCTGATGAGGCACACCCTTTGCTGATGTGATGGGGCCTTTCATCGTGCCCATGGTTGCCTCAAAGCAGAAGCAAGAATGTGCCCAAAGTGGCCCCTGAAGTACAACACATTTAGGAAGGTGGAGGACCTGGTACACATTTGACGTCATATTTTTCTCACCATAGAGAAAGTGAACACCTACAACAAACTGCACTAGGCAGTCGGTGCGCATGGCAATGTCACTGCTTGACACCTGATCTTGCAACAACAAAAATATACCCTTCACTAGAAGACTAAAGTGATCCAGGTAGCGCACGGGCAATAGCCCATCTAGGCAAACAAGACCGAAGTACAGGAGCCACTGCTGCCATTCAACAGCCTTCCAGTATTTCCTAAGCTGTACTGACCGTGGCAGACGCGAAATACACTGTGGCAGCTTGATGCAACACAGCCGCTCATCAATCTCTTGCAGGAATTGTGGCGATCAAATGTAATATGGCGCACCAACAGTGGAAAGCCACAACTCCATAACCTGGCGTGTCACACTAAGCAGCACACAGTGCATATAGTCCGCGCTAAAGCTCCAGATAATGTCAAATGCCGGTAAATTAATTAGCGGGGATGGTCCCTTCACGTCACGCTTATGTGCACCTGTGTCATTCACCTTTGTCATGTCAATTATGACAGAGTCCTTGGTTCTGTCAGGAAAGGTGCTGGCACTGGCAGGGTACTTGACTCTACCTTAGTAGGACAAACTGCTGGGCTAGTTGGTTATGCATCACGAAAAGTACAACTTAGCGCGAAATACACACGGACACAAGAAGAAACGAAACAGACAGGACGGGCGCTACTACCAACTGTTTATTGTGGAAGACACCCACCGACGTATATATGCGCCTTAACGCATGCGCAAACAAACACTTCGAGGCAGAGTCGAGGAAACAATAGATTAACAAGGATAAATCAAGCAACGGTCTGCATGAGACGATATTCCGATGAATGCAAACTTATCGAAGCAGCGCTAATACAGATCTGCTCGTTTTTCTTAATATGGAAGGCTTCTACCGCCAGCCGAGCTGTACAGCTCCTGCTTTTGCCTAGGATTCTTGTGTCCTTGAATCTAGGCTCACAGTCGCATGCAGTTACATGCGCAACTAAATGTGCGTCCTTGTCTTCCCTCTTCTTTACCTTTAGAGCATGCTCCCTAAGACGGTCGTTCAGGCATCTTTCAGTTTGGCCGATGTAGATCCTCCCGCAGGACAAAGGAATCGAATACACGACTCCGATTGAGCACTTTGAGAGGGGAGACTCGTGCTGTGCAGTACACCCTTGGGGTCCTTTAGCACAAATGCGAGGACAAAGCTTTTGTAGCTTATTGGGTGCTGAAAAAAACCAGAGGGAGGTTGTTACCTCTGGCCTCGCTTTCACGCGCTCGGTTTGAGTACAATCCCTTCGTGCTCCAGACTTCACTCTTTGCAGGAGGGACTCGGCCACCGCCACTGCAACCATCGAAGGGAAGCCCGCTGCCAAAAGGCGGTCGACTTGATGCATAAAACTATCCTGCATGCGATGCGAGCAAGATTTTCGGAGCGCAGACTCCATACACTGTAACGCTGTACCCCTTTTTTATCGTCTTAGAATGGGCGGAGTCGTCTGGCGTTAGAAGCTTTCCATATTAAGAAAAACGAGCAGATCTGTATTAAAGATGAAAACATGGGGACACCAACCAAATTATAATCATTTAAAAGTAAAATTTACTTCTAAACATTAAAAAACCCGACGTTTCGGGTCCCACTCGGACCCTTCTTCAGGGGTGACTGGAGGGCACCACACAGCAGCAGTGCTTATAAGGCCTTCTTTCTTCTCTCTTAATTCCTTTCTCACTTTCTCTTTTTTTTTCGGTTCTTCAAGCCGAGGGGGGTCATGCTAATGTTGAATCTGGTGCCGCAGTCCGCTAAAATAGACATTTGGCATGCACCTGCAGACCGATTCACGTTTGCAGGTGTCGCCTGAATGTGCCATGATTCCACAAAGAGCCGCTTGTGAAAACTGGTTTCCAAGTCGAGCACGCGGGAGTTGTCAAAATCGATGCGGTGGTCGTGCACCTCGCTGTGTTCAGCTAATGCACTCCTTTGTCTGTCGAACTTGCGGACATCGTTCCTGTGCTGACGTAACCTCTCTGGGAAGTTCTTCGTCTCTCCCACGTACGACGCGCCGCAATCCGAACAAGGAATGGAGTAAATCACACCTTGCGCTCTCTCCCTCGGCAGCCTGTCTTTCGGGCGCGGAAAGAAACGGCCAAGCGTGGAAATTGGCTTGTGTGCTACTCTTATTCCCTGCTCGGACAGCACACGTGCGAGCGCTTCGCTGGTACCCTAAACGTAGGGAATACACACGCGTATGGGCTTGGAATGCGGTAGGTCAGTGTCCTTTCGAAGGGGTCGGCGGGGATTAGACTGGCGGCGAGCAACCTTTCCAACGAAGGCTTTTGTGTAGCCGTTTTTCAGAAGGTCGCTTTTGACCACCTGTTCTTCTATCCGCTTATTCTCCGAAGAGCAGACCCTCCGTGCACGGGTCAGCAGAGCCGAAACCACCGCCGCTTTATGGTGGAAAGGGTGGTTAGAGCTGGCGTCGAGATAGCGACCGGTGTGAGTCGGCTTTCGGTACACCGAGAACTGGAGCATGCCATCCACCTTTGTCACAAGGACATCAAGGAACGGCAAGCAGTTGTTCTTTTCCCGTTCCACGGTGAACCGAATAGCCGGCTCTATCGAGTTTAGGTGGGCCGTGAATGCGTCCACGGCAGAAGTTTTAAGAATGCAGAAGCAGTCGTCGACATACCGCAAAAATATCTTCGGAGTGATGTCGGCCGACTGCAATGCTCTTCCTTCCACCGCTTCCATCACGAGGTTCGCAGTTGTGACAGACACAGACGCACCCATTGCCGTCCCAGTTCGCTGCTTGTAGTACTCTCCGTTGACAGAGAAGTACGTGCTGCTGAGACAAAAGTTCAGCAGGCAGCTCAGCTCGTCGACGCTTAGGCTTGTTCTTTCCCCGAGGTTCTTGTCACGCTCTAGTGCCTCCCGCGCTGTGGTCGTCGCCAGCTGAACGGGAACGCTTGTGAACAGGGAGACCACGTCGAAGGACACGAGGCATTCATCTTCGCAAACAGACACAGGGGACAGGAGTTCCACAAAATGGCTGCTGTTCTTTACGTAGGTCGGCGTGTTTCCCACGAGAGGAGCCATTAAAGGTTTTCACCTATAATTTCGTCCCAACCAGACAGATCTCTGTCAAATGTTCACCTTTAGATCTGTATTAGCGCTGCTTCGATAAGTTTGCATTCATGAGAATATCGTCTAATGCAGACCGTTACTTGATTTATCCTTGTTAATCTATTGGTTCCTCGACTCTTCCTTGAAATGTTTGTTTGCGCATGCGTTAGGACGCATATATACGTTGGTCGGTGACCTTCACAATAAACAGTTGGTAGTAGCGCCCGTCCTGTCTGCTTCGTTTCTTCTTGTGTCCGTGTGTATTTCGCGCTAAGTTGTACTTTTCGTGATGCATAACCAACTAGCCTAGCAGTCTGTCCTACTAAAGTATATTTCTAGTACATTGGGCCCATTCTTTTATGTGCAACGTTCATCATCACTCACCGAGGTATTGATCGCCCGCATCATCGAGGCTACGTGCAAGGCGAGATGTTACGCTTATCTGCATCCGCAAAGGTATTCTACTTCAGGAGGTCGTAGAGCTCTTTGGTACGCTGAGGCCTTCTTGGAACCACGTTAAGAGACTGTCAAAAATCTTAAGATCGGAACTGTGGCGCCAAGTTCGTTTACTCCAGGACTGCCTGCGTCTTTCCTGCTTTGAAGATTACGCGGAACGGCTGGCAGACATCAAATTAGGAGAATGCAAGAGGTTAGCAGCTCGGCCAATTGAAAGTAGGTGGAAGTGCATGCTGACTATTTTTCTTCAGTACCTGGAGAACAAGACAACCCGCGCAGACAAGCAGGTCGTAGTACTTGGAGACGTTCAGGTGCCAGAAGGATTTATGCATCTACTGGAGAAAGGACCAAAATTCGCTGTACCCACAAGTCTTCCTACTCATGAGCTAATTGGGATAAACCGTGACCTCTCCTCGAGAGCAACACAGGAAAACTCGGAACGATCTTTATTAGAAGGAGTGGAATGTTTGCAGAAGTGCCTCCCACGAAGGACTCTTGCAAGGAAGGACAGGCAACTAGACGACTTAGTATCCTTCTTCAAGAGCAATGACCTTTTGCTCCTGCAAGCCGACAAGGAAAGAGTCGCGGTGATGCCGAAAGGAATCTTCCAAGAAAAAGCTCTAACTGCGGTAAAGAAGAACTTTGTCCCGATTAAGAAGAGCGCTGTTAGAGTTAAAACAAAGTTTTCTGAATATTGCAAGAGCCTTGACCTGAGTAAGCTAGCCAACGACATTAAGAAAAGTAGGATAATAGCCTGACCGTATTCTTTACTGCGAAGACGCGTAAGGCAGAAGTTACCTTAGGGCAATTGTGAGCAAGAGGGGGCGTGGCAACACAACGTCAGCCAGTTTCTTTTGAAGAAACTAAGCAAACTGAATGTAGAAGATCCTTTCCGCATCAAGAATTCGAGCGAGGTTGCGCTGTTTGTAAAGTCCGCCCCCAACGTAGGCAGCGCGAT
This sequence comes from Hyalomma asiaticum, assembly GCA_013339685.2. NCBI lineage: Eukaryota > Metazoa > Arthropoda > Arachnida > Ixodida > Ixodidae > Hyalomma > Hyalomma asiaticum. The sequence goes on from CM023489.1 coordinate 71,071,331, forward strand.
TTCTGTCGACATAGAGGATCTATACTATTCTGTACCCCAAGATAAGCTCATGCAATCGGTAAAAACCTGTATTGAAGAAAATGGAGAGTGCGATTTTAGCAACGTTATACGGGGATGTCAACGGACAACTTTTTAATATTGCTCGAGTCGTATCTTAAAGACACTTTTATTGTCTTTAACGAGCAACAGTACTTGCAGCGACAAGAGGTTTGCATAGGGTCTTGCGTGGCCCCTGTTTTATGTGATATATTTTTATCAGGTGTTGACAAGGCTTTGCAGCAAGCTTTTAAGGGGGTGGGGGGGGGGGGGGGTTTAAAGGTTTTTAGATACGTTGACGATTTTTTAGTTCTTTTAACGAAGCAGGGTGACCTTACATCCCCTGCCTCGGTTTTTAAGATTTTAGATGTTTTTAATCAGCTCGGACAAGGCCTCCATTTTACGCATGAGCTTGCGAAAGCGCACATTTTGCAGTTTTTAGACCCACAGCTAGCATTCAGTGGTGATCACGTTTGTTGGGCATACTTTCCACGCGTCAAAAAAGGACTGTTACCTTACGACTCCGCCCATTCTAAGACGATAAAAAGGGGTATAGCGTTACAGTGTATGGATTCTGCGCTCCGAAAATCTTGCTCGCATCGCATGCAGGATAGTTTTATGCATCAAGTCGACCGCCTTTTGGCAGCGGGCTTCCCTGCGATGGTTGTAGTGGCGGTGGCCGAGTCCCTCCTGCAAAAGAGTGAAGTCTGGAGCACGAAGGGATTGTACTCAAACCGAGCGCGTGAAAGCGAGGCCAGAGGTAATGCCGTATATACATGCACTTTCGCATAACCTCAAGAAGGTGGCTGGCAGACACAACGTCCCTCTGGTTTTTTCAGCGCCTAATAAGCTACAAATCATTGTCCTCGCATTTGTTCTAGAGGACCCCAAGGGTGCACGACACAGCAGGAGTCTCCCTTCTCAGAGTGCACAACCGGAGTCGTGTATTCGATTCCTTTGTCCTGCGGGAGGATCCACATCGGCCAACCTGAAAGATGCCTGAACGACCGTCTTAGGGAGCATGCTCTAAAGCTAAAGAAGAGGGAAGACAAGCACGCACATTTAGTTGCGCATGTAACTGCATGCGACTGTGAGCCTAGATTCAAGGAGACAGGAATTCTAGGCAAAAGCAGGAGCTGTACAGCTCGGCTGGCGGTAGAAGCCTTCCATATTAATAAAAAACGAGCAGATCTGTATTAGCGCTGCTTCGATAAGTTTGCATTCATCAGAATATCGTCTCATGCAGACCGTTGCTTGATTTATCCTTGTTAATCTATTGTTTCCTCGACTCTTCCTTGAAGTGTTTATTTGCGCATGCGTTAAGACGCATATATACGTCGGTGGGTGTCTTTCACAATGAACAGTTGGTAGTAGCGCACGTCCTGTCTGTTTCGTTTCTTCTTGTGTCCGTGTGTATTTCGCTCTAAGTTGTACTTTTCTTGACTGTACCTGTTAAACAAATTTTGACACGAATATAATTGGCATGCAAATATAAGTGCAGCATATGTGTCTATTCTCCAGCTCTGCTATGTACTACGCAAAGGAACACACTAGCAAAGTACAGCATACATTTGCAAAGCATTTTTAATTTCACACTCTACTCAGTACCGTAGAATATCTTGCTATATCAAGAGACAGTAAATTTGTTCCCAAGGTGGTGAAAACAATAATTAAAATATGGCACGGTGCAAAGCACAACATCCTCTTATGATGTGGCTGAAATATTCTATAACAAAGAAAATGCCTAGAGCAGAACTATAATGAAAATGAAGCAGACAAGCTGGGCCACAGAGAATGACCACAGAGGTGATGTGGATAATGAGAGTGATGGACAAGCTGACTGCTCAAGGACTGCGCAGCACTAGGCCTGTCACTACATGAGAGGTTCCTGCACTGTATAACCATGTTCTCACCTTCAATAGATTTTCTTGGGTGCAGGCAACAACTGCAGCCAAAATAGCCATTATACAGCATCATATTTTGTATGAGTGCCCGAGCTGGAGCATCTGCAACACCATTGAGACAGTGCACATGCAAGACAAATGAGTAGCTATAAGCCAGATCGGTACTTTGCATTGCACCCCAACAACTTGATTGATTTGTGGGGTTTAACGTCCCAAAACCAGTTCTGATTATGAGAGACGCCGTAGTGGAGGGCTCCGGAAATTTCGACCACCTGGGGTTCTTTAGCGTGCACTGACATCGCACAGCACACGGGCCTCAACATTTCGCCTCCATCGAAATGCAGCCGCCGCGGCCGGGATTTGATCCCGCGACCCTCGGATCAGCAGCCGAGTACCTTAGCCACTGGACCACCGTGGCGGGGCCCCCAACAACTTGATGCTATTATGTTTAAATATTGCAATATTGTGTGCACAAGTCTATTTCTGTGCTTATTAGAGTGCTTCTTTCCGCAACAATTTTCCAAGTTACTAACAACAAAGTAAACAAAAAAAGGGTGACATATACATTCAAGTGTGCTTTGGTTGAAAAACGAAAGCGGACATGAAAATATACATTCCCCTTCAGATATTTTACCTCCATCTGGCAAAAACAAAGGCAAATTTTAATACGAATATAAGTAGAATGCAAATGCAAGGCAGCATATGCATCAAAGCTGCAGCTCTGCTCCGTACTACGCAAATCAATACACTAGTGACGTGCAACATACAGTTGCAAATCCGATTTAATTTCATACACTACATAGTACTGCTGAACTTCTTACTATATCTAGTGACAGTAAATTTGCTTTCAAGATCACGAAAACGAAGATTAAAATACATAATGGTGAAAAGGGCAAGTGGCAAAAGCAGTATTAAAACTTAATAAAGTAGATTACTGATAATGCTGAAAGTTCTTTTTTCTGCTGGTTTGAGTTTGTGTCGTAAGATAGGTTAACTGCCTCGGCGCCTGCAACTAAAATAAATTCTACTGAATGAACAGTATTACCTTTGAGTGGAAGTGTCGCCATCACATGTCCACTTCGCAGCGGTGTCACCTAGCAGCCTCATATGCTTTGTAAAGGCCATAAGCAGGACAATCATATTTGGATGAGCCTGACCACACCAAAGCATGGGGATCATGAGATTTGTGCACCGCTGTCTTGGAGGTGCTCGTTAATTGCCATCTGCACTGGCCAACCTGAATACTTTGGCGAGTTAAACAGTGGACACCCATCCGAAATAATCGTTATGGTTATGGCCACTGAGCCTAGGCCAAGCTCCTCTCTTTGCTTTCTGTATAATTCCCCATCTGTTATGTCAGACTTGAGGGCAGTGTCGTGAGGCTGTGATATCCTCTTTAAAGAGCTCTTAAGTGCTTTGGAAACTTTCTTCGATGAAAGCACTGATGTAAGTTGCTTCTCTAGTGGCAGACTGACAAAACAATTGCCCTGCGTGGCGAGAGCACTTTCTGTCTATTTCAGACCGCACTGCGTGGACGTCAGATCAACATCTTTCTTCTTCTTGAGATCTCCTTCACATTCGCCGACCAGAAGCATGCAGTCCGGCAATAATAGTGAAAAGTGAGGCTGTCCAGCGAAACGCCACCAAACCTATTGAACAGGAATTTTGTGTCGGGAACATCGTCTCTTTAAAATCAAGCCGACAAACTTCATAAGCCTTTCTATCTGGGTCCACGTCAGCCCAGGTGTGACAGCGAAGTCCATAACTAGTGTCGCTGTGTCGTCCGCCGAAAAATCAGGGTCGCGGAAAGATCCGGCAGGATCGTAATCGGTGTGCTCGTATGGCACGTCGGATTCTTCGTAGTCACCTTCACTCGGATGCGGCTGGAGCCGAACCAAGAACTGGAAGCGGATGGATCATTTTCGGGATCGCTGCTTGAAGGGTTCAGGGAAGAGGCGATGGGAGAGCATGATTCATCCTCAGCGGATGCATCTGGCAGAGAAGAGTCATTGCACACTGCTTGGGCACTTGTGTCGGCACGAGACTTTTGGTACTCCGTTGACCTGGCCAGCCTGTCTTTATCAAATGGTGGCACCAACTAAGCCTTGAGTCGTTCTGGCGGCATGGCGCCTTGTCTTTTCCGCTTGAGTTAACACACTATGTACACGATTAATCTATCTTAAAGGGGTCGTGAAACGTTTTCTGAACATTTTGTACTAAGTGCGTATTCGGGATCCTGACCCTCCAATCAACAATATGCATTGTTCCGTTGCACCGTGTGCGTTGATTTAGAGCGATAAAAAACGCGGTTTCGGTTTCACTGCGCGCATTCCCCTCAACTCTGCAGATGACGTCATCTTAGTAGCCGTCATACCTCCGAGATTGGCGCGCTCTCGGAGGCCATCGGAAAACAAACCGTGCTGCCGCTTTTCTTCCGAATGGTGGCACCGCACGGTTTCCAAGTATTTTCTTCCTTTCTAGCTTTCAAGTAAATCGATCCCTTTAGAGCAAACGCGAGTTCACTGTGCCTTTGAACTTAAGAATATCTTAACTCAACGTCACCAAATAGTACCACGCCGGCCGGTAGTGTCGCATAGTCGTTTCGGGAGCGCAAGAAAGCTGAGATTTAAAACGGACGTTGTTAAATGTGCATTGAATATTTCGCCGAAATATTTCGGAATCGGCTTGTCGAATGCGTATTGAAGCAGTGAAAATTACAAACCGGCATCTCCAAATTTTTTTCACAACCCCTTTAAAGCGACCAGAAATGTCCACTTTCCAGACGCACGTGCAGTCCTCACGAACGCTACCAACGATCCGCAAATCGTTGAAGACCGTTCTAGGATTTGGATTATGTTAACTTGAAGAAACTCATTATTACGACAAAACAACATTAGTTCTTAAATATACGGATATATCTATATAACAAAACTAAAC
>CM023489.1:71076307-71145411 GCA_013339685.2 Hyalomma asiaticum
CTGCCCGGGCCGCTGAATTTCTGCGGGGAGCAGACTTCAGCACCTCGGGTTGCGAGCGGATTCCTGCTGCTGAGCGCCAGCCACAGGACGAGCCCAGGCGCCTACCGTCGGCCTCCACGCTATGTACGTGGGCAGGGAAGTCGCCGACCTGCTGCGGCTAAGTGCGCCGCCTTGTACAACCTCCACGCCGACTCGCCTGCTCGTCCGCTCCAACAACGGCCTCGCCGCCAACGCAACCACTCGTCGATGAGACCGCCGATCGAGTCCATTTAGTCGTTGCAACAACTGGTGACACTACTTGGTTTTTTTCTTTGAACTGTCCGCGAAACCTTCTCTATTTATCAAGCCGCCCTTCGCAGTAATGTGAGCGCATTTTTAATCTGATTCTGTTCTGGTTCCTTATTTTCTTTTTTTCCCGTTTAGCGTGAAGTCATATTCTTCTCTTGTGTAAAAAAAAATGACTTCCTTTTTCCTGACTTAAGGCTCTGTGCCATCATCAAAAGAACCAACAAACTAAAGCTTGCATGACTTGCAGCCGTAAGTCTAAACAACACCATGATATCTCGTTTGTATTTTGCGGTTCTGTTCAAGCACAGGCGATTCGCCATTTTAGCAGGTGTAGCTGTTGACCTTTCCGTGATTGCATGTGCACATTAAATGTAACCATAGCGCACGTTTCTAGCCATCGTAGTTTCGCGTGCTTAAACCACGATGTCATAAAGGACACGCCCCGTAGCGGAGGGCTGCTTCAACTACTTGGAGTTTTTACAGCGTAAGCTGTTATGAGATCACAACAAAGGCGGTTTTTGGCGCCGTAGTGTTCTGACGCTGGTGTGCGAAAACCCTATCGCGCCAATATAAAAACACAATCAGGACTGAGGAGCATTCGAATGGACGTTACTCTGCGTGGCAGTCGAGCATTCTACCACAGAGCTACGCCTGTGCTTGCAAATTATCGCTAAATGACCTAAACAGGTATAAAGCCTGCCTAGGAATCGCATTAACAATTGTAATGTTATCTGGCTAAAGAGTAATGCGCCACTACATGTCGAGGAAAGTGGATTGCACAACAAGTTCGAGGTATAATTTGAAAGAACACAGGGGTGGATGCTTTGTAGCTCCGCACCCTTTACGGGGCATCATCAATCTCATCATTATGAAAAAATCTTCAACTTTCCCGCCGTCATTATTACATTACAAAGTGCTGACTGATGGGCAGTTTTGTCGTATCGTGCCATGCGTCACGCGACAGGCGATGTGCGCAGATCCGACAGGAACCTGAGTTGGCACTTCGATATACGTGATGGTCCGATCACTTGGCCAGATCCCCAAGCGCTTACAGGGGTCACTAAGATGGCCGCTGTCACTGCCCTGCGACTCCGCGTAGGGCTAATGTTCTGTTTTTTTGCTTACACTAACAACATGCAGTGCACGGGCCTCTAGAATTTCGGCTGCTCCTAATTGCGATCTGCTGTGCCCGGGCGTGCGCGTCGTATCTGCGCCTTTTGTGTCCGCAATCAATCAGCCAAATGTCCTAGCACGCAATCCAAGTATCGATTCATCACTACAGTACTTTCGCTTGTCTGTCGGCAACCAAATATTAGGCATACGCAAATTATTGGGAATGAAACAAAGTACACAGGCAAGCGCGTGAACGGTCTTCCGTACGTCAGCCGGATCAGCTGGTATCTAGCAATGGCGGACGGAGCCGCTGAAGCCGCCGGAAGTGACGCGCGTGCGAACTATGTATCCAAATCCTTCCTATAAGCAGTGTGTTGTATTCTCTACTTTTGCCTGATAACATAGCAACATCATTTTCTTTTGCAGATTCTCAGGAACGAAGGAAGTCGAAAAAGTCGTAATTCAGAACAATGGACGTGTAGGCAACAACGTGAGATGTGATTTCGCCGAGACTCAAAGGCCGTTCACGACGGTTTATCGTTGATGGAGCATATTCGCTTGTGAAAATTCAACGCCATTCTTATTACAAACCGTTACAATTAGTTGCCGTTGAAATCTTTCAGTAATTCTCACTATTCACAGGCCTAATCAACTGAGTGAGGTCGCGAAAGGGTGTTAATTTGAAGATGTGCTGTTTCGACCAAATGCCATTATGATGGCGGCCATCGCTGGATAGAAACATATTCAAAAGGAAAATTGATCCAGCACCATGAAATAGGTCTTGAATGATTCAAATTGTTTCCTAGAATGTGTATATATCGATAAAAGTAGCTGACAATATCGAGCGCATTCCACACTTAAGTCGCTTAAACCAAGTGCCAATGTCATTGCTTGCTGACCTATTGCTGGCTACATTTACGAATTGATGAGGTCGCGCGTTTGAATCCCTGCCACTGGGGACATATTTCGATGGTTCTGTGTACTTTAATTTCAGTGCACTTCAAACAACCCCAGGTGGTTCAAGACTTCTTCGGAACACTGCACACTACGGTGTCTTGCCTGATGATCATATCGTTGTTTTTCGCGTAAAAAGGCTATCACTTCTTATTGTAGTTGTGAATTATCTGCAATTATGATGATTTGTGGAGTTTTGCGTCCCAAAACCATCTGTGATGTTTAGACGCCGTAATGGGGGTCTGGGGAAATATAGACCATCGGAGGGTTTTGTAACTGTTCATTGACATCGCAAAGGACAGCGGACTGAAGATTTCGCCTCCATCGAAATGCAGCTGCCGCGGAAGGGTTTCGTCCCCACGATCTTCGGATCACCAGTCTGCAGTTATGGATGTGTCCGCAGGAAAGAAGAGCTGTGCTGTGCGAATATGGGGCCTTCACTTGTCCTTTCGCTGCATGGGTTCATTCTTGATTCCTGATGTTGCTTGAAATGCATGCACTTTATTGGTAAGTGTTTTTAAAGGGCAGGACATTTTCTACATGTAGCGTTAAATTGAGAACTGATTGCTTGTACTTGATTTCCTGATTCGAAGATCCAACGTGCCAATCGTTATCGTAGCATAGAGGCGCCAGCTGAAATACTTGTTCATTGCCAAGCACTGAAAGAAGGGAACGATGACCAGGAGGTCGAACTTCCGCACACTCGGCGCGCTACTTCGACTAAAATATGTGCTGCACTTTCCATTGTCCGATTAAGATTTACCTGTTCAATAAAGTAAGTAGATGCGTGCAGTTCTTCCTCAAATATTAACCACGCAATTACAGACCTGTGACCATAATTCATTACGATGTCATTTGATACCTCTTAGTAAGGTTGATACCAAGCCTGAAAGGGTTGCTTGATTGATTGATGGATCGATCGATTGAGGCTTTATTCAATAAAGCCTCAATCGATCGATCCATCAATATCAATATCATCAATATCAATATCATTTACAGTTGTCTTCGGGGACGCAGCGAGCGGCCCATATAAGGCATCTGACTAGGCTACGTCACCCAGAGAGCAGCTGCTGCAGTCCGACATTTCATTGACGAATGATGGAACTGCAATGCACATGTGTGGAACACTCGAAGAAGCATAAATAAAACAACCCTCTTCTGCTTTCAAGGGAAAAAAGACAACAGAATAAGATAACAAACAATACAGTGTTGCATGTACGCGGAATTACCTCTTTAGAAATTGTACAAGACACATAATACCGCACATAAAAAGGCAAGCAATGCATAGCTTAGTACAAAAGCCTCACACAGAGGAAAAATATAATTGCCAGACTTGCTTTTTAAATTGCGTTGCGGGGATTCTATTTCACATTAAATTTATTATACCTGCGTATTCTCTTAAAGTTCTGTGTACATGCACTATTTTGAACGTTCCCCTTTTTTCTGTTCCAGATGTGTCCGAATCTTCCACTGAGAATCCAACAAGTGGCACGCTTTAGGAAGCCCAAGAAATGCATCTTGGCATCCTCTACCTCAGAAATAATCCGCGCTTGTTTTCCTCGCTTTTTCCACTTATTCTTTCAGAACTTGATGATATTATCGATATCTTTTAAGCTTGTGAGACCCTCTGGTAGCCATTTTTGAAAGAACTAAAGTGCACATTTCCTTTTTGCTCCGTTATTATATCGTCATTTTTAAGGAAGCAATGGATTTCGTAACAGTGTTCCAGTGATCAGCGCAAAGCAATTGTGCCTGTCATTCCAAATCATTGAATTCGGGTATAGTGGTGTTTCTCATTCGGGTCCTTAGTTGCTGTGCATTGCAATGAGGTGAAAATGTTTGTGAACTGTTTAGCGAAAGGCGAAACGGGGGGCACGTCGCGGCCGACGCATTTTGTGCCACTGGATTGCGCTGGTGTGATCAGAGGGACACAAATGAATCACAATGCTTCAGAGGGTATCTCGCTTTCTTTCGGTACCACGACAAATCAGCCCAGTGTCCCCAGCGCAAGGCGATGACGGGACTGGAGTGCACAGGCACCCATGTGCTGCGAGTATCGCAAGTTATCGCGACAACTTGTAGGGCCACATTGTTTTTGCGTTGCTGTGTCTTGCCTATAGTTTTTGAGATGAGTATACAACAGACGTATTATAGACGCCTTGGCTATACAGTGCCCTAGTTCTGTGTTCCTGTTGTGACATTGTGTATCCAAATCGATACTTGATAACATTGTTCACTACACTTCGTGTGTGTGTGACATTGGACGATATAATTATTCGTGCAGTCATCTTGCACCAGGTTTCCATTGTGATTCAATGGTGTTGTGATTCATTGTGATTCATGAAAGTAAGAGAACATTTTAAAACTTTGCCAGTGTTTTCCACGATATTCCAATGTGATGTCATTGCAGCCCTAGCAAATTTTTGATCGTCCTTTTCGTGTTTTGACTCGGTCGCGGTAATTTCGTTGTTGTATTTCGCTTAATACTGGCACATCTTTGTAACCCTCAAAGAGGAGGAGCCGCAATCCTTCTTCATTCAAACTTGGGTCCATAGAATAAACTGATGCCGAACAAAGTTATCGCAATGATAGATGCAAATCATACTCTTCGATCGTCAATAATCGGCTTTAAGCGCGCGCCATGTAGGTTCAACGTTGACAATGGTGTTCTCACGATTTCCAAAATTTTCTTGTGAACGTAGTGTTAGTGGGAGAGATGGAAGTATGCGGAAAACCACATTCGTAAAGTTTAATGGAAGGGCTCGAGAGAACGCGTGTAATGAAGGCGACGCCCTATCCGTGCGCGAAAATCCGGTCAAGCACACTTCGGAATATGTTATGATTCATGCGCTCATTTGTCAAGAGCTCCTCTTCACGTGCGGCATTGTATTTAAAAAAAAACCTTAATTTGTTCACTAGACAATCGTTGCCCGTGGTACGCATAGAATAAGAATAGCTCCTGAAGTACACCGCCACATTTCCATCGAATTCGGGCGTACGAGTTTTAACAGACGGTGTTGACATCTGATAACCAGTGTAGCTATGCCTGCACTTATTAAAACTCGTGCGAAATAGCCCCCGGCGACTGCACTGCAGTAGCCTGGTACTTGTTTAAACCTAGAGTAATATTTTTATAACTCGAAGGCCCCCAAGGGAAAGGTTTCTAGTGTCGGGTAGTCATATCTACAAAAGCAGCTCTTCTGTAATCACTTTCAAAATGGCTAAGGAATGTGGTGGGGAGGTCGTTCCAGTCCCTTGATCTGTGAATGTAAAATGATGTGACATATGAGGCAGTTTGACCTCGAGAAGGCTATGAAAGATTACTGCGTGCTTTACAGTTGCAGCACAGCTCCTCGATTACCTGCGTAAAGCCGCAGTTTCACATGAACTGTCACGCGCCCTTGGAATGGCCCTCATGCGCTCTTTATGGCTTTTGCAGGCTCCACGTCGTTGTCCCCCTCAGAGCTACAGTACCATTCCTTGGTGTCCACACAAGGCGAACTGCATTCCTGCCGACTGTGCCCCTATGTAAGCAAGCACAAGGGAGACATTAACAGGCATGTTCGCATGCACACGGGCGAGCGGCCCTTTCCGTGTCACCTCTGTTCAGCTGCATTTCCGGAGAGTGGTACCCTGAAGCGGCACATTCGCAGCCATAGAGGAGAGCGTCCCTTCTCCTGTGAGCAATGCAAGGTGTCCTTTTCCCAGAGAGCCAACCTCAAGAGGCACTTGCGCACCCACACAGGAGAGTGTCCCTTCTCCTGTGTCCACTGCAAGGCGTCCTTTTCGAAACAAAGCAGCCTCAGGTGGCACATTCGCACCCACAGAGAGGAGCGTCGTTTTTCCTGCACTCACTGCAACGCGTCTTTTTCAAGCGAAGTCATTCATATTTGCCACATGCGCACCTGTAATGCCAAGAGCACCTAACTGATAGCCTGGGCAGGGCTCACCGAGAGTGATCGGTTTCTTATTGCGGAAGGTGCTTTCACGTGTCTTCAATGGAACCTGCATCAACCAGACATGGACATTGACACGATATTTTACCTAATTTGTGGTTTTTTCGTTGTTCTTTAATAATTTCCAGTGACCTGCCCGCTATGTGCATTACGTATAGTCCTATGCTGCAATGATGATCAATTATGGTAGGCGCATTTCTAATTCAATTTAAGAGCTCGTCATCGCATGTTAGTATGCCCACTATAACCTGCTAGTCTTGTCAATGCAGCGCGCGTAGTTGCTGCCTTGCTGTTTGCCCTCGACGTTGGCGGTGTTTTTCTTCCATATGAATCCATCTAACCTGAATGCTCATTGGCTTGTGTCAATGTAGGTCTTTTTCTGCAGTTCTTGCGACAGAAACAGATAAATTTAAATCTAAAGAACTGCTTAAACCTGCAGGCCAATTTGTTCCGTGTGACCTGGTCCTTTATTTGCTTTTCTCATTGAGAATGGTCACGATTTCCAGGGAATGTTTTTTCTAGCGAGCAACACTTACCTGGTTTGCATTATCAGTGCACGTTAGAAAGCCTCATGCGGTCCGAATTTCCCGAGACCCCTTACTATTACCTCTCTCATTCTCACAGCATGGCTTCAGGAGAAGAAACCCAGACAACAAATCAATCAGCGAGCACAATTGCGGTGCATAACAAGGAAGCCCGCTAAACATTTACGCCACCACTCTTTTGAACAGCATGTTAAGTGTGCCATCCATATGTGATTAGGAGAAAGCAGTTTATTTGCCTGTACAGTGTTTTGCAGGTGCAGCAGTATGGTCGGGGGCAAACTTCTGACGCACACTAACGCAATAAACCGACGACAGTTTCTTTGGTTATTTGTGTACACATTAGCATTATAGCAATAAAATGACGTTCCTGAGCGCATTGTGATTGTCTGAAGTCCGTGAAGACGAGGAAATATAACACTGACTGTCTAAGTATACATAACGGTTATATGTCAATAAGTGTTGAGTTATCTGCCAGGAAAAACTGCGGTTCCACTACATACCATGAAACCATAGTGGTGTGAAGCAGCAATGCACCGATGTTTCCCGGAGGAACACGTCAACCGCTGTGCTGATGCAATTTTGATCAACTATGCAGCTTTTCCTGTAGACAGGAAGTGTGTACCGATTCTGGAGGCTGCGCAGTCAACCAGTGCACGCGTGGGTTTTTGGTGTCTTCCGTAATTTTATGGAATTTGTGTTTAATGCTATTACGTAATCGTTATTCCTGTCTAAGTTATTCCCAATCATTGTACTTCAACTCGAACCGGTTTTGATCAATTATGCACCGGTGTTTCCGCGTTACCACGAGGACATCAGACGCCGACAGCCCGGGCTCGTTAGGTGGTTAGCGCCAAAAATGTCTGCATGCCGAACGTGGTGTGCGACTGGTATTGAAGGTGCGCTGTCGGTACACAAGGTGTCAGGCGTTTTTTTTTTTTCTTCAAGGCGCAAATGTGAGGGAGTTCGTGTCGCGGATACGCCGTAGTCGACCCCACGGCGGACATAACCATTTCTAACAACCGTCCTATAGCGAGGTAGAGCACCAGAGCAGGCAGGCCCTCTGCATTGGCGGAGGCATACTTTATAGTGAACAAAATTGAATTTCTCATAGGGATATCAGCGAAACAAAAAATACAAACCACGACTTGAATAATTAATACACACTTGATAGATCGAATATGCACATTTTAATGTACGACAAAGCACAATTCTGTTACCAGGAAACTCGAACAGTTCCACCAATCTATAGGACAAGGCGACGAGTATGATCCACTATGGCGCTGTAGCGTTCCAGTTCTAGAGGCGAAGTGTGGGCGTCTTGCCACTTTTTCTGTCAGTAAATGTGTTACGTGGCTACAAAATTGGAAAAGAACTAAGTGCCGAAAGCTGGCCTATAGGGTACGTGAATGTACAACGAAGACCAGTTACAACACGGACACAGAGACTGCAACAAGAGGAAACAGCTTCGTCCTGGTGCCTTTTCCTCCGTCTGTTTTGTCTGGTCTCGGTCTATCCACAAGGTTACTCGATGTGCTTGATCGATTGCAAATGAGGGGCCTAAATGATACAATACACCATGAATTTCTTTCAGGCGTCGCGCTTTGGCTTTTTTGACACAATTCATGGTTCACACGACTGAGTGCTTAGTGTCGAGCAGTAACCGGCGATTGGCACTTGACGAAAAAAGACTGTCAGAGCTTGGAAGCATCCCGAGCTTGCTACGAACGCACGCAGACAGCTAGAATTCTTCAAGTTTCTTGCAGCAGACTGTTTACATTGAATTTCGTCATATTTTCTAAGAGAATCGCTTAAAGGTATGGTTTTATATTTCCGGAAAGTTCGCGCATGATGTCGAACCGATAAACTACGGGTTCGGTTTATGGTTCAGTTCGTCGCACCTAACCGGTTCACCAACCGGATAGGCGCAATAATGTGCTGATTTTTTCTTTGACAGCGCTGTTTATGCTAACCCGAAGTATTCCAAGGAGCAGCTATCAAGTTGTACGCGGAAGTCGACCTGTACTAGAATTCACCATACAAATAATTTAGGACCTGGCCGTACAGACGTTACATTTTGGAATTTTGCACTTAATTCCATCTTCCTTTCTGACTTTATGCTACGCCGCGAGCATGGCTCGATTCATTGATTGATTTGTGGGGATCAACCTCCTATCTTTCATTTCTTATGCTTATTCTCTCCTCCTAAAAGAGGGGGCAGGCGTTTTGCCCCGCAAAGTGGCAGTTGCCAGCTTCCTCCATCTTCTTGCTTTATTTCCTTGTGTACTTTATGCACCATATCTAATAATAATAATAATAGTAATACTATTAATAATAACGTCCGAATACGGGCTCTGCTTATCAGAGACGCAGTAGTGGAGGTCTCCGGCCATTTCGATTACCTAGGGTTCTTCAACGTGCTCTGATATTGCACAGCACACGGGCCTCAACATTTCGCCTCAGTCGAAATGCCACCTCTGCCGCCGGGATTCGATCGCGCGACAAACCTTGGGATCAACAGCCGAGTGCCATGACCAGAAGACCATCATGGCGGTGTGCACCGCAATAATGGCACATACACAAGTTTTTTCAAGCGGTGTAAGTACACCTATCTCATAGGATACAGCTAGCGATGTTTTGAAATAAATCAGTGAAACTAAGTCAAAAGAGAGTCATATGTAGGCACACAGGAATCCCTGCGTTGTATGGCATGCAATTGCGGACCTCCGACACATCCGTCCTTGAGGTCTCTCTTGCACGTCTTTGTCTCTTTTGCTAGTTATAGAGGAATAGAATAAAAAAATGGAGGCCCCGCCACGGTGGTCTTCTCATTATGGTACACGCGGCTGCTGATCAGAAAGTCGCCGGATCGGATCCCGACCGCGTCGGCTCCATTTTATTGGAGGCGAAATGTTGGGGCCCGCGTATTGTGCGGTGTCAGTGTACGTTAAAGAACCCGAGCCCTCCACTGTAGCATCTCGCACAATCAAATTGGATTGGATTGGATTGGTGTGGTGGTTGCTGACGTACACGATGACAGAAGAGTACACTTTCAGCATTATGTCGCATCCTTGAAAGACTAAACGGCTGAAATTGAATCCAGTACCGTCAGCGAACGTGTCATTATTGGGATCATCAAACCATCGCATCACGATAGTAGCATTGGCCCTTTGGTGCTGTTTCACTTGTCTGCAACAGAAGGCAGAGTATCTCTCTTTTGCTGCACAATTTAGGAGGCGGCATGCTCGACAGCGTGGTTCTGATGTGTTAAGGCCCCTTGTTTATGTTGGGCCATTTGCATTGTGCTCTTGGAATGTGGCCTCATTGTTGTGCTTTTCTCTGGAATTAAGGCTTTGTGTGGAGCAAGCACCACAATGTGTCAGAAATATTTTAATAACGCAGCTTGATCATTTGCCTTTAAAAATTTCATGTAGACGTAAAAATCATAAGTCAGGGAGTTAGCTAGAATGATGAACAACCTAGGTTTACAAGTGACGCATTATACTTTCGACACCCAGCATAAAGGTTTTAGAGTGTGTTCTATCTTAAACGTGTGATAGTTTGTAACTGGTACAGTGAATGACTTACACAGTATCTGTACCATATTTCACTTATTTCAGCGAGAACCACTTGATTAAAAGTGACAACAGCGCTGTCAGAAGGTGGGAGTATGGAGCATTTTGTGATGCACTTTATGAAGCATATCCAGATATGAAATGAGAAACTGAATGAGCCAAGAATTTGCAGAACTTGACTGTGAACTTGGCTTGGTGAGTCCAAAAATGGGTCAGAAACAAATGCACTGCAACTGTTGGTATGTGCATATGTGGGACTGAATGATTCCGTTACGTGGGATAATTCTTCCTAAGGAAGTTTCTACTTCATGGTACGCCACTGTGGTGACGCTGACTTCTCTTTAAAGAGCACTTTCATGCGGTCAGTAAGCACGATAAGAAAGACAAGGAAGTTACGGATGAAAATCTACAGGAGCTGTCATCACCGAGTGCGGACAATGGTCCTGACAGGCCTCTAATATCAAGTGCTCATGCAGAACGTGAACTCGCTTACCTTGTAACACAGACGAGACGAATTTGCTTGACTATCACAGGACGCAGTTTATGACCACCTGTAAACCTCATGGTAGTCGAGACTGGCAAATAGTTATTGAATGGATGCTTAGTGTTCTGAATATTGTAAAAACGACATGTCGCTTTCAGACTGTCGAGGATACTATTTCGGACCCAGCATATTTGGATATCAGCAGAATGAAAGTCTTGCTAGAGGCAACACTGGATGCTCGAGAGAAAAGCCCGGAGAATGAGCTTCCTGTGTGCTTTCTGAGCCCTAATATGGTATGACTGCCTTTAAATTTTGTGGACTTCTCATAAATGCTATGACGGGTCTTGCTTTTCTTAGAATTCATGGTGCTGATAATGGATCCCAAAGTAATACACCAAATGCTAGAGTGGTGCATGTAGTGCGCACATCGGGTGTCTTGTTGACCATGACTTCTAGCTGATTTGGTAACGCTCATTGTTAGGTAGAAAAGTTAATGCTGTGAACATTGCTATGCAGGCGGAATTTTTTTCTTTAATGTACTCATTTCTACACAGACCGAAGCATTGTTGAATTGCAGTTTTTATTTGAAAACTCATTCCTCTTTTAAATACATTAGTGAGCTTTCTGGGACCCCCTTTTTTGTAACCTACTGTAAGCACAATTCAGATATTTCTAGTTCAAGAGTTTGAGCCTTGTCACTGTCTAGCCTCCTAAGTATACAAAGTGCTTTGTGTACATTCTTGCAGCTTGCCAGGCTGAAGTCCGAGGCTGCATCCGGTTTGAAGCTACTTTTGGCGGTATGGAGGCCAAGCTTCAGGATGTTCAGAAGACGCTGGACCGAATAAGCTTCATCGAGATTGACGCATACCTTCGGCCACAAAAAGCTGCATTTGCCTTGATCCCATTGGTTAGTGTTCTTTACGCTTAGCATGTTAACATGTCTTTACTCACGTGCTAGTCCATATTTTAGCAGGTGTTTAAAAATCAAAGTGACCGATCTATGTCACATTTATTGTTTGGCAAAAGAACTGCTTTTTAATTGAATGCCATTTTGTTTGGTTTGGGAAAAATTATGGATACCTATTTATAAAAATTGAATAGTTATCAGTTCTTGCAAATGCAAGAGGAGATTTCGCTGCACAATAGTGAACTGAAGTTTCTTTTTAAGGAGGCACATGAACGAGATGTGCCTATCCCAGGCCCTTGTATCCCCACCCAAGGTGAAGGAAACGAACTCATCGGCAAAGGCCGCACCATTCATCTGCCTGCGGGATTATTGCTGAAGCATGCTCCAATCATTTGCATAACACTTTATTTTGTCTTGGAAGTCACCTACCCACATGCGTTTGGTCAAACCTTGGGCTTCGTACAGACAGCATTAGTTGAAGGGAGCCATTTCCACGCTGGTTGATGTGACACAAACTTAAGCTCTTTTTAAAGCTGTTGAAACATTCTCCTGCAAGAACTAGTTAGCTGGCTAGATGCTGCATCTGGCATCTTTATTTTGCAAGCAAGGTCTGCACCTGTGTTTTACATTACTAGCCGTCAGTTATTTGCAGGTTATGTACTATCTGTAGTCAGTGAGAAAAAATCTGTTTTGAGGAAGAGTGCCTCCTCACATACTCACATGAGAACAATATTTTGTGTTATCTGAATGTTAGTGTTTGTATTGGCTGTTCCGAACGCGTTCTCTATCTGTATGACAGGTTTATACGAGGCAGCTCTCCCTTCTGAACATATCAAAATGAAAAAATTTGACCTCTCCTAGAGAGCATTCCTGTCAGCCTTCTTTTTAGTGGTGAATCAGCTTGTTCTTGCCTCTTTGTATCTTTCTGAATTACTCCTGAAACAGCGAGTGGACTGGCTGCTTAGTGCTTGTGCTTGCTTGGCTCTGGTGGGCGGTGCTACAGCAATTTAGCCCAAGTGTGCTATAAAAAGTGTTCTTGGATTGCTTGAGTGGTTTTGATAAGGGAATTAGTGATACAGCTGCAAATGCTCAGCACTTGTGAATTGTTATGTGATAATAATTAATAGCTTATGCTGGAAGGTTGAGCCTGCCAGCACGTTTAGTTTTAAGCAAAGTCTGTACCTGTGTTTGAGCTTACAAGCTACCTTTTGTTATCTTCTCAGGTATACAAGTCCCCTTTGGAGGAAAGTGTGTCCTATAAATGGTATAATTTATAACTTGTCAGCGGTGCTGTAAGCTATCGACAATTTTTTAGCACTACCCTGTCGTTTTAAATGGTGCTAAGACATCTCACTATATTTGAATGTTTCGTGATATCAGAATGTCTTTTGTTGGGCGCGACCTTGTTTTTTAATGTATGTGTTTCTGTTTTTACTGCGCTGGCAGAACTTTTCTTTTTGAAGATATAATGGTCAAAAGAAAATCTGATCTTGTGTAAATGGTATCATCTAGCATTCTTTTTCATGACAACACATTGTATTGTTGGCATGCTGTAGCCTTCAGTATTACTCCGTAGTTATTGTTGTTTCTTGCTGTGGAGTATGTGTGTGTTGCTTGTTTAGTCATTTGTTCTGATATTGTTATTTTTGCATTGCTGCAGTTCTGAACAGTTGTGCAAAAAGGTTTTTATATAAAAAAGTACAAAATGGAACATGTGTAATTTTTACAGAAGTGTTTCATAATATTGAATAAGGGTATTGACATTTTGAAACAGCAGGACTGTTTTAGCACCATTTTCCAGCAAGAGTTCTAGGACGTGGAATATATAATATGTGGAACGTTGTTTCTGCTACATCGTTGTAATCTTAAGAGCAACAGTGTTCCACAAAATGAAAATTTTATCCACTTCGCGTGTTGCTGCTTTATAAGGGGATCATTTTTGCAAAAAGTTGCCCTTACCAATTGGAACCTATGTCTAATGAGATTAAGAGTAGTCTTCGCAAATGCACCTTAGCCTTACAGTGTGACGACTGAAATATGAAAGAGATCGAGAGGATATAGCGGCGTATATAATAAAGTGCACGTAAAATCGGCGTAGTTGATAACATTTCGTGCATGAAAAGGCACGAGAAGCAAGACCAGTGATAGAAAAAACACGACAGCATGCACTGCCGTTCGTGTCTTTTACTTTTCTTGTTAATAGTGATCCTGGTCTCCCATTTCTCTGCAGGTACGTGGCTATACAAGAGCATGACTTCACAACGTTGAGTGCTGTAACGCCGCACGTGCAGTGTATTAGCCTTCAGGACTTGCTGGACTTGCTTCAGGACTTTCTGAGGTCCTTCAGTCGTATGTTAAAAAAGAAGACGAAGAAACCGTAAAGAAAAATGAACACAGCTTCCGCTAGGTCGCACAAGGCCAGGTCGCAGCGAAACTGGCCGAGTTTTCTTAAACAGGTCACTTGATAAACAGGTGATATTTTGGCGATAACATGTCACGTGACATAAGAGATCTAGGCAGAAATATGACGCGTGACATGTTCTGTTGCGTGATTTCATGGGCGAACATATCACGTGATCACGAAAAAAGTAACGCAGTGTGAGGTAACATGTTGCCCCCAAAATCAAGTAATGCAAAGCCACGTGGAATGTTCCCGCTAAAATCCGGTAACTAAATGTCACGGGACATCTTTTAGGCAGCATCACGTAACAAAACACGTGGCATGTCTTGCCAAAATCATGTAATGGAATGTCACCCCGTATGGCATGGTATCTGACAAATTACGGCTACCTTAATTAAGCAGCTTCGCTGTTTAAGCTGGCACAACACAGATTTTGCAGAACTGAAGGAGCTTCACTGCTAAAAGGTGATCCAAGGATTCGTGCCGCTCTCGGTACCAGCAACATCGGAAAAAGTGGCCAGAAGCCTCAGAGCGCTGCCACATGCTCAGATAAGATCGAAAGTCAGAAGATAGAGGGCGTGCCAGGCCACTGCATTGCACCTGGAGCTCCCGCCGCTTTTCCAGGACAGACCAGAAGACGAAGCGCTGCCCGGTTAGTTGTGCTGACGCTAAGAGGTCGCTGCTGTGACAGCGTGTACAGCAAGCGTGGGTGTCGCTTGCCCATTGCCAAATGCTCGAGCGGCGTGAGGCGATAAGCAAGACTGGTCCTAGGCGAGACCGTTGCGGTGACAACGCCTCCCGCCTCAGCTGGTCTACGGCTTTCCCTTGCTCGAAGGAGCGCGCCTCGGTCACACAGCGGTGGCCGGTCGCCATCCCCACTACATGAATTGTACCACCGTGTCTCGGCTCACGTGCGACGACAGTCAACGTGGGAGTCTTCCATCGGTCAAAGAAAAACTCGGACTCAACTTTTGAGGCGTCTTTTTGTCATTTCCCAGAACATTGCTGCAAAGAATCTTTAAGTTTTATTTGTGTTCAATCATACGTTTAGTGTTTTTCGTTTTTTGTACAGGTGCTTATCGCCTTATTCCCGCCTTCGTCTAGTAAGGCAAAATTTGTGTTGCGCGAGGTAGGGAATTTTGCTCTTAGTAGACGCCTGAGCTCGCAGCGATATGCTTGACCTGCGAAGAACTGTTTTATCGCAGCGAGCTAAGCGTCATGCCGATAAGCTCAAGTATAAGGGCTCGATTCCCGTCCCTAGCACCAGTGTATCGAATGGATTTGCACACGTTTCTTATATTGAGCGCACTTCACGCACCACGAGGCCTCAATTAAGCTGGTCTTCCCCACTCTTGTTGGTATGGGGCTATTGTATTGTTTTTGCCATGCAAAATTTTAGCAATCATTATAACATCCCACGCACTAGTAAAGAAAGTGCCAGCAATACAGGGGACTGCCCTCCTTGGAGCGTATTACGCTTCTCTAAATGGGCCGTTGTCACTACGGTGGTGTTCTCTTTCTAGTTGTATGTTATTATACATTATGTGCACGCATTCCTTATTTATGCCTCGTGTGATAATCGTACCTATGCATATATGCTTCAATAAGATGTGGCTCGCATGTTGTCTGGTTCGTGTACTCCGCAAGAAGGACGGAAATTCTTAACCTCGTCTTGTTAGCAGGTGCATATCAGTTATCGTTAAAAGGGTCCTGGAAACACTTCGATGAGTAACCCTACAAATCCCCAGAGGCAAAAAGTTCAAGTACAATAGGTATTGCAGGAGTTCCAGCGCCTAGGTTGAGGGAACTTCTACTCTGAGCGCGTTCAGTCTCCTTTTGTCAGAACGAGAGCGCTGCAAGCAACACAGATGAAGGTGAAAAGGGGGTGTCAAGTCCGCAGTGAAGCCCCTCCCACGCCCTCATAAATGCCACCCACTGTACCTCAGCGAAGACTCAAATAGTTGCTTCTTTGAACTTTCCGTGCCATTAAAATAAACCGAGGGTGGCAACGATAATGGATAGGCACATAAATACGTATATGTTTATTCGTTGTTTAGAGTGGAACACGAAAAGGACAATTCTTTGAGCGGAAATCAAGCGCATGAAATGTGAAAACGTGGCGCGCCACATGCTCCGCAGCCTCAGCTTTGCAACACACTTCAGTGAAGTTTCACGCATAAAACGGACTCAGGAGTGAAATAAACAGCACCACAGCATTTTGCAGATCACAACGCTGAAACTCCACACATTGTTCTCCGTGCTTCTCGCGCACATAATGGCTTATACCGATGAAAGGACTCAAGGTCAGCAGATGCACCGCAGGTGCCGAAGGCATAAACATGGCACCATTTTGAAAAGATCTCATGACGATTTCGTTTGCATCTGTGATGGGCTGGCGGAGTAACATAGACGCGGGCGGTCCGTCGGTCCTTGTTGCAAGCTGCTGTGTCTTTTCTGGTTGTATCCTACTAGTACGCATCATGACCTTGGAACATCTCTCTTTCTTTTTCTTTTAATGTGTTCGGGCTCTCCCGGTGACAAGCTTGTGACTATTGTTACTTCGGGTACATGGCGCAAGCACACGGCACCCGCGGCAACTGCACATTGGAATTGGCCAGCGGTACTTGTAATAGTATTTTGTAGCCCGTGCCATTTATGACTTATTTTGTTCAAAGAAGAGCGGGCGTTTGCCAAATGTGCTCCTAACCCAAATTGCAAATTCCCTGCTGCATATGTAGAGCAATAACATTCGCCTGGCGTGTTCACACAAGCCTTCCGGATGGATCGGTGGTGTTTTCTTGATGTGTTCAAAAAGCGTTGCAACTAGGGCCCGTTTAATGAACCCACATTAGCTGAGTCGGTTGCCATGCCGGTTTCGCACCCTAACAGCTTGTGATAGGGCCACTTTAAAGTGGGTAGAATACGAATCCTTCCTTTAGGCAGCGCGTGGTGTTCTCTGCTTCTGCGCGCTTACATGGCAAGTTTACTTTGTTTTGCAGGTTCTCAGAAACGAAAGTCAAGCAAGTCCTAGTTCGAAAGAACAAATGCCTCCAGCAACGTGACATGGGATTTCCAAGGCTCAAATATCATTGACGAAGGTTCATCGTTCTTGGAGCAAGTCCCTTTATGAAATTGAAGGACATTTTGATTATCGAATATTACATTTAGTTGCCTTTAATATAATTCAGTTCTCACGAATCACAGCCCTAATTCAGTGAGTTGGTGTCGTGAAAATTACATTAGAAGACGCGGTGCTTCGACCAAATGTCACTATTATGGTGGCCATGGACGGATACAAACTTTTGCCCTGTATGTCATTGCTTCCACACATACCTGACTACTGTTTGTACTTTGGTTTCAATGCACGTCAAAGAACCCCATGTGGTCAAGACTGCTGCATTATGGGGGTCTGACCACATGATCATACTGTGGTTTTGACACGTAAAGGAGCTATCACTTCTAATACCAGTTTTGAATTGTCTGATTTGTGGGATAAACATCCCAAAAGCAGCTGTGATTGTGGGAGACGCCGTAGTGGAGGTCTCCGGAAATTTCGACAACCTGGGGTTATTTCACGTGCACTGACATCGCACAGTACACGGACCTCGACGCTTCGCTCCCATTGAAATTCAGCCGCTGCGAACGTGAATCGATCCAGCGACCTTAGGATCAGCGCTCTGCAGATATGGACGTCTCCACAGGAATGAACCGCTGTATTGTGCAAATATGGTTCGCTGAATGGCCCGTTCGCTCAATGACTCCAATCTTGCATCACGACGTTGTTTCCAAAGCATGCACATCATTAGCAAGTGTTCCTATGGGGTGGGGCATTTCCGACATGTAGCGCGAAAATGAAAATTGATTGTTTGTAATTGATTGCCTGGAAAGTATGTCCAATGTGTCAAACGTTAACGTAGTATACAGGCGCCAGTTGCATTAATTGTTTATTGCAAAGCACTAACAGAAGGAAACAAAACTAACGACAGTGGTATGCTTGTCTGAAAGTTTGCTCATTCGGTGCTGCTGTGGTGAACTACCTTTGATAATCGCCTCTATAGTTTTGACTAAACCCATGTGCTGGAATTTCTATTGCCCGCTTGAGCTTTATCGCTGGAATAAGGAAGGCGCATACAGTTCGTTTGTGAAATCCTAAATACGCAATCGCAAACCTATAACCATAATTCAGGGCAGTGTGGTTTGATACCTCTTATTTAGGTTGATACCAAGCGTAAAAGGTTTGCGAGATTGAATGATGAATTGATTGAATGATTGATTCTTTGATGCCTTCGGGGGCATAGCAAAATGCCCGTAATGTGCGTGTCTAGAGTACGTCACCGAGATAGCAGCTGCAGCAGTGCCACCTTTCATATACAAATTATACAACTGCAAGACACGTATTTGGAACACTACCATAAGAGTAAATAAGAAAATTCTTTCCTCCTTTTGAGAGGAAAAAGAGCTACTAATTAGAAAATTAACGAGAGAGTATTGTACACAAAAGTGGAATTATCTCCTTACAGATTACATAATACACATCATACAAAACATAAAAAAAGCAAACAGCTTAACACAAGATCCTAACAATCAGGAAAGATTAATTGCTAGACTTGCCTTTTAAATTACGTTGGAGACATTCTATCTCACAGTAAGTTTATCATACATAGATATTTGCTTAACAGGTCTTTGTGCATGTACTGATTTTACCGCTCACCTCTGTTCTGTTCCAGATGTGTCGAAATCTTGCACGGAGAACCCAACAAGTGGCACGCTTTACACATCACCAGAAATGCATCTTGCAATCCTCTACCTTAGAAATGATCTGCGCTTGTTTGCCTCAGTTTTGCGCTTATTCTTTGAAAAATCAACTATTTTATTGATATGTGCTGCACTTGTGACAACCCTTGCTGGCTATATTTTAAAAAACTAAAGTGCACATTTCCTTTTTTCCCCGTTAATATGTACAAATTTTTAAGGAAACAGTGCATTTCATAGCAGTGTTTCAGGGATCAACGCAAAACAATTGTGCCTCTCATACCAACCCATTGAATACGGCTATCGCGGTGATCGTTGACGCTCTTCTCATTCGGAGCCTTCGTTGCTGTGCATTGCAATGAGTTAAAAATGTTTGTCAAGTGTTTAGTGAAATGCGATACTCGGAGCTCGTGGTGGCCGACGCATCTTGTGCCACTGGAGTGCGCTGGTATGATCACAGAGGGACACATTTTAATCACAATGCTTCAGAGGGTATCTTGCTTTCTGTCGACCACGACGAATCAGCTCAGTGTCCCCAACGCAAAGCGATGACAGGGCAGGAAAGCACCGGCAGCCATGTGCTCCGAGTATCGCAAGTTATCGCGACAGCTTGTAGAGACAGATTGTTTTCGCATTGCTGTATCTTGCCAATTGCTTTTGAAATGTGTGTACAGCAGACTTATTGTAGATGCCTTGGTTATACATCTCCATAGTTCTCTGTGTTGCTGTTGTGACGTTCATCCAAATCCATACTTGATGATATTGTTCATACGACACTTTGTGTGTGTGTGTTTGTGTGTTAAATTGGAAGATTTACTTATTACAGCAGTCATCTTGCACCTAGGTTTCCTTTGTGATTCTGTGGTATCTTCGTCCTTTAGTTGATGCTCTGCATGAACATTCAAAGTCAATGTTTGAACCTCAGTGACACATGAATGCAAATGATTATTTAAAACTTTGGCATTAGTTTCCATTGTCTTCCTATGCGATATTATTTTAGCCCTAGCAAATTTTTCATAATCTTTTGCATGTTTTAACTCGGTCGCGGTAATTTCGTTGTTGTATTTCGCTTAATATCCGCACATCGTTGTAACGCCCAAAGAGGAGGAGCCGCAATTCTTCGTCATTCAAACTTGGTCCAGAGAATGAACTGACGCCCAACAAAGCTATCATACTGATAGATGCAAATGACACTTTTCAGTCGTCAATAATCGGCTTTATGCGTGCGCCACTGTACATTCAACCGTTGACAATGGTGTTCGCACAATTTCCAGAATTTTCTCGTGAGCACAATGTTAGTGGGACAGATGAAAATGTGGGAAAAAACGCATGTATAAGTATAGGGTAAGAGCTCGAGAGAACGCATGTAAAGAAGGCGACGCCCCATCTGTACACAAAAAGTCCAGTCAAGTACACTTATCAATATATGCTTCATGCGCTGCCTTGTCAATAGCTCCTCTTCATGTGCGGCACTGTATGTGAAAAAAAGCGTAATCAGTTCAATAATCAAGCGTTGTCTGTGGCACGCATAATAGTAAGAATAGGTCCTTAAGTACACAGGCACATTGCTCCCGGTGTGTGCGTATTAACAGGCGGTGTTTGCATCTGATAACCACCCTAACTATGCGTGCATTTATTAAATCTCATGCGAAAACACTACCAGGCGTATGCCCTACAGTAGCGTGATATTTGTTCAACTAAACATTAAAATTTTCATAAAAAATCGAAGGCCCCCAAGGGAAAACGTGACGGGTGGTGATGTCTACAAAAGCAGCTCTTGCATAATCTCTTTATGATGGCTAAGTAAGGTGGTGGGGAGGTCATTCCAGTCCCTTAATGTCTGGACAAAGAATAAAGTGGCATGGGAGGCAGTGTGACCTTGAGAATGGTATGCGAGATTATTGCGTGCTTTACAGATGCAGCACAGCTTATCAGTTACCTGCACAAGCCCACAGTTTCACATGAAGTGTCACGCACCCTTGCAATGGCCCTCATGCGCTCTTTATGGCTTTGCAGGCTCTACGTCGGCCCCCTCAGAGCTAGAGTACCTTTCGTTTATGTCCACACCAGGCCAACTGCATTCCTGCCAGCACTGCACCTATGTAAGCAAGCACAAGGGACACGTGACCAGGCACCTTCGCATGCACACGGGCGAGCGCCCCTTTCGGTGTCACCTCTGTCCAGCTGCATTTCCGGAGAATGGTAACCTGAAGCAGCACATTCGCTCCCACACAGGGGAGCGCCCCTTCTCCTGTATGCATTGCAAGGCATGCTTTGCACAGCGAAGCACCTTGACTCACCACTTGCGCACCCACACAGGAGAGCGTCCCTTCTCCTGTGTCCACTGCAAGGCGTCCTTTTCGAAACAAAGCACCCTCAGGAGGCACATTTGCACGCACAAAGAGATGCGCCGTTTTTCCTGTATTCACTGCAACGCATCTTTTCCAAGCAAACTCACTCTCATTTACCACATGCACATCTGTAATGCAAAGAAGAGCAGCTAACTGATAGCCGGGGCACGCCGCGACTATGTGGGCTCACCAAGAGAAATCGGTTTCTTATAGCAAAAGGTACTTTCAGGTGTCCTCAATGGAACCTGCATGAACCAGACATGGAGCTTGACACGGTATTTTACCTAATTGGAGGCTTTTTGGATGTTGTTTCATAATGCTTTCCAGTGACCTGCGACCTATGTGCATTACTTATAGTCCTATGCTGCAATGATGGTCAGAGGAAGGTAGATGCATTTAGAATGCAATGTAACAGCTCACGATTGCATATCAGTGTGCCCAATGTAACCTGCTAGTCTTCTCAATGCAGCGCCCGTAGTTGGCGCATTTCATTTCCCCCTCGACGTTGGGAGAGTTTCTTCAATACGAATCCATCTAACCTAAATGCTCATTGGCTTGTGTCAATGTAGGCCTTTTTCTGCAGTTCTTGCGACAGAAAGGTAGATAAATTTCACAATTGAATCTAAAGAATCGCTTAAACCTCCATATCAGTTTGGGCTGTGTGACCTGGTCCTTTCTTTGGGTCTTTAATTGCGAATGGTCGCGATTTCCGGGCAAGCGTCTAGTGAGCAAGGCTTGTGCCCTGTACGTTATCTCTGCACGTTAAAGAACGCCGGGTGGTACAAATTTCCCAGGCAAGCCACTCTGGCGTCTCTCATTATAGCATGGTATTAGGAGAAACCTTGAAAGAAATCAATCAGTGAGCAGGAGTGCGGTGCTTAACAAGAGAGTCTGCTAAACATTTACGACAGCACTGTGTTGGACTGTATGTGTAAGTGTGCTGTCAGTATGTGATTCTCAGAAAATTGTTCTTTTTTTTGCCTGTACAGTATCTAGCAGGTGGAGCAGTACGGGGAAACTTGGGGCGCACAATAACTCAATAAACAGGCGACACTTCGTTATTTGTGTGCATCTTTAGGATTGTATAAATAAACTTACCTTCCTGAGCACGTTATGTTGGTCTGAAACTCTCTTAACAGGAACAAATACAACACTCTCATGGCAAGTATACATTGTGGCTCTATGTGAATAAGTGTTGAGAATTATTTCGTAGATAAATATGCAGCTCTACCAAAGTAACACCTGGAGAGCTGCGAAGCAGCAATGCGCCGATGTTTCTCGAAGGAACACGTCAATCGCTGTGCTTAACCAGATTCGATGAACTATGCATTTTTTCCCTGCCGACAGGAGGAAGTGCCGGCTGATCCTCGACGCAGTGAAGTCAAACTGCACCCGAGGGGTTCACGTGTCAGAAGTGATTTCAGCGAATTCCTGTTTGGCGCGATTAGATGATCATTATTCTTGCCCTAAATTATTCCGAATCGTATTACTTTAAGTTGAACTGCTTTTGAGCAGTTATGCGCCTGGTTCTGGGCGCGACCAGGACGACGTTAGAAACCCGAAAGCCGGGGCTCGTAAAGTGGTCGCGCCAAATATGTTTCCGCATGTGCAACGTGATGTGCGACTTGTATTCAACGTGCGCTTTGGGCAGTAAAGGTGCGCGACGTTTTTCAACACGAAAGGGTGGAGTTCGTGTCGCGCACAAGCCGTAGTCCTTGTCGGCGTCCACAGCCCAAATAATCACTTCAGAGAACCACCGCGCAGCAAGCCAAAGCACGTGACCACGCAGGCCCTCTGCCTAGGCGCAGGCCTACATTATAGCAACAAAATAATTTCTCAAAGTGAAATGAGAAAAAAAAATAAAAACCATGGCTTCAGTAAACCATACTCACTTGATACATTGGACATTCATATTTGAATGTACGAGAAAGCACAATTCTGTTACGAGGAAACCATTCCAGGAACCTATATCACTAGTGAAAACGTGCGACTGGGAATGTAACTGGTTTCAACTGGCATCAGCTGGAATCAACTGGTTCCATTTGGACACGAACTGGTCCCTGTTACTGATCAACTGGTCCCAGTCATGGAAGCAACTGCTTCCAGTTAGAGGCCAACTGGGAACCTACTGGAACCAATAGTATTTGTACTGCAAATAACTGAACCCTTCGGTGATCGAACTGTGACCTGAACCAGCTCTATTGGAAGTAACTGGTCCCAGTAAAGAGTCTAACTTTAACTCCGACGTGGGTGGGAACTGGTGCTGCGTGGGCCTCAACGTCTGACCAGATGTACTGCATGGTCGCATGACTGTTTACAAAGCGAAGAAACACGTAACATATTCCAAGTGAAAATTCTTAACTGGGACCAGTTGAATTTCAACTGGTCCCAGGCTAACTGGTTTGAGGAACAATTGCCAGTTGCAACTTGTACCAGTTGCAAATGGGAATTGTTACCCAAACCACTTAACTTGGGACCAGTTGAATCCCAGTCGCAGCTGGCTGGAGCAGTAGAAAAGAACAGCTAGCTTATAAAACAATAAACAAGACACAGTATTCACATAAATGGGGGTTTATTACCATGATAGTACCTTGTATTTTATCTGGTACTGTCGTGGAGTAGGTTTTTTATTCATGATCGGCAATTTGGAGCCTTCGTTGAGCTTAGGTGCAGTCTTGTATCTTCTCGGACAAGATGTTCGTCAGGTTGTTCTTTGCAGCACTTGCGTCACCGTTGTTTATACGTTCCCAGTGATCAAGTGTTGCTGAAAATAACACTGCACATGTAGTACAGTCATGATTACAATGCTTTAAATGGCTCTCACCTGCAACAACTTGCACTTTTTCAGGGGTTAGCCTCGTTTTGCTTACCTCAGCTGTGCCTTTTTTTCGTGGCGTAAGCCCACCTTTCACAATCCGCACAGCAAGGTCTGAAATTGCTTCGGCGGTTTCTTTAACACAAGTGTTGGCTTCTTATGAGTCATAATGCGAGTCGCTTGCACTTTAGTCAGAAATATTCCATTCTGGAAGTGAAGTTGCAATAAAACGTGCTCAGAGAGTGAGACTTAATAATGACCAATCTATCGCATGTAAGTATGCTTACAATACAAGGCTGGTACTTACCCAGCCATCAGGACAATATGTGAAGTCTGCAGGGGTCTGGCTGGAAATTTCTTAAAGTTCCACTATGTTACACAGTCCAAAATCGGTAGTTTTACCTTCAACATTGTTCACTTTCCTCAACTCGTATAAAGACAATAATGCAAAGGCTAGATGAAGAAATTTCCTTAAGGTGTTCAGGAAACTCACCTGCTGTGGAACCACCAGCTTGAGACAGCTCAACAGAGGGGCTTTTGTGATTCAACATATGATTCATAGATGCTATGCTAACGCATCTACTATCACACTGAGTTCACCAGCAGAGGATATGGCTACATCTGTCACAAAGAGTTCAACACTCTAAAGCAACCAAGGCTACCTATGATGGATGCTATAGTGGAAGGCCATGAAGTAACTTGGACAACCTGGAGTCCTCTCGAGTGCGCTGACACAACACAGTAAACATGAAACTAGATTGCCTCCCTTGAAGCATGGCCGCAATGGCTGGGTTCAAGCCAGTGTCCTTGTGCTCAGCAGTCAAGTGGCCTTGTCTATAGATACATAGCATACCAGGAATACTCAATGTTTATCAAGAAAGGGTGTAATTGTAAACTCACCTGTAGCAGAGGTGCTCCCACCACCATCCCAATGGATTGGGTAGCTGTAAACAAAGGCAACAGAGTCAGCATGAGGGGTCCAGGGTCAAAAGTTAAAAACGTGCGTCAGTGTCACTTCACCTGTCGCTGAGTTTTGCTTAGGTGCACTTGCTGGTAGCCCAACATTTTCTGTAAACATGAACAGTAAAGATCACATCTGATATTTATTCAGCTGCTTGTAGCTTCCAACTTACCATCTCCAACAGACTTCTGGACAGCAGTGGCACGCACCTTTTTAACACCACCAAAACTCCATTGCTGATGCTCTGATGAGTTGTCGGCATCAAATGCTAAATGTATAGAAAATTCCAGCTTCAAAGCAAATCCGGTCAGTTACACACCTTCATGCAAAAAAGTAACGCATATCAGCATATGTAAGCTATCCTTCAAAATACACATAAATTTTGTTTGTACGAGCTATAGTGCAACAGCACATGTTTCGAACACCTTACAAAGTCCTAATTTTTATCAATTCTTTTATCAAAGGGAACAAAAGAAGGAAATTTTTAAGGACTCGTTTTTTTTTCTTTTTTAGACACAAATTCATTATAACTAACAGACCAGAAACCCATGGAAAGTATAGGGTTGCTATTTGCAGTAATTATAGTGCAAAACCTGAAGAAAGTGGATGAAAAAATAACTTGCCTCTGCCAGGGACCGAACCTGTGACCTTTCAATAACGCATCTACTGCTCTACCACTGAGCTACACAGGCAGCGATCCCCCTGTCCACTTTATGGTGTGTATATGTGCACTTAAACCAGGCAGTGTTAGCCAGCGCTGCTAGAAGCAATGGCGGCAAGTGTGGAAAACTCTTTTACTGCCTACTGGCATCACAAGGCACATCTTGTATGATTGACTGAAATTTGAATATTCAAAATGCAGGAGAGTGCATACATACATGTTGTGTCAAAGTCCACGTTAGGAACTTAGTCTTGCTTCTGCTGCACTGTTTAAGTAGGTTTAGCGAGGTTAAAATGCAGCTCAAAAAGTGATGCACTAGCTTTTAATGTTTCTTTGGTATTAACTATATTTAAAACATTCCAGGTATACGTATTACAGTAGCAATATGTAATAGCTTTAGACTCAAAAGTGCAATAGTTTCACTCGCGCTTAAAAATATTTGACTGCAGCAGCACCTGCTGGGCACAGGCTTGTTCCTTGAAAGGGCAACTCCGGCGGTTATTTCACCACGTCCTGATATCAATGTTTTCGAATGGTCCTATAACCGCCAGGGTGGTTCAGTTTGCTCAGAAATGCACCAATAATTTTAAATAAGCAACTTAAAGTCGTGTTCAAGCCGAAACGGGTAGATGCAGCGTGGAGAATGCGCGGTGACGTCACAACCTTCCCGTCACCGTAAAAATGAACTGGCGCCAAAGAAATGCCAGTGGAGAGGTCACACAACGATATATTGACTTACGCAAGATTTTCTAATCTTGAAAGCGACGATTTGGGCGCTGAAGTATCGCCTTTTGCTTTTGAAGGCCCGCCGGCGCAGGTAGGCAGCGTTGAAGGTGATGACGTAAAAAACAGAGGGTGGCCCGTGTGAGTCCGCTAAAAAATTTAAATTCATTTGCAGGAAAACTAAACGACGTACTTCCGCCTGGCTTGGCATATATCATTGCAGTACCGAGGAGAATATGTTTTGAATATTTTATAGAGATCAGTCGACTCTGAAAATTAGCCGGAGTTGCCCTTTAAGGAAGTCATTGTCTTGTAAGAGCTCCTTGCATCTTGTTTTCCAGTAGCGCAGCTCTTGGCTTATCGAAGCTCACCACTTGAAACGAGTGAATCATTCGATTCGGATGCACTTGCTGTACGCTGCCTGCTGCGCTAATCATTGTTTTGGAATTAAATAAGAAAAGCTTGTGAACGTTACCTGGCAGGCAATAACAGTGTAACAAAGATCTTGAGTTATCAGATGAAATACTTAAACCAACTTTCGAATTTTTCTGGTGTGCTTCACTTAACTGCATGCGGAGAATTGACTCGTAATTTTGCTTTTTGGCAGAGGCCTGGTTTTCCTTTTTCTTCTTGGCAGCCTAGAAGCCATGCAATGGCTACCTCCATGGTAGAAAGTGTGTGTTATTCATTATATACATACTGCGGCTCGTCCTAATTCTGTAGACCTAGTCATCAATTCATCAACAGCATTGCGCGTCCATCGACTCCCTAGCTTACCATCCCCTTATTATCACTGCGCGGAGCGGCGAAACAAGCAAGAATAAGCGTTTGTGCAATATATATGTGCGCCTATTTTTTCTTGTTTTGCCACAACGCGCTGTGATATGACGCTGGCACGCCAGTGCGGGCGGCTCGGCACCTAACCGTCGCACGACATTTTAGGGGCGAAGCTCCTCTTAGTCTAACCTTGTCACGCGTCAGTCGTCAGGCGTAACCCGCGTGCCTCCCGGCGCGTGCCTCTCTCTCTCTCCCGGCGCGTGCCCATAGAGAAAGAAAATGGCGCGCCTCTGCTGTCTTGTGAGAGAGAGAGAGAGAGCGAAAGGCGCGCGTTGGCTATGGAAACGCTCTTTCTTAGAGGAACGCGAACGCTGTACCAGCTCGCAAAGAAGGAGAACGCGCCCTCACCAGCGAGAGACAACGTTTGCGCAGGCAGCGTCTCCTAGCGAGTTTCTTGATTGAGAAATAACGACTGCTCGCGTTGGAGAAGCGTTCACCGGCAACCCATATATATATATATATATATATATATATATATATATATATATATATATATTATATATATATATATATATGCACTGGATCTTGACTTGCAATGAAGTGGATGTGGGAGATTTCACTTGTGCATAGCTGAACCATGAGGATTCCTAGCGTGCGCGTTAACTAAATTAATCCGGAACTCGGCACGATCTACGATGAACCTCCCGAGCTTCGCCCACTCATCATCATTCACTCCGTGGACATGCTGTAATTGTTTTGGTCGAGCCGAGTGTGATACACCTGACTCAAGTTGGACTAAAATTGGATGCGGTCAGGCAAAAACACGAGGTCTGAGAAAACCATAGAAGCATGAGGGGCAAAGCATGCGCTCTTTGCAGGAACGAGAGAGAGCACATATCTAGCGAAAGAATTTTTATTTCCTGAGAATCTGCATCCCGCAAACTTTTGTCTCATGACGTGCTGCATTTAGCGATTGTCCTAGGCAAGCACAATTCCTGTAGCACGTTGCAGTTAGATATCAACAAGGACTACCGAGTGCCTGATATTGAAAAGATCGAAAGTTACGCGCATACATTATTAATTTATAACACTTTCCGTACAACAGCGAAGCTTCATCACTGTTAAGGCAGCGCGAATGAGGCGCAACGTCTCATTGTCGAACCTCTCTCCAAGTAGATGAAATGAGGTATTTCACACCTGTTTGCTCTTTTTCACTGATGGTTCTTCACCATCGTTTTCTTCTGCGGTCACTTTAGGCACTGGAACTCTCTTAGTACGCTCTCGCACCTCTTCCTCTGTATCTGCAGGTGCGAGAGTGTCAAAATTAAACTTCACCAGTTAACTAACAGCTGAAACTTGTGAAGTCACAAAATATGGACACTTACCGCCAAGCATGAGAATTAGTGCAAAGTAGTTCCCCGTGCTTTCTTCTAAATCGTCCCTCCAGAACACTGTGTGTACATCTTTGTTGTCGAAGTCGGTCATCCCCTTCGGCTCTAAATTAAGTATATCCTTACTAGATATAAAAAGGCGACGTCTGTCTTGGTCGTCCAAGAATCGCACAAGCGCATACATGGCAATTAAAGAAACGACGCACGTGCGCTATGGCCCACCTAACCACGTACTCTAACGTGAACAAAGCGATCAAACAGAGCCCAGCGTGGCGGTTGTGCCAGACTGTGCGGCTGAACTAAGCTAGCCTTGTGGTTTGGCCTGGTTTGGCTGGCTATGTGGCTCCTATGGCTATACACCGAACGCTAAATTTCTACAAAGCAAACTTCGTAATTCCTTCTAAAAACCCTTCTTGTACAGGCAAGTTATAACGCGAAAATGCATTGTTTTTGTTATATAGATATATACGTATATTTAAGAACGGAAGTTGTTTTGTCGTATTAATGAGTTTCTTCAAGTTAACATAATCCAAATCCTAGAACGGTCTTCAACGCGGATTGTTCGTAGCGTTCGTGAGGACTGCACGTGCGTCTGGAAAGTTGACATTTCTGGTCGCTTTAAGATAGATTATTCGTGTACATAGTGTGTTAACTCAAGCGGGAAAGACAAGGCGTCATGCCGCCAGAACGACTCAAGGCTTACTTGGAGCCATCATTTCATAAAGAGAGGCTGCCCAGGTCAACGGAGTACCGACAGTCTCGTGCCGACAGAAGTGCCCAAGCAGCGTGCAATGACTCTTCTCTGCCAGATGCATCCGCTGAGGATGAACCATGCTCTAGCTCCCATCGCCTCTTCCCTGAACCCCTCAGGCAGCGATCCCGAAAAATGATCCATCCACTTCCAGTTCTTCGTTCGGCTCCAGCCGCCCTCCGAGTGAAGGTGACTACGAAGAATCCGACGTGCCAAACGAGGACACCGATTACGATCCTGCCGGATCTTTCCGCGACTCCGATTATCTCAAGAAGAAGAAAGATGTTGATATGACGTGCATGCAGTGCGGTCTGAAATAGACAGAAAGAGCTCTCGCCACGCAGGGCAATTTTTTTCTCAGTCTGCCACTAGAGGAGCAACTTACATCAGTGCTTTCATTGAAGAAAGTTTCCAAAGCACTTAAAGGGACTGTCTACCGCTCAGAAAATTTTTTAAGATTGTGGTAAAATTGGGCAGATCGTGCGTCACATTTACGGGAATGAGTACGCTTTCACCCCACAAAAAAGGAGTTATGTTTTTAATTTCGCTCTGAAAGTGGTGCAAAAAACGCCGCTAGCGACACCCAACAGCGTGTTCGTCATTTTCCAAGTGTACGAGAACCAGCCCACGCAGGTATGCATACTCTGCTCAAAAACGATTATGTATGTCTTAAAAGCGTACTTCACCCTATGAGACACCTTGTTATAGCGTGCAAGAGCAATTTGTTCTTTTGTTCGCTGCTTTCGGGGTGGCGCAGGTGGCGCTGCCTCCGAATTCGTCTGCCTGCGGAGGCGCGTAGTACTGCGCTTGTCATGCATGAGGCGCTGCATGTCCGAGACGCACCCCCGCGCGCCGACTTTCCCTCGCCTCTCCTCCTCGTCGTCGCCTCTGGAATGTCGACCTTGAAGGCGGTTCGCGTTGAGATGCCTCCCGCGCCCGAAAGGGTTTCCAGGGAGACGACGACGCATCATGCGCGGTACCCAGTATTGCTGGCATGCCTACACTAGGAAAGGAGCGACTTCGTAGATAAAAAAATTGTGTTTCAATAATTTCTATTCAGTTTCTGGAGAAACCACTGCACGCTGGAACACTTCCAAAGGTACGCTTTCTATTGAGCCAAAAAACAGGAGAGCGATGAAGGACGGTAGACGGTCCCTTTAAAGGGGTCCTGAACCACCGCTCGGGCTTGGTTTTGAAAACGGCTGGGTGTGTATTGAATGCCTCTCAGAAATTCACAGCCTAAAGAATTTTTCAAAACAGTTTGTTAGGAGCGAAGATATTGCGACCGGAAAACTTCCCTTTCCAGTCCTGTTTCAACTCTGCGGAATAGAGGGTACAGAGCTCCTTAGGGCGGTGTCGAAGGAGGTGCCCCGCCCACCGCTTTACGTCACCAGACTTCAGCGACGTGTCAGTGGCTGACGAAAAGCGCGCGACTACCGGGGGCTGTTTAGGGGCTGTTTCTTCGCAGCGCGCTTGTGGCCGCCTGCTCGCTTCGCGCCTGGGCTCGGTCGCGTGCCCTCGCGATCACCGCATTCTTTTTTTTTTCGATCCTCCGAAGCTTTGTTTTCGTTCATCACATACGTTTAGGCTCGCAGGTGTGAGCGTTTACTTTGTCAGTGCGCTGCGTGTCGTCGATATTGCGCATAACGCGCGTCAGGACAAACAGCGCAACTGCCAACGCTGCTCCACCTTGTCCTGCATAACCCCAAGTTAGTTAATTGTTGATTAGTGATTGTAGACGGGATAATCATGCTGCCGGGCTCGAACGTGACTACTATGACTCGGAAGGAAGACCTTTACAACTCGGACCCTTGCCGACAGGTTAATGTGCAATAAGGTGCGTTGACATGCGGTAAGATGGATGGATTAATTTAACGTGTGAATATAATAGTTCAATTTTAACAGTGAATCTGTTTAAGCTATTGGTGAAACTGGCAAATCTGCCGAAAACTCCGCTAAGTTATGTAATGCTAGCATAACACTACCACGCTGTAGTAAAGACAAAGCTCCGTAGGACAAGTTAGGTAAGGCTGTCTCATTCAATGGAGCCTAATTAAGATTCCTAGGACTAGTTAGGTAAGGCTAAGTCTTATTCAAGAGAACCTAATTAGGAATAATTAATTGAGGCCTAGTTCAGACAGGACTAATCCAACTAAGCCAAACCAAGCCAAACTGAACTAATTCAGCCTGAATTGAGCTATGACAAGTAAGTCACACCTAATTAAGCGGATACTAATGATTTATAATTAATTAAGCCACAGTACTAATAAACAATGTCTAATTAAGGTAAATCTAATTATGCGAAGCCTAATTCAGCTGATATGAACAAATCTAGTGTAAGCAAAATAAAACTGCTTCTTGGGCTAGTTGGTTCATTATAAAGTGCAAATGCTTACAGGGCGCAAATTGAACAAACAAAAGAGAGAGACACACAGACACACACAGGCGTTTTGTGTGTGTCTGTGTGTCCCTCTCTTTTGTTTGTTCAATTTGCGCCCTGTAAGCATTTGCACTAGTGTAAGCAAGCTCCTAATAAGACCTTGTTTGATTAATTAGTACTAATTAAATCACGCATAGCTAGGTTATTACTAGTTAAGTCAAACCTAAGCTAGCACTTATTAATCAAAGGTAAATTATGCTAAGACTTCAAGGTGAAGCCTCATTAAGTTGAGACTAAACATTTCAGGACTAATTAGGCTAACACTGATTAAATCGGGCCTATTTCAGGTAGTATTCATCAAGCGATATCTAATTAAGATAATATGTCAAAGAACAGCGTAACTAGGCCTGTACTAATTAGGCCATGTTTAATTAAGATATGACTAATTACCGCAAGCATAATTATATCATGACTAATGAATACCAGCGTATTAAACAATGTATCATTAGGTATAAGGTAATCAGACCGGTTCCAATTAGTGTAACGCTAATTAGGTCCTGGCTAATTAAGTTAAGACTAAGTCAAGTCTCAATAAGCTCAGATTATTAAGTTACGCCAAATTAAGCCAAACATTACAGATGTAATGATTTCATTCGAAACTAATTTACCTTAGTCAACCCTAATCTGCTGTAATCCTTAATTCAACCTAATCTAAGTCTAGCGTAATCCACTCTATAATATGCCATAGTCCACCTTAATGCATCTCCGTCTGTCTTAATCCACCCTAATGCGCCTTAATGAGCTCTAATCCACTCAAGTACACCGTAATCAGACCTCGTCCTTTAATCTACCTTGTAGAAGAAATATTTTGGGTTGGACTCCAGCCATGTTATTGAGTACGAGTACTAGAAGGTGGCGCATTGGAGTACCATAGGGAATAAACCCATCTACAATCACTGATGAATTAAAGTTTGGGATTAATTTGTGATGTATTACGGGCTGCAGGCATGCATTTGTTGGCTTCTTGGAAAACTATATTTATGGTGACTTTTGCACCGCACCGTTCGCGTCCACGCCGAGGTAGTTTACGGACGCCTTCCAATGGCATCTATGAGGCTTGCGCATTAACAAATATATTTTTACATATTTCCAGCACCTATTTTGCCTATAGAGGTGCTCACAACGCAAGGAAAAGCGAGCGCACGGTACGCACGGCACGCACGCGCTTGCGGTTTTAAAAAAGGCGCGCTGCGAAGGGCCCGCACACAGCCGAGGCGGGCGTGTCTGCCATCGGCCAATAGCAGTGACGCTCCTTGTAAATGCTCTATGACGAAATAGAGCACATTCAAAGAGCGTGAGGAGAAGCCGCTTTTTGAGTTGAGGGCTCCTGAAGAAGTGGAAGCTTTGTGCTCCGCTTGTGAACGCTACGCTTCGCCGATGACTACAGCATTTGGCCGAGATGTTCGTTGCAGCGTAGGCAAGCCGTAGAATATGTTTTTTCACCAAGCCCGGAGGGTGGTTCAGGACCCCTTTAAGAGCTCTTTAGAGAGGATATCACAGCCTCACGACACTGCCCTCAAGTTTGACATAACAGATGGGGAATTATACAGAAAGCAAAGAGAGGAGCTTGGCCTAGGCTCAATGGACATAACCATGACGAATAGTTCGGATGGGTGTCCACTGTTTAACTCGTCAAAGTATTCAATTTGGCCAGTGCAGGTGGCAATTAACGAGCTACCTCCAAGAGAGAGCGATGCACATATCTCATGATCTCCATGCTTTGGTATGGTCAGGCTCATCCAAATATGATTGTCCTGCTTATGGCCTTTACGAAGCAGATGAGGCTTCTAGGTGACACCTGTGTGAAGTGGACATGTGATGGCGAAACTTTCCACTCAAATGTAACACTGTCATTCAGTAGCATTTATTTGAGTTGTAGACGCCAAGGCAGTCGACTTCTCTGACGACACATCCTCAAGCCAACAAAAAATGAAATTTCAGCATTATCAGTAATCTATTAAGTTTTAACATGCTTTTGCCAGTTGTCCCTTGCACCATTATGTATTTTAAGTTTTGTTTTCATGTCATTGAAAGCAACTTTACTGTCACTAGATATAGTAAGAAGTTCTGCAGTACTATGTAGAGTATGAAATTAAATAGGATTTGCAACTGTATGTCGCACTTCACTAGTGTATTGATTTGCGTAGTACGGAGTAGAGCTGCAGCTTAGATGCATATGCTGAACTTGCATTTGCATTCGACTTATATTCGTATTAAAATTTGCCTCTGTTTTTGCCAGATAGAGGTAAAATATCTGAAGGGGACAGACAGACAGACAATGAACTTTAATTTATCTGAAGGGGAATGTATATTTTCTTGTCCACTTTCGTTTTTCAACCAAAGCGCACCTGTATGTAAAATGTCACGTTTTCTTTGTTTACTTTGTTGTTAGTACGTGGGAAAATTGTTGGGGAATGAAGCATTCTAATAAGCACAGAAATAGAATTGTGCACACAATATTGGAATATTTGAGCATATTAGCATCAAGTTATTGGGGTGCAACGCAAGGTGCCAATCTGGTTTATAGCTACTGATTTGTCATGCAGGTGTACTGTCTCAATGGTGTTGCAGATGCTCCATCTCGTGCACTCATGCAAAATATGATGCAGTATAATGGCTATTTTGGCTGCGGTTGGTGCCTACACCCAGGAAAATCTATTGAAGGTGAGAACATGGTTATACAGTGCAGGAACCTCTCATGTAGTTACAGGCCTAGTTCTGTGCGATCCTTTAGCGGTCAGCTTGTCCATCACTCTCGTTATCCACACCACCTCTGTGGTCATTCTCTGTAGCCCAGTTCGTCTGCTTCATTATAGTTCTGCTGTAGGCATTCGCTTTGATGTAGAATATTTCAGCCACATCGTAAGAGCATGTTGTGCAGGTGCAATGCCAAGTGTCTAGTTTAGCGGACTCCGGCACCTGATTCAACGTTAGCATGACCCCCCTCGGCTTGAAGAACCGGAAAAAAAGAGAAAGTGAGAAAGGAAGGAAGAGAGAAGAACGAAGGCCTTATAAGCACTGCTGCTGTCTGGTGCCCTCCAGTCACCCCTGAAGAAGGGTCCGAGTGGGACCCGAAACGTCGGGTTTTTTAATGTTTAGAAGTAAATTTTACTTTTAAATGATTATAATTTGGTTGGTGTCCCCCTGTTTTCACCTTTAAGGGTAGTGTGATGTTAAAAAGGCCTTGGAACTGTATGCTGTGCTTTGCTAGCGTGTTCATTTGCGTAGTACGTAGCAGGAGACACATATAGAATAGACACATATACTGCACTTATATTTGTATTCTACTTATATTCGTGTTAACATTTATTTAACAGGTAGTCAAGTACCCTGCCAGTGCCAGCACCTTTCCTGACAGAACCAAGGACTTTGTCATAATATACATGAAGGAGGTGAATGACACAGGTGCACATAAGCGTGGCATGAAGGGACCATCCGCGCTAATTTACCAGCATTTGACATTGTGTGGAGCTTTAGCCCGGACTACATGCACTGTGTGCTGCTTTGTGTGACACAAGAGGTTATGGAGTTGTGGCTTTCCAGTGTTGGTGCGCCATACTGCATTGGATCGCCACAATGGACCGTTTACGGAAAAGCAACTGCGCATGCGCGGCAACGGCGTAAGTAGCGCCGGCTACAGGGCGCTTTCGGTTTGGTTGGAAAACATGAGCAGACGATGGGGCCGCTCGTGTGCACTGGGTGAATAACCTGAAGGCGCCTCGCTTCCGCCTTGTGTAAGAAAATTCAGCTCGCTGCGTAGCCAACGGATGCATGATTATTTACTGGGAAGGGAAACACAAAGTTCTACAGGTTCCTGACCGCGAGGCTACGTGCGAAAAAAAATGCTTGAATAGCATCTGTGTGAAGAAAGAGCTGCTGATGACTCCCCGTGGGTCGTTTTACGCTCGGAAGCGCGCGAGCGCACAAGGCATTCACATTTTATTTGGTCATTCGCTGTGTTGCACTAAAGACGCGTATATAATCAAAATATGTCGCCCAACAAGCGCCATCGCAGTGTGCTCCAGCGGTGCGAACGATGGCGTCGTATACCGTAAACACTGCCTGTCGTAACAGGTAGTGCACGGTTTCAGGACAGGGATAAGGAGCCTACATGCTGGCGCGCGCGACATGTAGATTGCCTAGACCCGGATGGAGCTTCGTCCGTGTCCATAATCATGAGTTATCTGTTACAACACGCGTACCTACCAGCATGCCTGCTCATACTTTCACGTAAACACCGGATTTCATAGACTGTGCTCACAGCGCTCCCGGCAAACCTCATTCATCGTCAGCGGTTTCAAGATTAAACTTCAAGTGTCTCATATAACCTTCTGCCTTGTATGACCAGCCCCGATGAGCCTGTCGAAGTGTCCAAGTAGCGGATTGCAGGTATCTCCACATATGGTCGTTGTTCACGCAACAAAGCGAAATATCCTCGCTCCACCCCTTTTCTAGAAACGGAAGGGATTCGACTGATTTCTGGGATTTTACGTCCCAAGTCACGATATGATTATCACAGAAGCCGTAGTGGAGGGATTCTTTAACCACCTAGGGTTCTTTAACGTGCGCTCATCGCACAGTACACGGGCCTCAACATGTCACCTCCATCGAAATGAAACCGCCGCGGACGGGATTCGATGCCGCGACCCTCGCATCAGCAGTCGAGCACCATAGCCACCAGACCACTGAGGCGGGCACGAAACGGGATGTTTTCTTTGTCTATCAGGTCTGTTCGATGCAGGCAAACTTCTCTGGTAAAAGAAAAAAATTAGAACAACAAAACAGGGGCACGTCAACTTGAGTGCTGCCTTGAAAACGCCTGTTCGAGAATTTGTTTTCCAACCAAAAGCGCCAGCGATGTTTTCCAGTTCACACGACAGGTGGCGCTCGCTTTTCCGCAAATGGTCAATTCCTGCATGATGTTGATGAGCGGCTGTGTTGCATCAAGCCGCCACAGTGAATTTTGCGTCTGCCACGGTCAGTACAGCTTAGGAAATACTGGAAGGCTGTTGAATGGCAGCAGTGGCTCCTGTACTTCGGCCTTGTTTGCCTAGATGGCCTATTGCCCGTGTGCTACCTGGATCACTTAATGGCGTTTTTCAGTGGCGGATCTGGAGCATCACCGAAATCCTGGAGGGAGCGCTCGGATTTCATGAATCCGAATCTGTCAACGGAGTGCAAGAATGCTCCGCAAGCGCGTATACAGGAAGTCAATGAGCACGTCATACAAAGCCAACTTCCGCTCCGTGCTTTTCCGTGGCAGCCAAAGACGCCTTCCCCGGGCACATTTTGACTGGAGCAGTTTCAGTTGTTTACATTCAATTCACGCATTCTGTGCTCAAATTTTATTACGCAGGGAGTGCACTAAGCGCTAAATACACGGTACGATTCTGCGTTCGGTGCCGTAAGCTTCGGCATGGAGCATACGATGGATGGCGAGAGGAAGGATGAGCACGTAGGGTCGCAGGCTCGGCCGCATTTTGCACCTTGGCATACGCGCTCGTAAGAGTTCGTGTCTCCATCAACAAGTACAAAAGAAAGAGTTTTGCACTTCCCTGCTCTATAACACCATTGAAGAACATTCTCGATAAAGCTGTACCTGTGTTCCCGAGAAACACATACAAACAGTCCTACGTCAATGACGACTCCGAGGGTAGGCTTAGCTAGAACGACGCCGCTGCTATCCCGTCGTCGATCACGACGAACCGCAAGCTCGCAATGGAGCGCTTACTTTTGCCAACACGATAAACGTTTGTACTCACATGTCATGCGTTAACACATCCAATCGGTTGTCTGGAAACATCGCTGCGGAGCACAACGATGGAAACGAAGCGAGCCGCATCGGTGAAACGGCCAGTACCGCTGTTTACCTTTCGTACCGCGGCTTCAGATCTATCGAGTGT
The DNA here is from genome assembly GCA_013339685.2 of Hyalomma asiaticum. NCBI lineage: Eukaryota > Metazoa > Arthropoda > Arachnida > Ixodida > Ixodidae > Hyalomma > Hyalomma asiaticum. The sequence goes on from CM023489.1 coordinate 71,114,053, forward strand.
TTTGAAAACAGGTACTCCTTTCCATTTTAAACATGCTTACACTCATTTGTAAGCTATTTCATTTCACAAGCAAATCGCTGTCAATATTGCACGCCATAGCGGCAAATACAGCCTACGCCAGACCTATTCGAGCGGCGGAGAGAAACAAACGGTGGCCAGACGCGCAACATCACACGTACAGCACGTCGTAATCACTGTCTTCTGAGCTGGAAGAGCTACTGCTTGTCCTGCTGTCGTCGCTAAACGCGAGCTCCACTTTCTTGTAAACTCCAGCTCCACAGCCGCAGCGAACGCAGCCATTTTGACCGTCACGACGGAAGTGACGTGAGGACGCAGCCCGCTTCCGCCCGAATCTCTATGAATCCGTGCCTCGGCGCTGGCGCAAGCGAGAGCGCTCTGGCGCGGTTTGAGTTGCTCCGAATCTGCCAGTGAAACGAACCAGCCCGCTCCCGCTCGACCAGTGAAACACGGATTCGTCGTGGCGGAGCGTAAAATTCTGCTCCGAATCTGCCAGTGAAAAACGCCATTAGTCCTGTAGTGAAGGGTACATCTTTTTTGCATGATTAGGTGTCAAACAGTGGCATTGCCATGAGCACCGACTGCCTAGTGCAGTTTGTTGTTGGTGTTCAGTTTCTCTATGGTGAGAAAAATATGACGTCAAATGTGCACCAGGTCCTCCACCTTCTTAAAAGTGTTGTACTTCAGAGGACACTTCGGGCACATTCTTGCTTTTGCTTTGAGGCAAGCATGGGTAAGTTGAAAGGCCTCATCACATCAGCAAAGGGTGTGCCTCATCACATCATGACTTGCGTAATGACGGCACACGCATTGAATGCTTCTAAGGCAGTTTCAAGCCCACGTGTTCAGGCCTTTTTGAAGAGCACAATACCTACGGAACATGTAGCCCTCCTTGGCAATGCAGAACTGGTGGAAGGCCCCCTATATACTCTAATTGAGGAGCAGGTTCCTGACAAAATCAATAGCCCTCTTCTAGAGTATAACAGGTTATGCATCTCTGGCCACCTGTTACACAGTGAACAGTGTCACAGGCCAGAAAAAACCTACTGCACAGCAGTGAGGCTGCCAAACAATGTTTATGGCAAAATCCAACACATTCTGTCAGTTGGTTCCAGGGCTATCATGGTTTTTAGGAGTTGTGTAGGAGTTCGTTCATTTGGTACTACCGATATCACAAGTGTTGAGAGGTGGCGTTCACAGAAAGTGATTGAAATCAGTGCAAATGCTGTTCCATGTATATCCATACAGATTCGAGTAAATTTTTCTTTTTGCAATCTTGTCGATAGTTTCAAGTCATAGAATACCTATGATTTGAAACGATTCATAAGATTTTCTTCGAATCTGTATGGCTTTCAGAGATACTGTGGGCCTCCTTTGTGAGAATTTTCATTTTGCCTCTATAAAGTGCTGTTAAAGTGCTGTTATGTAGGGCTAATGATAAAAATAATACTAAGGCTTTAGCGGTTTAGGGTTTAACGTCCCAAAACCAAGATATGATTATATTTTAACAACAAAGCTGTTCTTAGTCGAGGATTTATTTTCCGATGAAGGTATAACGCTGATCACATGACCTCGAAGTGTGGCGAGAGTTAGTCGCCGCGGTAGGAAGGGGAACAAACCGACGAGAAGCGGACTTCGGAGTGAACTGATGAGAAGAACGCTGAAGTGGGGAGGCAGAGTCTCGGAGGAGGCGTGAACCTTCGAGCTTACAACAGAAAGCTAAGCTAGTTCGTAGGGTGTCTTGATCTCTTTTGTGTCCGTGTTTGCATGCCCTGTAACTTTAACGTGAACCTTTGAGAAATGCGCCATATGGGGTGAAGGTGAGAGTCACAAACCCGCGTCGCTGATTTCAAACGACGGCTTTAAATTCCGGTGCCATTGATTTCCCTCGAGAGAATGCTCTAAAGGACAAAACCAAATATCAAAAGACGCCACAAGTGCGCATTCTCTCCCCCTTCAAACGGCCACTGACAACCAGCAGTCTCAGATCAAACGCCAGGAAAGGTATGGGATGATCACGAAAGGATACATGGTGAAGGGATGTCGCTGCCAGCCGAAGGTACGAGAAGGATCTCTCTCTCCTAGGCTTTGGATGTGCTACACGCGGAGTAAATGCCTGGAAGTATGGCGAACCCGAGCGCGAGAAGATATAAGCGTGCAGAGAAGGGCAGTCAGTCAGATCATCGTGAAGTGATCATGTTCTTCAAGTGAGAGCGGTTGGGTCTTAACAGCCCAAGCTGTTCTTAGTCGAGGCTTTCAAGCCCGGTGTGGACGTAGCGGTGGTCATGTGGCCTAACAGTTAGGTGAGAGTGAAACTCCGTAAAAAGGAGAGTGCTGCACTGTGCAGCGAGGGGCAAGTGCGGAGGAGGTCGAGTCTCAGAGGAGGGGAGAAACTTCGAGAAATGTGCCTAGATACGGTGACGGTGAGGTGCGTGGACTGCTAAATATGACGTGTCAGTGTCACCGTTCGCGAGTTAGCACTTTCAGAATGACGAACATTTCTCGTTCTCCCGTTGAAGAAGCCACCCGACATGAGCGTCAGTGAGAACGGGATTGTCGCCGCCGAGCAAGATTTTTTTTGTTCGTGTGTCAATAAGCATTTGGTTATGGCCTGCATTCCTGTTTTGGACACTTTTGTTGCTCTTATGCATTTCGTGACATTTCAAAATGTGAAAATTAGTCCTGTGTTCGTAGCTTTTACATTTCTGTGTTTGTTTCTGCCATGTTGAGCTCTCTTGCATGACTTCTTATTTAGGTGTGGTCCAAATCATGTTTCATCTAAAGATATGCTTGCATTGCAATGTTTTATGTATTTTCTTCATACTTTGTGTATGCTGCAGCTTTTCACGAAATGTAATCAAGCTCTATTAAGACTGGCTCATTGAGACCAATAGGAGCTAAGCAAATTTGAACAATTTAATAAAATAAATTAAGTTCACACCTGCACTTTCAGTTTAAACCTGCTGAGACCAGTTGGCTCCTGGCTGGAAATCAGCTGTTGACCAAGAGTATGTATGGCTTGCATTCCTGTTTTGGACACTTTTGTTGCTCTTATGCATTTCGTGATATTTTAAAATGTGAAAATTAGTCCTGTGTTCGTAGCTTTTACATTTCTGTGTTTGTTTCTGCCATGTTGAGCTCTCTTGCATGATTTCTTATTTAGGTGTGGTCGAAATCATATTTCATCTAAAGATATGCTTGCATTGCAATGTTTTATGTATTTTCTTCATACTTTGTGTATGCTGCAGCTTTTCACGAAATGTAATCAAGCTCTATTTAGACTGGCTCATTGAGACCTATAGAAGCGAAGCAAATTTGAACAATTTAATAAAATAAATTAAGTTCACACCTGCACTTTCAGTTTAAACCTGCTGAGACCAGTTGGCTCCTGGCTGGAAATCAGCTGTTGACCAAGAGTATGTATGGCTTGCATTCCTGTTTTGGACACTTTTGTTGCTCTTATGCATTTCGTGATATTTTAAAATGTGAAAATTAGTCCTGTATTCGTAGCTTTTACATTTCTGTGTTTGTTTCTGCCATGTTGAGCTCTCTTGCATGATTTCTTATTTAGGTGTGGTCCAAATCATATTTCATCTAAAGATATGCTTGCATTGCAATGTTTTATGTATTTTCTTCATACTTTGTGTATGCTGCAGCTTTTCACGAAATGTAATCAAGCTCTATTAAGACTGGCTCATTGAGACCAATAGGAGCTAAGCAAATTTGAACAATTTAATAAAGTAAATTAAGTTCACACCTGCACTTTCAGTTTAAACCTGCTGAGACCAGTTGGTTCCTGGCTGGAAATCAGCTGTTGACCAAGAGTATGTATGGCTTGCATTCCTGTTTTGGACACTTTTGTTGCTCTTATGCATTTCGTGATATTTTAAAATGTGAAAATTAGTCCTGTATTCGTAGCTTTTACATTTCTGTGTTTGTTTCTGCCATGTTGAGCTCTCTTGCATGATTTCTTATTTAGGTGTGGTCCAAATCATATTTCATCTAAAGATATGCTTGCATTGCAATGTTTTATGTATTTTCTTCATACTTTGTGTATGCTGCAGCTTTTCACGAAATGTAATCAAGCTCTATTAGACTGGCTCATTGAGACCAATAGGAGCTAAGCAAATTTGAACAATTTAATAAAGTAAATTAAGTTCACACCTGCACTTTCAGTTTAAACCTGCTGAGACCAGTTGGCTCCTGGCTGGAAATCAGCTGTTGACCAAGAGTATGTATGGCTTGCATTCCTGTTTTGGACACTTTTGTTGCTCTTATGCATTTCGTGATATTTTAAAATGTGAAAATTAGTCCTGTATTCGTAGCTTTTACATTTCTGTGTTTGTTTCTGCCATGTTGAGCTCTCTTGCATGATTTCTTATTTAGGTGTGGTCCAAATCATATTTCATCTAAAGATATGCTTGCATTGCAATGTTTTATGTATTTTCTTCATACTTTGTGTATGCTGCAGCTTTTCACGAAATGTAATCAAGCTCTATTTAGACTGGCTCATTGAGACCTATAGGAGCTAAGCAAATTTGAACAATTTAATAAAGTAAATTAAGTTCACACCTGCACTTTCAGTTTAAACCTGCTGAGACCAGTTGGCTCCTGGCTGGAAATCAGCTGTTGACCAAGAGTATGTATGGCTTGCATTCCTGTTTTGGACACTTTTGTTGCTCTTATGCATTTCGTGATATTTTAAAATGTGAAAATTAGTCCTGTATTCGTAGCTTTTACATTTCTGTGTTTGTTTCTGCCATGTTGAGCTCTCTTGCATGACTTCTTATTTAGGTGTGGTCCAAATCATGTTTCATCTAAAGATATGCTTGCATTGCAATGTTTTATGTATTTTCTTCATACTTTGTGTATGCTGCAGCTTTTCACGAAATGTAATCAAGCTCTATTTAGACTGGCTCATTGAGACCAATAGGAGCTAAGCAAATTTGAACAATTTAATAAAGTAAATTAAGTTCACACCTGCACTTTCAGTTTAAACCTGCTGAGACCAGTTGGCTCCTGGCTGGAAATCAGCTGTTGACCAAGAGTATGTATGGCTTGCATTCCTGTTTTGGACACTTTTGTTGCTCTTATGCATTTCGTGATATTTTAAAATGTGAAAATTAGTCCTGTATTCGTAGCTTTTACATTTCTGTGTTTGTTTCTGCCATGTTGAGCTCTCTTGCATGACTTCTTATTTAGGTGTGGTCCAAATCATGTTTCATCTAAAGATATGCTTGCATTGCAATGTTTTATGTATTTTCTTCATACTTTGTGTATGCTGCAGCTTTTCACGAAATGTAATCAAGCTCTATTTAGACTGGCTCATTGAGACCAATAGGAGCTAAGCAAATTTGAACAATTTAATAAAGTAAATTAAGTTCACACCTGCACTTTCAGTTTAAACCTGCTGAGACCAGTTGGCTCCTGGCTGGAAATCAGCTGTTGACCAAGAGTATGTATGGCTTGCATTCCTGTTTTGGACACTTTTGTTGCTCTTATGCATTTCGTGATATTTTAAAATGTGAAAATTAGTCCTGTATTCGTAGCTTTTACATTTCTGTGTTTGTTTCTGCCATGTTGAGCTCTCTTGCATGACTTCTTATTTAGGTGTGGTCCAAATCATGTTTCATCTAAAGATATGCTTGCATTGCAATGTTTTATGTATTTTCTTCATACTTTGTGTACACTGCAGCTTTTCACGAAATGTAATCAAGCTCTATTTAGACTGGCTCATTGAGACCAATAGGAGCTAAGCAAATTTGAACAATTTAATAAAGTAAATTAAGTTCACACCTGCACTTTCAGTTTAAACCTGCTGAGACCAGTTGGCTCCTGGCTGGAAATCAGCTGTTGACCAAGAGTATGTATGGCTTGCATTCCTGTTTTGGACACTTTTGTTGCTCTTATGCATTTCGTGATATTTTAAAATGTGAAAATTAGTCCTGTATTCGTAGCTTTTACATTTCTGTGTTTGTTTCTGCCATGTTGAGCTCTCTTGCATGACTTCTTATTTAGGTGTGGTCCAAATCAATTTCATCTAAAGATATGCTTGCATTGCAATGTTTTATGTATTTTCTTCATACTTTGTGTATGCGCAGCTTTTCACGAAATGTAATCAAGCTCTATTTAGACTGGCTCATTGAGACCTATAGCAGCGAAGCAAATTTGAACAATTTAATAAGTAAATTAAGTTCACCTGCACTTTGAGTTAACTGCTCAGTTGTTGGCTGAAAATATAGCTGATGACCAGAGTATGTCCTGTTGAATGTCCTAGGCATGTAGACCTAAAAGTGATTGGTATGGCTGCATTTCGCAATTTGTGTGCAATGTTTTATGTATTTTCTTCATACTTTGTGTACACTGCAGCTTTTCACGAAATGTAATCAAGCTCTATTTAGACTGGCTCATTGAGACCAATAGGAGCTAAGCAAATTTGAACAATTTAATAAAGTAAATTAAGTTCACACCTGCACTTTGAGTTTAAACCTGCTGAGACCAGTTGGCTCCTGGCTGGAAATCAGCTGTTGACCAAGAGTATGTATGGCTTGCATTCCTGTTTTGGACACTTTTGTTGCTCTTATGCATTTCGTGATATTTTAAAATGTGAAAATTAGTCCTGTATTCGTAGCTTTTACATTTCTGTGTTTGTTTCTGCCATGTTGAGCTCTCTTGCATGACTTCTTATTTAGGTGTGGTCCAAATCATGTTTCATCTAAAGATATGCTTGCATTGCAATGTTTTATGTATTTCTTCATACTTTGTGTACTGGCTCTATTTAGACTGGCTCATTGAGACCTATAGAAGCGAAGCAAATTTGAACAATTTAATAAAATAAATTAAGTTCACACCTGCACTTTCAGTTTAAACCTGCTGAGACCAGTTGGCTCCTGGCTGGAAATCAGCTGTTGACCAAGAGTATGTATACTTGAACTGCCTGGAACCATTTGACCCTAAACTGGGCCAGTTGGCTTCCGGCTAGGAACCAGTTTACTAAATTTGAACTGAGAAAATACAATGTCAGGTAATTGACATTGTTGCTGTGATGGGCCGCGTTAAAAAAAACGTGTAATACCCTCCTTAACCAATGCCTCCAATGGGGCCTGTAAGGTACTTTGAAATAAATAAATAAATATCTAAACAACAAAAATAATTCATTTGCAAGCCATGAGACACTATATTTTTTTTATTTCCTCATCATATCCCATCCTCTGTCTTATTACCGGCCCCATATATTAATAGACCAGTGAAGATACCTTTCTAGGGCAGTCCAAACTAGAAGAGAAGCTCAGCGGAACATGGATGCTTGAATCGATGAACAAATCGCAAAATACGATTTAGGACAGGGAATGTCGTAGGAGCCAACGTTTCGACAAGCCGACTTGTCTTCGTCAGGGCGCCCTGACGAAGACAAGTCCGCTTGTCGAAACGTTGGCTCCTGCGACATTCCCTGTTCTAAATCGTATTTTGCGATTTGTTCAACCTTTCTAGGGCAGGGCACATTTACTCATGTTCAGCAATGCTACGTTGTATATATGTCCAAATTAATTTTTTTCTTTCACTCTGAAGAAAGTACAATCAGAATGGCTGATAACACTTCCATTAGTACACAATTGGGACCACTTGCTTGTAATTTAACTGGTTATAGTTTCCAACTGGGACGAGCTGCGTCCAGTTCAACTGTTTCCTGTTTGTGGCCAGTTGAGTTGAACTGGAACGAGCTGCAAACTGGAACCAGTTGCGGCTGGTACAGACTGGTCACAGATGCTTCACAACTGGAACCAGCCTTTAACTGGAACCAGTTGCAACTGGCCTAACTGTATCATGTTGCTTCCAAATTCGGACCATTTGACCTGCAGCTGGGACCATTTGAAACCAGTTAATGCCAGTTGAAACTGGTTGAATTCCCAGTTTCACATTCTCGCCTGGAATTATTAAGTCGCATGTGAATAAACCGCGACAGTCAAGTGCCACATTTGAAAAAAAAGAAAGAAAAAAAGAGGGGGAGTTATCCGAGAATTTTACATGCCCTCCGCTGAGCAGTGTAGATACATTCGTAGTGTAACGGGTTTAGTAAGTGCTGGCCGACAAAAAAAAATGAAACCACTTCGTCATGACGTTCACGTTATGTGAACGTCTCTTAGTGTATGTGGGACGGCTCGAAGAGGGCACGTCTCGCGTACGCGCTCAGTAAGCGACCGTTTTGCGTACCCAAAGGCGTAGTAACCCGTAGAGTAAATGCGCTACACGTTGCAAACGTGCGTTGCAAAACAGCCCACCAAAGAAAAAAGGAGCACGTGCACCCCAACGTCACGCAGCGAACTTGCGAAAACGTACATGGCGTGATTCTGATATATTCTAGAAATTTCAACAATGCAGCATTGAGTAATCACACGCCGGCAGGTGAGTGCACGAGACAGACGGGGAGAGGGAGAGGCGCCTTCGACGCAAAGAAAGCACCACTTTAATCGAGCGTTTTCTCTCCGCTTTGTGCATGCTCAGATCGTGCACATGCGCCGAAACTTCTCGAAGCCCCACCGAAGCCAATTTAAAGGATTGACTACAGGCTGTCGTGATCAGTCTGTCATGAGTGAGATAATGTGACAGTGCAAAAAGACAAGTGGTGTCGCTCCTCAGACCAATCGTAAAGCTTCATGTTGAGGACACACTTCGTGGCCCTGGTAAATAGGACTGTTTTATTCTCAGTTGTAATGCATGAGCTTGTATATTTGGTGTTGGTTGGTTCCGTGTTATGTTGTAGCCCATGACTGGTTGTATCCTGAAGAGCCATGCTTGCGCGCGCTTTTGTGACTGCCTGTTCAATGGGAATATATTTGTTTTCTTTTGATCACCCTTGGCTCTGACTCGGTCTTTCAACCACTGCTGGCGTTTGATAGTGCACCAAAAGGGCCTAAAACTTAATTGTTCAAGGTTTCATGACATCACTATCGGCGCAGTGATATGCCGGTTCTTGGAATCTTTCCCGGTCATTCCCTCCCATGTCTCATAGCTCGGGATCGGTGATGGTGTCTCATATAACAATGGTAACTCATATAACACTGTAAAATATTTTTGTTGGAATTTTACAATTTGCAGCACCGCTGCAGTCATACATCCAGCACATGGTACAGACATCGGTAGCCGAGCACAATACCACTTATACACTAACGAAGAAGCAACGCCCTATCTACACTAAAGTAAAATGTCTATCAAGCCTGTAATGCTGCTGTTCACGTGTTCAGTGTATGCCTAACTCGACAGAGCTTTGCAGTTCCCCTTTTCCGTGAAGGCAGCACCACCATTTAGTGTAAACTCGTTTTACCTATAAAATAATGAAGTGTGGATGCCTAATAACATAAAGCTATAAATTCAAGCACGAATTATGGTCCACCTGAAGATAAGCAGAATACACAGAGAGCTCCAAAAGATCCTATGCACAGTACAAAGTGTTGTCATGACATTCAAATGTAATTGTCATGACCAGTTGTCATGACATGTTACTCCAGTGGAAGGAGCGGGTCCTGGGTCCTTCAAGCAGGGCTCAAACACGCTCTTTGCTTGTTCTGGACCATAAATAGAAAGCGCGGCGTTTTTTTCACCATGTTCTGATAACGATGTTTTTCAGTGGTGCTGATAGCCCTGTTGGCGGCAGGGTGGTTCACTTTGCTCAGAAATGCACCAATAATTTTAAATAACCGACTGAAAGTTGTGTTTCAGCCGAGACCGAGATGGGTAGAGGCATCGTGCAGCGTATGCCGTGACGTAACAGCCTCCCCGCCATCAGAAATATGGAGCTGGTGCAAGAAAAATTACAGTGGCGAGGACATCCGACGATGTATTGAGTTCTGCTAGCTTTTCTGAACTTTACAGAGATGTTTTGAGCGCGGGAGTATCGCCGTTGTGCGTTTGAAGGCCCGCAGGTTCGGGCAGAGCCACTGTTGGAGGTGATGACGTCAAAAACACAGTGTGGCCAGCAAGGGATCCCGCTAAAAATTTTAAGTTGCATTTTAAGGAAACCTAAACGACTTGGAACCACCTGGTATGGCATATATTATTACCTTACCGAGGAGAAAAGACACCAACTAAGGCTTTCCCGCGGCAAAACCACGTACAAAGCTAGTGCCGTAGAAATTAGTCTTTAAGAGAAGAACACCCACTAAACTGAGAAAAAAATAGAAGAGCGCATATATCAGGAGTGTCAAGCAAAACCACCATAGAGCGAGAAGAATGACACCACGCATATTTCGAGGCAGCGAAGGCGACTGCGCAACACGCAAATGTTAAAGCCGTTCACATTTCAACAACCAAGACATTCAAAGATAAATATTCTGAATTGTTAGAAGAAAGGAAATTGGATCCCTTGCACCCGTAGCACGGCGCAAACTTTTTCGCAAGTGTGACATCACCGTGCGCAAATAATTTTCACAGCTCACAGGTGTTCATCTACGTCATCCGTCACTATCAAACGAAATAGCAATACGAATATTTTTTTCAAAATAATCTGGACTGATATCACCCACTGTGGCGTCTGATATGTCCAGGAGAAGAAAATGGTAGCTGGGCGTAAGGGATTGCGTACCTGCAATTCGAAAGAGCGCGGGATCAGCGAGAGGAAGATAACAGCAAGATCAGTGTCGTTCCTGTCATTTTTCGTGGATCCGCTCTCTACTGTGCTTGTTTAAGATTGAAATGTGTTGTACGACCTACCGTGGTACAACACATTTCCATCATCCACTTTGTGGCAGCTTCATTCTGGATGCACAGCCAAAAGCCTTTAAGAAGGAGAGCCAGCGTGAGCTGGCACGTTCGAGGTGGCAAGCAAATTGAAAGGTGAGAGCGGCGTCGTACACGCACACAAGCTCGAGACTTGGAACACTAAGGAGGGCAATATCGACCTCAGCACTGTTCTCGGAGCTCCTGTTCCCCTTCTTGGGCGTACAGCTCCCTGGCTGGTGTTGGGGACGCTGCAAGGCCCCCGTTGTGAAGCCGTGTAGAGCAATTTTGGGTGTTGCCTCGTTATTGCCGCATACTAGATGGGCTATGGGTCATAACCACGACGAGGCCTAAGCGAAGCTTTTGCGGTGACGCCTCCTCTTGCTGGAAGTGCCCTCACATCGCATACGACAGATGAATTCGACGACAAGACGACTTCTCGTATGGCCTCGCCCCGGTGGCACGCCTCGATGCCCTCCAGTGGTGCAGAGGGCCCACCACTGCCATGGTGACTTAGCTTTCGATGACAGTCGACGACAGGGAGTCTTCCGTCAGCTAGCGAGAGCATCTGGCTGAACTTGTGAGACGTCCTTTTCTCATTTCCTTGAACACTCTGCTGCGAAGGCCTTAAGCTTGTTCGGTTACACCTTCAGTGTCCCTCGCTGTTGGCACCCGTGCTTACCGCGCTGCAGAGTTGTCTCCATTTGCCATGACAAATTCTAGTTCCCGCCTACTTGAACACCTCGTCCGCTGACAGCCACCTGATTTCACGTGCAAGCAAAATGCGACGACAAAATGTCTGTTTCGTGAAAGCAAATAGGGCCTCGCGCCCAACGCTCGAGGATTCCATTCCAGGCCTTGACGATAGCGTTTCGAGAGGTCGAAATGGGAATACATTGCTTAGATTCAATCGACTTAATCGACTGTCTACCGAAATGGTGTGCCTTGTTACGCTAACCTGGTTCGGGCACTTATTCCTAGAAATTTTCTTTACGTGTGCACATTTATTTCACGTAGTTATCCTTGTCGTACGTGCCTATCAGAATGAACATGCTACTGCTCTTGTGTGCTGCTGCAGTGTGTGTTTTGGCTCATGTCATACATACGCAGGATGCAGTTTTCGTCGTTTTTTTTATAGTTGTGACGCGCTCAATTTCGCCTACATTGGGGTTCTGTATATAGGAAATGAGTCAGTGCAACGTCCTAACAAGCTTTGAGCCTGTGATAGTCATTGATTTTAACGAAGGACGCCGCAACAGTACCGTGATGGCTATATTTACGGCGAGCTCCTTCTGTTTGCAAAGCGCACACGCGTTCTCACGCGCTTCTGGCCGACCAGGAGCACCTTTTGGGGATACAATGAACTCTTTTTCCTTGGTTTTACTTTTGCAAGACAGGGGGCGACGAAGCCGGCTTAGGCGGGCGGCGGGTTTTGGTTGCATCTATCAAGCGGTCTCTTCTTTTTTTTCTTTTCTTCATTTATTTTTCGCTCAGTAACATGCTTCAAAAGCGCGGCCTATGGTTTGTGTCACGAGAAAGGAATGGGAGAGGCAGTAACCAGGGTGATAAGCAACCCGGCTATAGGCCTTCTGCTCTGATGAACAGCTAAGCGGAGTACGCAGGCGAGACATTGCAGGGACCCCCTCACCGTTTTTCTTTTGTTGACCATAACTACGAGTAAGGAAAGCTGGAAGTTCTGCCTCCTGTGAACCACCTGGTACACACCAGGAGGTTGAAGAAGGCGCGGGCGCGCGGGTTGCCAGAGCACCCCTCATGGCCCCGTGAAAACGGTCTATACCATTGCATTGCCAATGTGTCCGCCGCGGTGGTGTAGTGGCTATGGCGCTCGCCTGCACCCAAAAAACGATGGTTCGATCACGGCCGCGGCGTTCGCATTTTCGATGGAGGTGAAAATGCCAGATGCGCGCGTTGTCAGTGCAGGTTAAAGATCCCCAGGTGGTCGAAATTTCCGGAGCCCTCCACTAGGGTGTTGACAGTGTACTGCAAGGAAACACGATTCATCGTCACAAACAGTAGATGTGCTAAATTTTTACCCAAGGTTAGTGCGAAAATGTGCAACTGCAGCTATACGGGATACCGACTGTTAAAGAGAGGCAACCTTTGCTTGAGGACTAACATGCAACGACGCTTTCCCATATACATAATGTGCTGGTTGGTAGCCTCTGGCATCGACAAACCGATTGGAGCCCATTTTGCTACGTCGTCCCGCAGCTTAGGCCAGCCGCTTTTCATGAAACTTTTGACCGAAATGACATGTCACGTTCGCTTTTCAATTGCTTTTGAATCGCTTTTGAATCTCATAATGAAGATGAATTGTTAGGGTTGAGATCTTGAATGAAAAACTTCGACCTCATATCTTTATGGTCCACAGCCTGCAATATATACGGAATACCGGACACAAGATTGTATTCAGCGTAAGTAAAGGCTAAACCAATGTTGGTAGCAGCAAGATGAAAACATTGGGCAACCACTTAAGCGCCGGAAGGATACTAACGCCCCGTAGTTTTTTAGCACGAATCTTTGAAAGTGAGCATTGCAATTCGTTATTGGTTGATTCCTGGGGCTTTACGTCTCAAAACCACCGCATCATTATGACAGACACCGCATGGTGGAGAGCTCTGTAAATTCAGACAACCTGTGGTTCTTTAATGCGTACTGACATCGCACAGCACTCGGGCCTCAGCGTTTCGCCTCCACCGAAGAGCAGACGCCGAGGCCGGAATTCGATCCCGCGATCTTCCTATCAGCAGCCGAGTGCCATACCCACTAAACCACCAGGGCGGGGCATTGCTATTGGGAGTAAAATGGGATAAGGTGCAGCACGTATCACTCTGCAGATATGTCTGCGAAAGTGTGGCATCACACGCGTCTATAACATTTAGGTTCTCACAACAGATACGTTCAATGATTATGTGCAGTCGTTCTAATCAGTGACTACATGCATTTCGCTTACTCAGGCCATGTTCACATTTCATGACTGATTGATGCTCTGTGCCGATCGCAGCTGTCAAACGAAAGCACTCCGTCGACATTGCATATTTGTAAATTAATATTAGCAAATGTACCTTACCCTCACAGTGTGACGGCTGATAAATGATATAGCATGTGTATGTTGAGTAGGGAAAATTGATCGAGTGGATAACAGTTCAGATATGAAAAGGCGCATGTGATGCTAGACGAGTGATAGAAAGACACGGAAAACAGCACTGTTGTTCGTCATTCTTTTACATGTTTTTTCCTTAGCATTTCTGTTTTAATTTAAAAATCAATCGTCCCATCTTACCTAACCACCCACATTTCTGTAGATTCGTGGCTACAGGAGCATGACTTCACCACGTTGGGTGTAGTAACGTAGCATATGCAGTGGATTTGTTCTGGTGACCTATGTACAGACTTCAGGACTTCCTGAAGAACTTCAGCCGTGCGTACGGAGAAACCGAAAAACGTGAGCCAAGACCAGCAGTAGGATCGGTACCAGAAGGATAATTCAAGGCTCACAAAACTCCGTAAGCTCAGGTAAGCTGGGAATTCAGAAAATATAGCGTTCTCCGGGCCAGGGCGCCGTTCCTGGAGATCCGTTGCAGTTCCTGGGTGGACCAGAACACTAAGCGCTTGCCGGTAGTGGTGCATACAGACGCTCAGAGATCCCTGCAATGACGGCCTACCAGTCGCCACCTGTTCGAACCGCTCTAGGCGATAACCAAGACTGGGCCTAAAGGAGACCGTTTTGGTTACAATACCTTTTGCCTGAGGTGGTCTACGGGCGGCTCTTGGTAGTAAAATCCGTCGATCAGACGATTTCTCAAAGGAACGGGCCTCGGGCACACAGCCATGACCAGTCAACATCACCAATAGACGAAGAGTGCCACAGCATCTTCATTCGCTTGCGACGAAAGTCAACGCGACCAGACAGGCGATCTTTGATCAGTCGAAGAAAGCATCGGACTGAACTTGTAAGCCGCATTTTTCCCATTTCCTTTAAGAGTTCTGCAGAAAACTTTAAGCTTATTTGTGTGATACGTATAGTGTTTCTCGTTTTCGGTACAAGTGCTAACCCCGCTATTCACGGGTGCCGTTGTCATCCTTTCACCTATGTAGACAAAATTTTAGTTGAGCCAGACAGGGCACTTTTGCCCATGTAGCCGCTTAACGTGAGGCCGATGCCCTTGACCCTTTCAATCGTAGCAATCAAATCTCCATTCCGATAAGCTCAAGTATGCGCGCTCAATTGCCGCCCATAGCACAGGCGTACCGAAGGGAGTGCAATGAATTTACTCACGTTTCTTAGATTTGGGCGCACGTCAATCAACACCAGGTGAGAGAAATGAAGTAGGTGTGCCTCACCGTTGCATGTGTGTCACTATGGTATTTTGAATTTACCACGTAAAATTTTATCAATTATTACCACTTGACTCAAAGAGGGACAGCAAGACAGTGTGCTGCCTTTCTTGGAGCATATTGCTCTTCTGTGAATGAAGGCGCAGTCGTTGCTCTGGTGTACTGTTTCTAGGTGTACTTAATCACGCATTATGCGCGCACATTCCTTCTTTATGGCTCGTGTGGTACTCGCACTCACGCATATGCTTCAGTCAGATGTGGTTGGCTTGTTATGTGTTTCGAATACTCTGCAAAAGGACGGACATACTCAACCTCGTCTTGTTAGCGGGCACCACTTTTCCGAGTAACCCTACAAATCGCCTGCCGCAAAGCGTTCAATGCTAAAAGGTATTACCTGAGCTACAGCGTCAAGTTTGAGGCAAATTCTACCCTCCGAGCGCGTTCGCTCTCCTTTCGTCAAAACGAGGGTGGTGCAACCAATAAAAAAGAGCTGAAAAGGGGGCAAGAAGGTAAGCTATATGTCTTCATGACCTTGGAATGTTTTCTCTTTGAATGTATTCGCGTTTCCCAGTGACATTCTCGTGACCATTGTCACTACGGGTGCGTGACGCAATCCCATGGCAGCCGCGGCAACTGCACACTGGAATTGGCCAGAGCTAGCTGTGCCAGTTATTTTGTAGCCCGTGCCACTTATGAAGCGCTTTGTTCAGAGAAGAGCGGGCGCTTTCTGAATGTATTCCGAAACCAAATTGCAAATTCCATATCCAGTGCAATAACGTTTGGCTGACGGGTTCGCACAAGCCTCCAGGACGGATCAGAGGTATTTTCTTTACGCGTTCTAAAAGTGTTGCAGGCAAACTTTGAAGGCCAACTCCAGCGGTTTTTTCATCATGTTCTGATATCGATGTTTGCCAGTGGTATTCATAGTCTTGTAGTGGCCAGGATGCTTCAGTCTGCTAGAAACGAATCAATAATTTTGCATAACCGAGTGAAATGCATGATTAAACCGAACCCGAAACGAGTAGACGCTTAATGCAGCCTACGCGATGACGTCGCAGCCCTCGCGCTGTGAGCAGTATGGAGACAGTGCCAGAAAATGAAGTCGCGAGATCATCCCATGATGTACTGACCTATGCCAGCTTTTCTGAACTTGGCAGCGACGATTGGAACGCTGAAGTATGGCGTTTTCCTTTTGCCGACCCGCTGGCTCGGGTAGGCATATAAAGTTAATACACTGACCCTAGAGACAAACCTGGGCAGCTGAGTGGGGGGAGAAGGATCCCGTCCGCCCTCCACCCTGTTGGAATGTATCAATGTGGCCAGCGCAACTATTACTGAAAGGGCTAAATACAGGTATAGGCCGTCTTATGCCGATTCCTTAAAAAACTAAGACTTGCAATGATTAAATGTACATCTTAAGCGTACTGAAAAGGGCTTCACGAAAATGTAATTAATGTTTCATGATGTACGCGCTCGGTCAATAAAGCGTGGTTTCGGATCTCTTTATTTTTGCTTTCGGATGCGTAGTGTTCGCTTCCTACAGTCTGGGCGTCTGGGTGTTAACATCGCGGTAACATCGGTTGGCGCGGTAACATCGGTTGGCGTGATGGCGCGTTCGTGCTGTTAATTTATTAAGGACGATAGTTTTTCTTGGGATACTTGAACGCCGAAATTATGGTCTGTCTTTCTGCTTGTCAGTCTGTCACACGATTCAGCCACCCAGCCAAAGTTTAAGCCCTTGCCTAAAGCCCAGCCATCTTGATCTGGTAGCTGTGTTCATACTTGAGAACATTAGGGATCAAAATGCAAATATTACGCATATCTGAGGCGCAACATCAATACATAAGTAGACAGTGTGTTCCTTTACTAGAATATACATAGCTACATAATGCTAAAAACACTAGTTTTGTTAGGCTGTGCTAAACATGCAACGCTATGCACGAAAAAGGCCTCTGCCGACGATTTGGTGCTGCCGCCTGGAAGTTGCGCAGGGATTCTGCACAACCTCATGTTTCGCAACGGCGCTGCCAGATGGCGTCCATATCTCACGCAGCGTACTACGGCCAGCAGAAGACTCGTCATTCGGCGCCATTTGCACCGAAGCACGCACATAAGCGGCCAATTTTTACTGTTACGACTGACCCCCCTCTTTGTAACGCAAGTGGTGTAAGCGACGGACGAGTTGACGAAGTGTTAACGCGGGCACCATGGGCACCGCCTGGACAGGTGGGCTGTTCGATCGCGCCTCAGCCCACCTCAGCCGCATTGTACGTACAGGCAAAGGAACTCGTACTTGTCGGGTGTGCGTCGAAAGAGCTATCTGCGCCTGAAAGAATGAGTCACGCTTAACACGCACAGCTGCTCCAAACATAAAACGGAGCATTCGAGCGGCGGCCAAACTCGGCAAAACAGCATGCCAACGCTCTCTACCATCACATTCGCTGTAAATCAGGAGAGTACGACGGTACATCCAGCTCACCCATCCTGATATTATGATGCTCGAATTATGGCGACTAGAGCGAAGCCGCGCTGCTGCCATACCTGCTCGGAAGTGGCGCATTCATTACTTCATGCTTTTGTTTGCCTGCGTGGGGCGCGAATGTTAATAAATTCGACGGCGTGCTCTTTCTGCTTCCTCAGATATGGTACCACTTTCAATCTGCATGAAAGCCGAGGGTCGCACAGATGAAAAGCGAAAAAAGAGAACCCACGTGGGGTGCATTGTCCTTGCTATACAAATAGACCCTCAAAATAATTGAACGAGTGAGCCATTCGACCACTAGTTATTTCAACGCATATTCCTTTATAACACGGATGAAAAAGGGGACATTGTCTTGGAACACAAGGATGACCCTGGTTGAGGCATCCGCGATCGAAGTGACTGTGCAAGCATGCATGGAAGCATTAATCACAGGTGGCCCGTCATGTTTGCTGTCCTTTTTTCTTTTGTGTTTTCGTGAGCGAAGCAAGGCTTTCACTGCATTCGTCAAATCTAACCCCGGCTGCAAGCAACGCGCGCAAACAAAAGCGTGAATTGTTGAAAGCGCCCCTGTCGAGCAATGGTGGCAATAGTGCCGCTTTGCACGAGCCGGCGGTAACGTGAACATCATCATATCAGGATAGGGAAGCCGGATGAACCGGAGTACTCTCGTGATTTGCAGCGCATCCGCTGGTAGAGCGCTGCTGGCATGCAGTTTTGCCGATTTAGGCCATCGCGCGCATGCTCCATGTTACTTTCGGAGCACCAGCAAGTACGCTGTGTGCCTCGCACGGACCTCTCGGACACGGCGATAATCGAGAACGTTGCACTGACAAAGCCCGGTGTACCAGGTTTCCTGTAAATGCCGCATGTAGTCTCTCGGTTTCTTGCTGGCACTGAGCTTCCCAGATCCACGGACGGCCACCGTTCCAGATTCTACGGTTCTGTCGCCAGGGGTAACGAAGCGTTTGTTTCGAAGGCCATGATCAAGCAGCTTTCATCATGAACAGGAAACTGCTGCAATCTATCAGCGATGATTTCCTCTGCATAACCTTCGAAATTGGTACGACACTCCGCCGTTTCGGAGGCTGTGTGTTTACATCCACTTTGTTGCCACACTAATACCGGTTACAATCGCCAGCGTTGAAAGATGGCGTCGACCACACAGGACCCCCCCCCCCCCCCCTTCCCATGCACGGGCCACATGGGGAGCTTTCCTTGAACAGTCAGTATAATAACTATACGGGGAAGCAGCGCTGAAGGTGACGACGTAAAAAAACACAGGGTGGCCCGCGTGGGAATCCGCTATTTTTTAAGATTCATTTCCACGAAAGCTAAATGACTTGCAACCGCCTTCCTTGACGTATATTATTAGAGTACCGAGCAGAATATATATAGAAATTTCACTGAGATCCTTGGCCACTGAAAAATCGCCGGAGTTGCCCTTTGAGTGCAGTGTGAAGCCTTCCTATAAGCAGTACGCGATGTTCTCTACTTCTGATTGATAACATAGCAATGTCGTCTTGCTTTTTTTCAGTTTCCCAGGAAGGAAAGAAGTCAAGCAAGTCTAAATGCGAAAGAATGAATGCGTACGGCAACAAAGTGAGATGGGATTTCGTCAAGATTCAAAAGCCATTGACGCCGTTTAATTGTTGGAGTGGGTTCCATTGTGAAAATTGAACGACATTTTTATTATCAAATGTTGCATATAGCTGCTTTTAAAAGCCTTCAGTAGTTCTCACAAATCACAGGTCTAATCCACTGACTGCGTGTCGCGCAAAGAATGCTGGAAGATACGCTGTTGCGACCAAATGCCACTGTGATCGCAGCCATCGTCGGATTGAAGCTTTTGTCCGAAAGCAAAATGCCATCCGGCCTCATAAAATAAGTTGTAATATTAAGGTTGTTTTATTCAGTGTATGAGATCATACCTCGAAAACATAGCTGTGAATTTCAAGAATGAATACGTTTGTTCATTTCATGCCATAGCTTGCATAAAACAGGTACCCATATGTCATTGCTTCGAGACATAGCTGGCCACAGTTATGAATTCACGAGGTCGCCGGACCGTATCCCTGCCCCGGCGGTCGCATATCAATGGCTGTGTGTACTTTGATTTCAGTGTACGTCAAAGAACCCCTGGTACTAAATACTACACCGAAACAATCAACCTTAGGGGGCCTTGCCTAATGATGAAGTCGTGGTTTTGCCACCTAAAAAAAGCTCATCACTTCGTATTACAGTTGTGGATCGTGTGCAGTTATGATGATTTGTGGGGTCTTACGTCCCAAAACCACCTATGGTTATGGGAGACACCGTAAGGGAGGTCTTTATGAAATTTCGACCAGCCGGGATATTTTAACGTGCACTGCCATCCCACAGTACATGGGCCTCAACATTTCTACCTCAACAAAATACAGCCGCCACGGGCGGGATTCGATCCCGCGACCTTCGGATCAGTAGTCTGGAGTTAAGGATCTGCCCGCAGGAATGAGGAGCTGTGTTTTGCGAAGGTGGTGCCCTTCATGCATTCTTTACTTTATTCTTGCATCCTGACGGTGTTTGAAATGCATGCACTTCATTAGCAAGTGTTCCTAGGCGGAATACTCTACAAGCAGCGGGAAAATGAAAATGTGTTGTCGGTAGTTGATTGCCTGGAAAGAACAAAGTACCAATCGTTATCGTAGCATAGCGGTGCCAGTTGAAATACTTGTTTATTGCAAAGAAATCAAAGAAGGAAACGAAAACTAACCACTGTGGTGTGCTTGTCCGAAAGTTCGTACATTGGGTACAAGTTCGTACAAGTTCGTACGTTGATCTACCGCTGATAATCTGTATATATTTTTGACTAATCTCATGCTGTTCGAGTTTCAATTGTCCGCTTGAGTTTTATCTGTCCAATAATGTTAGTAGTGCGTGCAGGCAATTCCTGAAATTCTAACCATGCAATTACAAAGCAACAACTATATTTAATTAGTGTCATCTGGTAACATTCAGTTAAGATTGATACCAAGTGTGAAATGTTTGACTGCTTGATTTGCAGAGTACTTGATTGATTGACCTTTATACAAGAGAATTTACAGTTGCCTTCTATGACTTAACAAAAGGCCCGTAAGGTGCCTGACTAGGCTACGTCGCTCAGAAAGCAACTGCAGCTGTGCGATCTTTCATTTACAAATGATACAACTGCAACACATGAGTGTGGAACACTACAAAGAAAATAAATAAGAAAAAACTCTTCCCTTTTGAGAGCAAAAAAAAATAAAGAACAGAATAGCAAAAGACATCAAGACAGGGTTGTACACACGTGGAATTACTCCTTCACAAATTCTGTAATACACATTATACAGCACATAAAAATGTCAACAATGTCGATGTTAACACAAAAACCTAACACTCAGGAAAAATTAATTACTTAGCTTCCTTTTTAAATTGCGTACGGGATGTTCTATCTCATAATAACTATATTATACCGAGGTATTAGTCTAAGAGGTATGTGTACGTACTCTAACGTGAACGCTGACCTCTCTTCTGTTCCAGATGTGTGCAAATCTTCCACGGAGAATCCAAAAAGCAGGACGCTTTAGACATCGCAAGAAATTACAGTCTACATCCTCTTCCTTATGAATGATCTGCGCTTGATTGCCCAGCTTCTAGGCATTATAGTTTCAGAACTTCATAACTTTGCTGCGATTTTCTGTACTTGTGACTGCCTCTTACAGGTTGTTTTGAAAGAAGTGAAACTGCACATTTCCTTTCTGGCCCATTCCTATATCGACATTTTTAAGGAAACAATGCATTTCATAACTGTGTTTCAGTGACCAGCACAAAGCAGTTGTGCCTGTCATTCCAACCCATTCAATTCTGCTACCCCGGTGATTGACACTCTTCTCATTCGGAGCCTTCGTTGCTGTGCATTGCAATGAGGCGAAAATGTTTGTGCATTGCTTAGCGAAAGGCGGTACTCGGAGCTCGTCCTTGCCGAAGCATATTGTGCCACTGGAGTGAGCTGGGTGTGATCAGAGGGACACAAATGAACCACAATATCTTCAGAGGGTATCTTGCTTTCTTTCGGTACCACGAGGGATCAGCGATGACGGGGCTTGTGAGAACAGGCTGCCGTGTGCTCCGAGTATCGCAAGTTATCTAAGCAACTTGGTAATGCCACATTGTTCTCGCATTGCTGTGCCTTGCCAATTGTTTTTATATGAGTATACAGCAGAAGACTTGTGGTAGACCCCTTAGTTATAGAGCCCAATAGTTTTGTGTTCCTGTTGCGACTTTGTGCATCAAAATCCACACTCCGTGTGTGCATATGTGTGTCTTAAATAGATTTACATATTGGTGCAGTGATCACGCAGATACGTTTTATTTGTGATTCCATGGTATATCTATCCTTTAGTTAATGCTCTGCATCAACATTCAGAGTAAATGTTTAAACTACGGTGACACATGGAAGCAATTAATTATTTTAAAACTATGGCAGTATTTTCCACGATCACCTCATGTGGCGTCATTTAGCCCTTGCAAATTTTTCATCTTTTCTTAATTCGATTGTCATATTTCGCTTAATATTGGCACATCGCTGTAACGCTCAAAAAGGAGGAGTCATACACGTAAACCTTCTTCGTCATGAAAAATTGCGCCCAGAGAAGCAACTGACGTCCAACACGTTTAGCACAATCACAGATGCAAAGAACGTTCTTCGATCGCCGATAATCGGTTTTATGCATTTGCCACTGTACATTCGACCGTTGTCACACGTGTTCACACAATTTCCCTAATTTCCTCGTGAACGCAATGATAGTGTCTCAGATGGAAATACGCGAAAGTGAAGGCTGTCTTCGCGAAGCTGTCGAAAGCATAACCGCATGACCGGCAATCTGGTAAATCGAGGGGCAAGAAATGGGTTGGGTGCTGTAAGCATGTGAACGCCTTAAATCTAGGCCTCAGTGGCCCCTCGACAGGTGACATGGATTCTCGACAGTTGTACACGAGAGAAAGTTTTCGAGCGACTCGCATTCCTCGGGAAACACTGAATTTCACGCGCCAGAGCCCGGCGCAAGCCTCCCATAAAAGAGGATCGTCCGCATACTGTGGCGCCTTGCAAGCGAAACCGAACAGGTTGTCAGCGGATCATTTTTGAACGCACAGTTTGCATGCGAAAGACCAATCGTTTGCATTTCTATACTCCATCTCACAATTACCTTGCAGCACTGCCGAAGCTACGGGGAGTACACAGGCAGTACTCTTGCGCAGCATATAATATAGTTCCGGGCATAACTGTTTCATTATTATTCATATACAAGGGCTTCAGCTGTGCTTCTTGCATGACGCGTTACAGCGATACGAAGTACGTTAGGCATGTACTTCGCAACTCTCAATTATTGTAGCACTTACCAGCTGGCAATCATAATAACCTCCCTAACCGCAATGACGTACGGGAACATGGCAGCCCCCATACAGCCCAGACCGCCCGCTTTCATCCGAATTAGTGCTTTTTACTAGTTCTCTACCCAGGCAGCACAAAATAAATGTTATAACCTGTCATCGCTTAGTCTCATCTAACGCTGAAGGCAAGGCATCAGGTATATTTTGTTGCTATTATTTAGATCGCTCCTTTGTTTACATGCTGCTAGGACTACCAAGGTGGTGCCAAACCGTAAAATTAGTTTGATGTAAACATAGCAGATGGCGCCACAACATTAGCGTTGGTGATGCGTCCACGATGAGAGACGCCCCGAATGCCTAAAATTGTTTGCTGCGCCGATAATTTGCTCTTCTTCCGCTCGAGACCAGTGCGCGATGGCCTCTGAAGGTGCGTCAAATGATTCTGCAGATCGCTACAGGACAAAGACCAACTATTTTACAAAAAAAGCAAGGTTAGTGGTGCTTAATGTGTTTGGTGCGGTGAAAAAAGAACTTGGTGAAAGCGCAAGTATGAACGCTGTCATAAAAAGAACCGCGTTCCTCACAAATGTCAGCGAACGCTCCGTCTACAAATAGGTTCCTGAACATCGAAGAAACGGCGAGGTGGCGTCCCCGAAGAGGTTCTCGCAGGCGAGCCGATGCCAAAGAGACGCCCAGCAGACGACGCGACGCGGATGAATACATCTTGAGGGGCTTTCGCGTTTTCCATTGGCTAAAAAGACCTGCAGCTTCCACAGTGCTGCAAGGTACTTCTCAGATGGAGTATAGAGCCGTCTTTCCGATCCTGGAGCCGTGCGCGTCGTAAATCAACACAGCTAGCCAAGCGACACAAATTTTGTAGCGGCCGCGTTTCTGCTTTGCCCCTGGAACGCGCCGTTACGACGCTGCCACGGCGCTGAGTTCCTCGGAGGTCGAGGCACGGACGCGTGTTTCTATTTCCCCGAGGAGTCGCTCGCGCAAGCGAGATGGAAAACGAAGAGACGCGAGGAGAGGGACCGGCCGGAGTGGCGGGTGGCCGTTCCGCTGCCTTGTTGCACCCCCCGCCCGCATTCGCGTCCGTGGTTTTGTCCCGCGTCCCACACGGCAGGCTCGTACTACAGGATCGCTTTGGTGTCAGCGGCGGGCGCGCTAGCGCCCGTCGCTGACGCTCCTGGCTCTGGCAGTGGTGACACGAGCAAAATAGTGAGAGCGCCGAAGGCGCACCGCGAAGCGGCAACCTATGTTAACCGGCCCCCAAGTGACACGGGCAGACACGGCAGGCTCGTACTACAGAATCGCGTTGGTGTCAGCGGCGGGAGCGCTAGCGCCCGTCGCTGACGCTCCTGGCTCTGGCAGTAGTGACACGAGCGAAATAGTGAGAGCGCCGAAGGCGCACCGCGAAGCGGCAACCTATGTTAACGGGCCCCCCAGTGACACGGGCAAACCTCGGCCACCCCGGCCGTGCTAACTACCACCAAAAACAGGGGTGCAAGCGAGCGGTGGAACAGCCCTCCACCGGCCTGCTCCCCTCACGTGCTCTCCTCGCGCTCCGCGTTTTCCTCCTCGCGTGTGCGACTACTCGGGATACGCGGCACGGACACTACCGAAGGGTTGACTGCCGGCGCGAATCAGCACGACAATCTGCCTCGCTGTATCTATTGTTCCTAGATCGTGGTACCACCGCAGCGAACCTAAGCGAACCAAGAGTGCACTATAAGTACACCTACCAACTGTACTTGCACCAGTTTCCCCATGCATTTGCGATGGCCTCTAAGAAGGTCGCTCCTCCAGCTTACGCTGTTACTGTCCTGGCAGTCCGCGCAGGCCTCTCATTTTTTTTCATTGATCCACTTCCGTTAGGGGAAGTACGTCTCCGATGTATTGGTGGATCCCGGCATAAATACTTTCGTGTTGAAAAAGCTTAATTCGTTCACTCGGCAAGCATTGTCTATGGTACCAGTAACGGTAAGAACACCTCCCTAAGTAACCCGGCACATTCCGATCGAATTCTGCCGTATGCGTTTTATCAGGTGGTGTTGGCATCTGATAACCACAGTAGCTATGCCCGCATTAAAAGTCGTGCGGAACTACTCCGAGGCGACTGCACTGAAGTAGCGTGATGTTTGTTTAAGCCAAGATAAATAGCTTTGTAATAAATCAAAGGCCCCCTAGGGAAAGGGTTTTTGCGTGAGGGTTGCTCATATCTACAATAGCAGCTCTCCTATAATCTGTTTCAAGATGGCTAAGGAAGATGGTGGGGAGGTCATCCCCATCCCTTCATTACTGGACGGAGAATAAAGTTGCGTGGGAAACAGTGTGACCTTGAGAGGGTATGCAATATTACTGCGTGTTTAACAGACGCAGCACAATACCTCGATTACATGCGCATCAGCGCAGTTTCACATCAATTGTCACGCGTTCTTCAAATGACCCTCATGCGCTCTCTATGGCTTTGCAGGCTCGTTGTCATCACCTTCAGAACCACAGTACCGGTCCTTGGTGTCCACAAAAGGCCAACTGCATTCCTGCCGGCTGTGCCCCTATGAGAGCAAGTACAAGGGACACGTGATCAGGCACCTTCGCATACACACGGGAGAGCGCCCCTTTCCGTGTCACCTCTGTCCAGCTGCATTCTCTCTTAGTGATAGCCTCAAGGAGCACGTACGCACCCACACAGGAGAGCGTCCATTCTGCTGTATGCACTGCAAGGCATGCTTTTCGAAGCGAAGCACCTTGAATGACCACCTGCGCACCCACACAGGAGAGCGTCCCTTTTCTTGTGTCCACTGCAAGGCATCCTTTTCGCATCGAAACACACTCAAGGACCACATTCGCACCCATACAGGGGAGCGTCCCTTTTGCTGTGTCCAGTGCAAGGCATCCTTTTCGAAACAAAGCAGCCTCAGTAGGCACATTCGCACGCACAATGAGGCGCATAGTTTTTCCTGCGTTCACTGCAACGCGTCTTTTTCAAGCGAAGGGGCTCTCATTACCCACATGCTCACCTGTAATGCACCTAATAAGAGCACCTAATAGACGAGGCACGCAGCTCCTATGCCGGCTTACCGAGAGTGGTCGGCTTCTTATAGCGAAAGGTACTTTCAGGTGTCTTAAATGGAACCGGCATCCACCGGCCATGGAGTTTGACATGGTATTATTGCCTAAATGGAGGATATTTTTCTATCTCTTTAATAATTCTTTCCAGCGAACTGCCACCTATGTGCATAACGTAGTCCCATGCTGCAATGCTGATTATAGGAATGCAGATAAATTTATAATTGTATCCAACAGCTCATCGTTGCGTGTCAAGTCTGCCCACTGTATCCTGCTACTCTTCTTAATGCATGTGCCCGTGTTTGTCGTTGCCTTGCTGTTCGCCCTCGACGTTGGCGGAGTTTTTGTTCAATATGAATCCATCTAACCTGACTGCTCATTGGCCTAAGTCAGTGTAGTTCATTTTCTGAAGTTGTTGCGACAAGAACGTGTATAAATTTGACAGTTTCATCCAAAGTATTGTTTAAACCTGCATGCCAGTTTTATCGGCATGACCTGGTCCTTTATTTGCTTCTTTCATTGCGAATCGCCACCATTTCCGGGTATGCCTCTTCTAGCGAGCAAGACTTGTCTTTTTTGCATTATCAGTGCACGTTAGAGAAGCCCATGCTATCCAAATTTCCTGAGATCCCCCTACTATTACCTCTCTCATTATCACAGCTTGGTTTCAGAACAAACCCATAAAAAAATCAGTCAGCAACCACAAGTGCGGTGCGTAACAAGGAAGCCCGCTAAACATTTACGCGACCACTCTGTTGAGCAGTATGTGTAAGTGTGCTATCCATATTTCATTCTGAGAAAATTGTCTATTGGCCTGTACAGTTTTTAGCAGGTGCAGCACTAAGGTCGGGGGCAAACTTGTGACGCACACTAACGCAATAAACCGGCGACAGCTTCTTTGGTTACTTCTGTACACTTTAGCAATATAGCAATAAAATGACGTTCCTGAGCGTACTGTGGTTGTCTGAAAGTTAGTGAAGAAGAAATGTAACACTGTTTAAGTATACATAAAGGTTACACATCAGTAAGTGTTGAGTTATCTGCCAGGAAAAAACAGCAGCTCCACTACCTGCCTTGATACCCTAGACGTGTCAAGCAGCAATGCGCCAATATTTCCCGCGTGAACACGTCAATCGCTGTGCTGATCCAATTCTGCTAAACTATGCAGTGTTTCATGTTGACAGAAAGTTTGGGCCGATCCTGCAGCTTGTCCATTCAACCACTGCACGCGTGGGGTTGCCGTGGCTGACGTGATTTTATCGAATTTCTATTTAATGCTATTAGATAATCATTATTACTGTCTAAACTATTCCCAAACATGGTACTTTAATTTGAACCGGTTTTGATGGATTACGCACCTGTGTTTGCGCGTGACCACGAGGACGTTAGATGCCCACAGCCCGGACTCGTTAGGTGGTGAGCGCCAAAAATGTCTGCATGCCGAACGTGGTGCGCGACTGGTATTGAAGGTGCGCTCTCGGTACACAAGGTGTCAGACGTTTTTTCAAGGCGTAAACGTGAGAGAGCTCGTGTCGCGGAGAAGCCGTAGTCGGCGGCAACGGCGCGAATAACTATATCAAACAACCGTCGTATAGCACGGCAGAGCACCAGACAACACAGGCCCTCTGCAATGGCGCAGGCGTAGTTTATAGTGAACAAAATTGAATTTTTCAAAGGGAAATCAGCGAAACAAAAAATACAGACCACGATTTCACTAAATCATCCTCACTTGATCGATCGTACATTCACATTTCAATGTACGAGAAAGCACAATTCTGCTGTCAGGAAACTCAAACAATTCCAGCATTCTATAGGAGAAGTTGCTAATTTTAACGAATATTCTATAAAAAGGCAACGAGTATGATCCCCAATGGCGCTGTATCTTTCCAGTTATGTAGGCGAAGTGTAGGCGGCTTCCCACTTTTTTTCTGTCAGTAAACCTTTTACGTGGCAACAGAATTGGAATAGAACTAAGTGTCCAAAGTTGGCTTATTCGGCAGGTGAATGCACAACCAAGACAAGTGGCAACACAGACATAAAGACGGCAACAAGACGAAGCAGCTTCGTCCCGCTGCATTTTTCTGTCTGTTATAACTGGTTTTCGTGTATGCACAAGGTTACACAATGTGCTTGATAGATTGCAAATCAAGGGCCTAAATGATACTTGCGACGCAATGTGAATTTCTTTCACGCGTCGCATTTTGCCGTTCAAACAAATCATCGTCACACGATTAAGAGCTCTGTGTGCAGCACAAACCGGCGATAGGCCCCTCACGAACAAAGTCTGTCATAGCATGGAAACATCCCGAGGTGCCTCTGCCAACGCCCGTACACATGCCGAACACTAGTTGCTTACAGCGCACTGCTTACAGTGAATATCGTCACATATTTTACGAAACTTGTTTAATAGTATGGGTTTTTATTGCTGGGTAGTTTGCCCATGATGTCGAACCGATAAAATGCGAGTTCGGGCTACGGTTCAGGTCAACGCCCCTTACCGGTTCACCATCCGGATAGGCGCAATAATCTGCGCATTCTAAGATGACAGCGCTGTTTAAGCTAGGCCGAAACATTCCAAGCAACAGTTACCAAGTAGCATGCGGAAGTCACCTAGACTAGAATTCGCAAATAAAAAAAAATACATGTTGCAGTAGAGTTGTTCACAACTAAAATACCTGCAACATCTTCAAACTCTAAAGTTAAGGCACCCAGACAACGGCTCTATATCACTCCTCTACTTGAAGATTTTAGGACGTGGCTGTACAGAAGTTACATTTTGCAATTTTCTACTTAATTCCATCTTCCTGTCCGATTTTTATGCTGCGCCGGAAACATGGCTTGATTGAGTGATTGATTTGTGGGGTTCAGCGTCTTATCTTCCATTTCTTCTATCTATTCCCTCCTCCTCAAGGAGTAGGAAGGCATTGTACCCCAGAAGGTGGCAGTTGCCAGCTTGCTCCTTCCTTCTTCACTTTGTTTCCTTGTGTATTTTATGTACCATATGAAATAGTAAGAATAATGACATAACATCATAAACGGCCTCTGATTATGAGAGACGCCATAGTGGAGATCTCCGGCAATTGCGACCACCTAGGGTCCTTTGACGTGCACTGATATTGCACCGCACACGGGCCTCAACATTTCGCCTCCACCGAAGTGCCACCGCCGCCGCCGGGATTCGATCCCGCGACCTTCGGATCAGCAGCCGAGTGCCATGACCAGTAGACCATCATGGCGGTGCGCACCGCAAGCATGGCACATACGCGAGTTTTTTCAAGTGGTGTAAGGGCGCGCGAGCTCATAGGATACGGCTAGCGATGCTTTTAAATAAATAAGTGAAACCTAGTGATTACAGAGGCATACTCAGAAACACAGGAATGTAATGGCACTGCGTTGTATGGCGTGCAATTGCGGACCTCCGAGACATCCATCCTTGAGGTCTCTCTTGCACGTCTTTGTCTATGTTCCTAGTTATAGAGGAAGAGAATAAAACAATGGAAGCCCCGCCATGGTAGTCTGCTCGCTATGGTACCCGCGGCTGCTGATCAGAAAGTCGCCGGATCGAATCCCGACCGCGTCGGCTGCATTTCATTGCAGGCGAAATGTTGGGGCCCATGTATTGTGCGGTGTCAGTGTACGTTAAAGAAGCCCAGGTGGTCGAGGTTTCTCGAGCCCTCGACTGTTGCATCTTTCATAATAAAATAGTGGTTTTGGGGCGTAAAATCTCTGAAATGAATCAGTAATATAGTCGAAACTTATATGAATGTCCGGAGGGCTAAATTGTTGAGTCGCGTAACATACCATCGTTGGATAAAAAAACATCATTGAAAATTTCGTAAAACGAAATCAAATGAAGTGTTTTGTATTGGTACCTGATTAGGTGCAATCTGCAATCAACATTCAGTCGCCTGTGGCGCATATCAGCTTAACACGGGCACGGCCATTCGGGTGTGAGCCACACGTGATCGTGCTATGCTGTGCTGGCTCCGTGTTAATCCTAACGTACGGAGCCAGCACATCATTTTAGTGATGCTAGATAAATAAGTCCTTCTCATTTTCGTCATATATTACCAGACCTCATCATTCGAATAGTGGTATTTTACAAGTGAAGAAGACAACCAGAATTAGAGTGCCGAGATGTAGGCGGCTGGCTAGAAAGGTATAGATGTGCTAAAGGTTGCTCAAGGTGGCCAAGAAATGCTTTGTATTTAAAGCATGTGAATTTATGGCAAACGAAAGCTTCAGTGTTGACGGTAAATTCGTCGTATTCTGCGGTTCGAGCCCGGGACCAGCTCCTGTCCGGGACTTTCATTCTGCAAACTGAGCTAGCCAGGAGGCTGGCCAGTGGTAATGCGAGGGCGAATTGATTGACATATCGAAGCACATCAACAATTACTAGAGCAAATCAGTTTTGTGGATTCCCGCAAAGTGGAGTAAGGGCCGCGAAATGGAAAATTTGCATCTGCGTAGCACCAAACTACAAGAAAATACATTAGGATATCTCAGATATGAAAGCTACAACGCGCACTAAAGCAAAACTGTGGTCGAATTTGCATCGCCAATGCAGGCGAACATTCCTCAACGAGGACAACTTTCATTATCGATTGGTGCTATGCCACTGTAAGTCTGATCGCTTTGCTCCTATCCTTGCATACATTGTACAACAACAAAAGTATAATATGGGAAACCACTGCGCAGTGTAACGTACCAAATGAAACAGGCTCCGCAGTGGGAAGGTGGGCAATATGGGTGTGCACAACAACAAAACGTAGGCACTCGATCGTTCACTTGCTCCACACTGCCAGAGATCACAAGTTCGATTCTCGTGCGTGCCCGTACCAGAGGTGTGGCGGGGCCTGGAAGAACCAGCGAGCCACTTTGCTTCGTGTTTGTCTCGACATAAATCTTGTAGTTTTCGCAGCATCATATACCCTTACCACCACTACCCACCCCATATCTCCTTTACCCAATGGCGCGTACTTTCTGTCAAGATTAAAATTTGCAGCCGGAATCACAGTGATACCGTGTCGAACTCCCTGCAAGCGAGGAGGTAGCGGTGATAGTCCATTGTGGAACTATTGCATTCCTCAAATCATTTTAAGGAGTAGCTACCCTTATCCACGGCTCCGCCGATGGTCGATCCAGGTTGTGCAGACTCGCCACCTCCGAACTTCGAAAGACAGCTGCTGATGGCAGCTGTTTACGAATCTGGTGATGCCTAAACAATATAAAATGCTCTGTACATTGATATAATTCGACTGGGCCATACTTAAAGACTAGGAAGAGGGAATGGCAGTGAGTGCTGAAATTTCCATCTCTTTAAAGAC
>CM023489.1:71145511-71200755 GCA_013339685.2 Hyalomma asiaticum
AGTAAGGGCAACTTTTTTGGAAAAATGATAGCAGTAACAAGTGAACTGGATAAAATTTTAATTATGTAGAACACTGTTGCTCTTAAGATTACAAGGATGTAGGAGAAACAACGTTCCACATATTAATGCCTGGAACAGTGCTCCTTTTCTCTGCAGAACAATACAAGTAAAACCATGTTCCACATATTTATTCCTAAAACACTAGTATAAACTGGCTACTATATTACCTGGAACACTGCTCATTATATTAATATCTGGAACAGGGTTTCAGCTGGCCAGGGCACCTATGGTGATAAATGGCAGGAAGCAACTAAAAATTGTACTAGAAGTCTTGCTGGAAAACAGTGCTAAAACAGTCCTGCTGTTTAAAAATGTGAATACACTTATTCAATATTATGAGACACTTCTGTAAAAATTACACATGTTCCATTTTGTACTTTCTTATATAAAAACCTTTTTACACAACTGTTCAGAACTGCAGCAATGCAAAAACAAGAATATCAAAAAAATACTAAACAAGCAACAGACACATACTCCACAGCAAGAAACAACAATGGCTACGGAGTAATACTGAAGGCTACAGCATGCCAACAATACAATGTGTTGTCATAAAAAAGAATGTTAGATGATACCTTTTACACAAGATCAGATTTTCTTTTGACCATTACATCTTTAAAAAGAAAAGTTCTGCCAGAGCAGCAAAAACAGAAACACATATATTAAAAAACAAGGTCGCGCCCAACAAAAGACATTCTGATATCACGAAACATTCAAACATAGTGAGATGTCTTAGCACCATTTACAACGACAGGGTAGTGCTAAAAAATTGTCGATAGCTTACAGCACCGCTGACAAGTTATAAATTATACCACTTATAGGACACACCTTCCTCCAAAGGGGACTTGTATACCTGAGAAGATAACAAAAGACAGCTTGTAAGCTCAAACACAGGTACAGACTTTGCATGAAACTAAACGTGCTGGCAGGCTCAACCTTCCAGCATAAGCTATTAGTTATTATCACAAATAACAATTCACAACTGCTGAGCATTTGCAGCTGTATCACTAATTTTCTTATCAAAACCACTCAAGCAAGCCAAGAACACTTTTTATAGCACACTTGTGCTAAATTCCTGTAGCACCGCCCACCAGAGCCAAGCAAGCACAAGCACTAAACAGCCGGTCCACTCGCTGTTTCAGGTGTAATTCAGAAAGCTACAAAGAGGCAAGCATAAGCTGTGTCACCACTAAAAAGAAGGCTGACAGGAATGCTCTCAATGAGAGGTCAAATTTTTTCATTTTGACGTGTTTAGAAGGGAGAGCTGCCTCGTCTAAAACTGTTACACAGATAGAGAAAGCGTTCGGAACAGCCAATACAAACACTAACATTCAGATATCACAAAATATTGTTCTCATGTGAGTATATGATGAGGCACTCTTCCTCAAAACAGAATTTTTTTCACTGACTACAGATAATACGTAACCTGCAAATAACTCATGGCTAGTAATGTAAAACACAGGTGCAGACCTTGCTTGCAAAAAAAAAGATGCCAGATGCAGCATCTAGCCAGCTAACTACTTCTTGCAGGAGAATGTTCAACAGCTTTAAAAAGAGCTTAAGTTCGTGTCACGTCAACCAGCGTGGAAATGGCTCCCTTGAAGTAATGCTGTCTGTTCGAAGCCCAAGGTTTGACCAAATGCATGTGGGTAGGTGATTTCCAAGACAAAGTAAAGTGTTAGGCAAATGATTGGAGCATGCTTCAGCAATGATCCTGCAGGCAGATGAATGGTGTGGCCTTTGCAGATGAGTTTGTTTCCTTTATCTTGGGTGATGATACAAGGGCCTGGGATAGGCACACCTCGTTCACGCGCCTCCTTAAAAAGAAACTTTAGTTCACTAATGTGCACCAAAATGTCCTCTGGCATTTGCAAGAACTGATAACTATTAATATTTATAAATAGGTATCCATAACTTTGCCCAAAGTAAACAATCATCATCATCATCAGCCTGTTTAGGTCCACTGCAGGACGAAGGCCTCTCCCAACGATTTCCAATCCACCCTATCCTGAGCGAGTTGGTTCCACTTTATGCCCGCAAACTTTTTGATTT
Organism: Hyalomma asiaticum; assembly: GCA_013339685.2. Lineage (NCBI taxonomy): Eukaryota > Metazoa > Arthropoda > Arachnida > Ixodida > Ixodidae > Hyalomma > Hyalomma asiaticum. The sequence continues at coordinate 71,147,621 of CM023489.1, forward strand.
CATTGCTCCATCTAACCTTTTGCCTACCTCTGTGGCGTTTTCCCTCTCTTGGTATCTATTCTGTCATTCTTACTGTCCACCTACTGTCCACACGATGTCTACAATTAAACTAAACAAAATAGCATTCAATTAAAAAGCAGTTCTTTTGCCAAACAATAAACGTAACATAGATCGGTCACTTCCATTTTTAAACATCTGCTAAAATATGGACTAGCACATAAGTAAAGGCGGGTTAACATGCTGAGCATAAAGAACACTTACCAATGAGATCAAGGCAAATTCAGCTATTTTTGGCCTAAGGTATGCGTCAATCTAGATGAAGCGCGTTCGGCCAAGCATGCTCTGAACATCCTGAAGCTTGGCCTCCATGCCTCCAAAATGAGCTTCAAACCGGACTTCAGCCTCAAGTGCAAGCTACAAAAATGTACAAAAAGCACTTTGTATACTTAGGAGGCTGGACAGTGACAAGGCTCAATCTCTTGAACTAGACATATCTGAATTGTGCTTACAGTAGGTTACAAAGAAATGGTGTCACAGAAAGCTAACTAGTTACGTATTTAAAAAAGGAATCAGTTTTCAGAACACAAAAACTGCAATTCCACAATGCTTCCATCTGTGTAGAAATAAGTACATTAAAGAAAAAAATTCAGCCTGTATAGCAATGTTCCTAGCATCAACTTTTCTACCTAACAATAAAATTTAACAAATCAGCTAGAAGTCATGGTAGACAAGACACCCGATGTGCACACTACATGCACCAGTCTAGCATTTGGTGTAATTACTTTGGGATCCATTATCAACACCAGGAATTCTTCGAAAACCAAGAGCCGTCACAGCATGCATGAGAAGTCCACAAAATTTAAAGGTAGTCATAGCCTATTAGGGTTCAGAAAGTACACAGGAAGCTCATTCTCAGGGCTTTTCTGTCGAGCATCCAGCGTTGCCTCTAGCAAGACTCATTCTGCTGATATCCAAATCTGCTGGGTCCGAAAAGTATCCCTGATAGTCTGAAAGCGACATTTCCTTTTTACAACATTGAGAACACTAAGTATCCATTCAATAACTATTTGCCAGTCTACACTACAATGAGGTTTAAAGGTGGTCATAAACTGCGTCCTGTGATAGTGAAGCAAATTCGTCTAGTCTGTGTTACAAGGCAAGCCTTACCTTCAGCTCATATTCTGCATCAGCACTTGATGCTACAGGCCTGTCAGGACCATTGTCCGCACTCGGTGAAGACAACTGTAGTTTTTTCATCCGTAGCTTCCTTGTCTTTCTCGTGCTTACTGACTGCATGAAAATGCTCTTTAAAGAGAAGTCAGCATCACCACAGTGGTGTACCACGAGGTAGAAACTTCCTTAGACAGAATTTATCCCACATTACGGAATCATTCTGTCCCACACATGCAGATACCCACAGCTACAGTGCATTTGTTTTTGACCCATTTTTGGATGGACTGCTACTCACCCAGCCAAGTTCACAGTCAAGTTTCTGCGCCTTCCTGGCTCGTTCGGTTTCCCATTTCATCTCTGGATATCCTTCATAAAGTGCATCACAAAATGCTCGATACTCCCACCTTCCGATAGTGCTGGTGTCACTTTTAATCAAGTGATTCTTGCTGAAAAAAGTGAAACGTGGTACAGATACTGCATAATCATTCACTGTACCAGTTACAAACTATCACACATTTAAGATAGAACAAAGCACACTCTAAAACCTTTCTTCTGGGTGTCGAAAGTATAATGCATCACTTGTAAACCTAGGTTCTTCATCACCTCTAGCTTACTCCCTGCAACTTAATAATTATACGTCTACATCAGATTTTTAACGGCAAATAATCAAGCAACATTATTAAAATATTTCTGAAACATTGTGGTGCTTGCTCCACACCAAGCCTTAATTTCGGAAAAAAGCACTACAACAAGGTCACATTCCAATAGCACAATGCAAATAGCCCACCATAAACAAGGCACCGTGACACATCAGAACCACCCTGTTGAGCATGCCGCCTCTTAAGTCTTAAGGGGGACGTGGGTCTTAAAGGTGTCCTTATTTATGAACCAAATTTGATTGTTTACATGCTTGTTTGCTCTCTTTTTCTGATTCTAAAAATGGTGTCATTTTTCCCTGGAGTTCATTATTTCATGACATAATTAACAAGACAACATCTTTTGTTCTACTACAATAGACAGACTACCACCACACCGAAATATACAAATTGCATATTATTTGTTACCAGAACGCATAAGGATCACAACAATGGAAGCACTTTTGTGATTAGGTCATTATTTTTTGCTCTATAGTACAATGAACTGTATCATTTCAAAAATGGCCATGCAACTGTCTCCCAAAGAAGTTTGATAACCATAAGAAAGTAATATTAAAAATTTCTTTCCTACGTTATGTGCTCCAAACATCCAGTGTCATGTTGCAAAAAGAATTATTATTCTATCTCTGATGGCCACTTAAATACCGGAATAAATGTCCTGCTGGGTGTGCAAAGCTAGCATTTTGAGAAAACGAAGAAAACAAATAAATGAAATGTTTAGGTGTGAGCAGTTGCAAATGTTTGTACACATACACGCTTACAAAAATTTGGTAGGCTACCATTAGTATATGCTCAAGGTACTCTAATGTGAGCGTGGCGTCATTGGATATATCTCATTTTAGCGTTGACACAGCAAAAAAATCGGGTGCTTTATATGCCTTTAATTTGATGATATAAATACTGTGCCTTATGTTGTCAGAAAAAGCTGGCGATTTCAGTAAGTGAAACAGCACCCAAGGGCCGGTGCTACAATCGTGACGAGATGGTCTGATGATCCCAATAATGACACGTTCGCTCATGGTACTGGATTCAATTTCAGCCTTTTAGTCTTACAAGGATGCGACATGATGCTGAAGGTGTGCCCTGCTGTCATCGTGCACGTCAACAACCACCACACCAACCCATCCAGCCTTAAACACAGCATTACTACACCATAAACTGTAGGGGTACCATACAACATCACAAGGACACTTTATTTTCTGCTGCTTGCAGTTAATTCATGAGGTACACGAAGGACTGTACTGCTAAACTGGACACCTAAAAAATGCTACAGCTTGGAGTCATTTGAAAATGAAACACTTTGATCACTACCTTTAATGTGAAGTGCAGCCCCAAAACTCTTTACAAAGAATGAAGTAGCAGTAAGCAAGATATTTCCCATACAGTATTCCAAGGCAACCTTTTCATATTTGGTTAAATTCTGCTGACTGAATTGTAATGACGGCACTGACTTGATATCATCTGTGACATTTACCTCAATTTCTTGCTTGCTGAAGCTGTGTTTTCAATAATATGGAAGTCCTAGTAATCCTTAGCATTGTTTTCTCATCTTAACCTGACAATATTTGCCTTTCACGCCCTCTCATTCTGCCTATAATTAACATTGTATATATATTACACGTAGCCTGCCCAATCCATTTCTATAGCTGCACACCTCTCTTCTACGTTACTGCTACCTAGGACCTAGGGCTTCACAGCGATCAACATCCACTGCAAACATGAAAAATAAAATGGGCTATTTGATATACAGAAGTGCTATCTCAGTCCTGGGGTTGTTTACTCACCATAAAGGCAATGACCTCATCCCTCATTTGCGCTGTCATACGTTGTCGTGTATTTGTTCACCGTCAAGTAGGGGACGCAGGTATGCAGAAAATTTCGGAATACGTTTCCTTCCATTGCCAAACAGATTTTGATGGTGCTACCTGCATGAAAATCATGTAACAATTTCACACTTTTCACTAAAAACACCTGCTTGTTGAATGTTGTCAGATGCGCCTGACAATGAACTTTCTATTTGATTTCTCTTGTCAAGGCGTTTATTTTTATTTATTCCATTTCAGGTAGCTTGCATACAAAGGGATGACTTACTTAAAAATGAGTACTTCAACGTTTTAATATTGCATTACACAACAAAGATATTCCAGGCATGATAACAACACGACATCTTAGTGAAGTTTTTATTGATGGGAAAGTGCAGGACTCATTTGTAACAAACCTGGCAACTGTTTTAAACAGGTGGCTGTATACTTGGTGACTGAGAAAGAAGGAAATTTCTTCAGGCAGTACACCTTCTAACAATAAATGCATAGGGTCAAAGAGTATATCCTCAGTCAATGAGAACCCTGACATGATGCGAAGCAGTGATGGTCCGTTGAAGGCCTGAAGCTGCCGATATTTCCTTCTGCTCATCAAAATTCTGTGTTTTATTGAGCTGTTCAACTTTGTCTTGAATTTCACTGTAACTTCTGAAAGGGCAGGCAGAGTGTAACAATACCTTAGGCAAATCACTCATCGGTGCAGTGCAGCAGCGGAACGCAAAACGAACACTTGGCGAAAATGATTCCTTGAAGCCAACAATATTATGTGCTGGTAAATTATCACTGATAAATGCAAGCAGACAACCATAGGTCTCGATTTCTCTTTCCCCAACTTTGAATGAGATTCCTTTCTCAGACAGTTCATTCGCTGTCTGAATAAAATCTGGAAGCAGTTCTTCTTTAGCATCTGGTGTTTTCAGGTCGTTTGCATAACCAACAGCAAGGAAAAAAATTGAGTTCAGCTGAGACCTGCTTGATGCACAAAAGTTGGCAAATATGTCATAAGACAGTGTGACCTCCCTATGCATTCCTCGTTTCATGCCCAAAGGGTTGGCAATTTCTACATCGTCAGAGTAGAGAAGCATGCCAAGGCCACTATCCTGGTTATTCAGCATGGCATGGTGCCTGAACCTCAAAACATCACACAGGTCCCTCAGGAAACCATCTTCAGGGAGAACAAGCCTTTTCTGAAGACAGCTGCTTGTTTCTGGATGTTGGTACAAATTTTGTAAGAGTGCCCTTAGTGATACATAATAAGCATGAGAACCATTGGGAAGTGCTTTTTTGGAAGGTTTAACGTTTACGCTCATTCTCAGATTTTCTTGCCTTGTCAGTTAACAAACCTGATGCATCTAGCTGAAGGCCCTTGGCGTGGAACATTTCCGAAATGTTTTTGACAACAGCACTGACAGCCATTTTTGCACATCTGTGCTCACCCTCCAAAAGCCTACACTGATCAGAGAGACTTGCTTCATCGCTGAGCACACAGGGCTCAAATTCTGGGACCTCAGTTTCAGTCCCCATTCCGTGGTCGGACCATTTCACTGTCACTATTTGTCGCACGCTGCTCTTCACATGCCGCGACCAAGCTGTGAAACTCATAAAAATGCTGTTTGTAATGGCTAAAAGCTGCGAAAGTGACCTTGCAAACGGCACAGGTGTACTTTTTAACACAAGGATGGGCAACTTTCATGTGACATGTGAAACGACTCAAATAGTGAGAAGTCACATTGACCACACTTATAATGTACCTGAGTCAATGACCTTGAATGGTGCCCAACTTCATTGCCTGCCACACAGTCAAAGGAAGAATCTGCGGCAGATCGTGCAGGCCCACTTTCTGCGTGAGTTGTGTGCGCTGACCACTGGTCACACATTTGTCCAGCAAAAGATGGCCCTCTGTACGATCCGGCTGGTTGCGGACATCCTGTAGAAGAACAAAAGTACAAAGCAGTGAGGCCAGGAAATTTTCTTTAATATGCACTGTGTGTCCTAAATCTACACTCAGAAATTTCAGGCTCGAAATGATGATTTTTATTAAGCCGCAAAAAAAAAAAATCGGCTGACTACATGCTGTTATGGGCAATCAATGCTTCTTCATGTGTGTACCATATACACCAAAGACTGAAATGCCTCCTTCATCTGTGCTATAATTCCACATTTAATAGCATTCACACTGCAGTCTAATTTTCAGGGTGGTATTTGAAGATAAATCTACTCATTCTTTTGGACTGAGAAAATCGTTCAAGTAATTTATGTTTTGATCTGCCAAACAATTAAGAATTAAAATCATAGCACTGAACACACATTTTTTCCTGAAGTCACTGTGGTTGAGAGACTTCACTATCGGTGCATGCATTTCTTATAGATGCCCTAATAAGCCTGGTGCCTCCTTCACCTTTTGCGGGAAATAAAAAAAGCTGAATTGGACTTCAAGAAAACATTTATTAACACCTTCATTACCGTGCCATGACAAAACTTTTCTATTCTGGGAACTGGACACAGCTTAGTAGCAAGAAAAAATTTTGTAACATTTCTTTTTGCCAGTGCAATAACAGTAGTTTGAACATTTAACAGGTCATGCTGCACTTATGACGCAGCTTTCACACCTGCTTTTGAATGCAAACAGCAGCTCAACTTAGTCCCAAATAACTTTCACCCATTTTAACAGCCAGACTTGTGTAGAATTGCCTCGCCATAAATGCACTTTATAAAGAGCAGTTCCACACTCCAGTCTTTATGAATGGCACCAGAAGAAATCACCCGTGTATACAAAGCTCTTCTCAGTAATGTTTGTTTGCTGTAGAAACCTTTGATGAAGTCGTTTATCAGTTACAAAAGCAAAAAGTGTCGTGAAATTAGGTACAAACATATCCTTTGAAGAAATTAAACAGCACAGACGATAAGGGACAACAAAATAAGACAAGTGCTGACTCGCAACTGAAGTTTACTTCCAAAAAATGGTGAATAAATATGCAACTTATAATGCATGTGCCTGCTGTGTGTCGATTATGCCACACACCTTTCTCGCATTCATTTGATATTGTGTTGCCTTGTTCTGCTTTTAATGTTTTGTAGCTCACAATATGTGTTCATGATAGCTTGATACTTATCCACTATTATTCCAAAATAAAATTCGCTACAGCATGTGCATGCAGTGAACATACAAAACCTTCATGTGTCAGCAAGTTTGCTTGTTGTTTACATGCATGACAGTGTGCTGCCAACCTAAAACAAGGCAGTTCACATTTTGGGGGTTTGTACATCAACTGAATAGTATTTACCTTCTTGGGCACCCTCACAGAGGTTGACGAGAGCTCCATGTGAGACAGGTGAGTGCCCACAGAGAATGCACCAGCCAACAGGTACTTTGTCATGGCCAACTAGATCAACAAGGCGCTTAAAACCATTGCAGTCACACTCCTTGCAGCGGCCTCTCAGCACGCCGGTGATGTCCTGTGGTACAGTCGAACCCGCCATGATTACGTCTCCACCTGCGCAATTAATTAGTCAAGCTCTTGTCGACCGCAAACGCCCGGCATGAAGCATGTAAACATTCAACACTTCCTAGCGAGTGTGTGCTGTTACTATACTTGACAGACCTTTCGGTTTTCCAAGACTTGAGCATGACCGGGCTAAAGCGGCAATAGTGCAACTCTGTTTCCACAATGGCAATCACTACCATAATAAAAATGACTGTACAGAGCTCACTTCTCCGTTGCTCCATGACAACTGACCCTCTAGTCACCGTATTATGCAATTTTAGGGGGACCGGCATGTCAGTTTCGTGTTCAAACAGCGGTCTACGCCGCCGGCTCTTATCGACACTGTGGCAGTTTGGTGTTGAAGCAGCATTAGAAAATTACCTGCACAGGCGAGGCCACGACAACAACGCAAAAAAAGGAAGTGACATATGTACACGGGGAACGTTAACACTGCACTGTAAGGTATAAACCGCATGCAAGCGACCTTGCGCGCGACAAGCGACACGATGCAGATGGCCGTCGCGTTCGCTCGTCATATCCCACGCGAGCGACGACTTTTGGCGACGTCTCCACGGTGTTGCCGGTATGAGGGCAGGAAGTACGCGCCGAAACTGGCGTGACGCGTGCTTTATTGATATAGGTTGATGTGTTTTGCTGTAAAATAAACATTTCTAAAGGTCTTGCACTAGGTTCTTATCCTTGCACGCATTAAAATTTATTCGTTTGCTCGTTTCGTGCGAAAAACGGTAATACATGAGTCATTACTTCATACATCCCGATCAGGTTTCGCGCTATCGCCTAGTCGCTCATAGCGCTTCCGGGCGACAAGCGACGAATTCTGGACTTCCAGAACTAAGCGATTCGCACGACGGCCAGTTCGCGGTTGGGTGGCGTAGTGGGTTAGCATGCCGCGCTGGCTGGTGGTTTGGAGGGCCATGGTTCGAATCGCAGCCTTCGTGAAATTTTTGCCCCGCCACGGTGGTCTAGCGGCTAAGGTACTCGGCTGCTGATCCGAGGGTTGCGGGATCGAATCCCGGCCGCGGCGGCTGCATTTCGATGGAGGCGAAATGTTGAGGCCCGTGTACTGTGCGATGTCAGTGCACGTTAAAGAACCCCAGGTGGTCGAAATTTCCGGAGCCCTCCACTACGGCGTCTCTCATAATCAGAACTGGTTTTGGGACGTAAAACCCCACAAAACAACAACAACAGTTTCGTCGCTCGAAGTCGTCGCGCGACGGCCAGTTTCATCGCTCGAAGTCGTCGCTCGTCGCCGTTGTCGCACACGAAATCGCTCTCATGCGGTTCGGGCTGAAGTGACGCACGTCCGAGTGCTGTGCATGAGCGAGCAAACGCAGCGCATGTGTGCAGACACTTTGCCGTCATTCCCGCTGACAGCTCAATAGAAGCTGCGGCGGTGAGACAATATTTCGTCGAAAGTTTACTTGCTACGCAAACAAGCACACACATAAATACAATGAGCAGATTTCGTGTGGGTGACAAAGGCGCGAAAACGTGAGCGCCGCTTGTTAGCATCAAAACTGACATACAGTACGGAAGTATTAAGTAAAAACGTTTACCTCTCCGTGAAGTCCGTCATGGGTGCTAAAGCCAGACCTCCATTGCAAACGGAACTTCTCGAAACCGAAAGAAATAAGCCAGATTTTGCGGTTTCTGCAGCCAAGTATTGAGGTGCATACCGCCGAACAAAGAACTTCGCCTTCGCAGTTGGCGCGGCGGGCTGGAGGACTGAAATGTGACATCCGATTTCGTCGCTTCCAGAGTTGTGGCGCTACATTCGATAGTGATATAAATTCAACTTCGCGCCGATGCGGTCACTTTTAGCTTGTGTTACAGTGTACTTGAATGTGCGGGTAGTGGGCTCAGCCGAAAGTGACGCTTCTCACGTTGACGGCACGAGATGGCGCCAGTAGAGCATGGGCTGTATGATAATTCAAGAGGAAGCGCTTTATTGTTTGAAGCGAGATCGGGCTGCCTTAGAACGCGTGTTTATAAAGCGAAATTCAGTAAAGAAAAAGAAAAATGCACATGCTGTGAGGAAGATAGGGAAACGACAGAACATGTTCTGATTGAATGCGGAAATATCCACCCAGGTATACGTTTGGGCACCACCCTACATGAAGCCTTGGGTTTTAGGGCGAACAACGGGAAGCTGAACATAGCCGCGATTGAAATAAGTAAGAGACGGTTAGAATACTGGTGGCAGAAAACTAGAGAGAACGGACAAAAATAATTATAGGGAAAATATGGAATTTCTGCCATAAGGGGCAGGGAACTGGGCTATGAAATTCCGTTTTTGATATGGCATGATCGATTTGATTGAAGTAAATTTAAAAGGCATGAGGAAAATTAAAAGAGAAAAAGAAGTTCTTAAATCTTCTTACGAGCCTGGTGGCGCACATGTCACCGCCCCGTTACAAAGGGGAAGCTCATAGCATCCATCCATCCATCCATCCTGTATGCATTAAGAGGTTCGCGCAGGCTCGCTCACCATACTCGCGCTGTGCATTACGCGCAGTATGGAATTGTTGCTGCGCATTTCAGTACCTGTCTCGCGAAATGGTTACTGGGGCCCGCAAGAATCGCCGGGCTAAATGGCATACGTAAATGAAGTAGTGGCTTGTAAAACCGCACAGCGTGGCTCGGTCGGACCGCATTTGCTCAGAGGCGCTCAGTGTCTTTAAGTGTGCGCTGTCTCTAAACGACGATCTACTTACGTAGAGAACATTACTATGATGACCGGTTTGTCAAGATATTGACAGCTGATTTTTGGAGCTCAGCGCGGTCTTGCGGCGTCAGCAGATGAAAATTATTATTGGGTATACAAAGGAGAAACCACTGCATCCCTACCTAATAGTTGTTTCGTCCTTGTATGAGTCCGTACGCGAGAAGTCGGTGTTGAAAAAGGTAAAATTTCGAACCATCAATGGCGTGAACGATTCTTCTGAGATTATATGCAACTTTGTAGAAATTTTCGGCCACGATTTGCAGAAGTTCGCCAAAAATAGGTGTTAGGTTCGCAGACCTAACGCGTACTTTTTCCAAATAGACCATTTTTATAATTCTGTGAATCCTATGATGTTTCCTGGTTCGCAAAGGAGGGACCTGGTGGTGCGACCTTCTAATTCCAAGGTCTGGTGCTGTCACTGATTAATAGCGAGGTTCCGTAACTGCAGAGAGCTACTGAGCAGCTTTAATAAGAAGAAACCAAAGCGTTGTTGAGTAACAAATAGCCACTTGCGTGTTCTGTTAAGAGGGAAGTACAGGAAAGACATGTCTTCATGACATATCCATTCGTTATTTAATGCCGTGAAGGTGTTTCCTGTTCCCGAAAGTGAATCATTAATAGGGCGTCCCAAATATATCATGCACCAAATTTTTGAGAAAGCCAGAAGTTGTAGGAAAATTTTCTCAGCTAAATTGATACTTGGAGTAGTCATGTGTACTTACAACGACTACCTTTTTATCACTAAGTGTCAATTAATTTTCCTTGTAATTAGTCGACTTCATAAATATCTTTAATGGCTAACAAGTCCGTGCAAAAATGTAGTCCGCCTCAGATAACCCCGACATCAAGCGTTCCGAAAAGAAAAAAAAATCACGAAATACGGGTTATAATGAAATAGACGCGTGCTTGCGCACATGCTCAAGCGTCCCTAGTGATGATTTGGCAAATGCCCGGCTGCACGCGTTTGTCGTCGCAGCGTACATGTGTTCGTCATGCAAGGAGGTTCGACAAGTTTCACGACTTAACTGGCAGTGAGATAAGTGTAAGCGTGTTTCGAGATGCATCATGTAGCTATGTAACTGTCAAATATCGCTTGCAGCGCTAGGGTGCTTGTCTTTACTGGTAAAAAAAAAATGTGACAAAGTTCAGCGTGAAGGGAATCATTCCCGGTTTATCTGAAGCGAGCTGCACCTTTCTAAGTGAAATATAAGGGATTAAAGTGATATTTAAAGTTTTCAGTAGGTAAAAAATATGCAATTCATGCTTACTGATAAAAAAAATACTGGTCCAAAGTACACACCGTTGCCCACAAAGGTATGTGAGACTATTTCGCTCCAGCGGTCAGATATTTTCAAATTCTTTGTGCATGGTTGTTGAGACACGATCCCCTGGTGTTCATTCAGAGAACATAGGCCGGAGAAACAACTACGAGCAATTACTAAACTTCGCATGCAAGTTCCTTTTTTTTTCTTTTTTGCTTTGGTGTTTCCGGTGACACATTAAGGCCTTTTGCAAGAAAGCGAAACCTTCTAGCGGCACCAAAATTAGCGATGCTGGGTGTAAGCATCGGGGTTAAGCACTTCGGGGTTCTCGCTGCATCTTAAACAAGGAGTCTGAGCGTTGCGCAACAGCATCACATCGACTGCGCTGTAGCTGCATAACAGCGAAGGAAACGGGTTACTTCATTCTGCGCGCGAGGTAACGGAGAACAACAGCACACGACACAGCGACGCAAACAAAACAGCAAATAAAGCAAACGCAAATCACTGCTACTGCAGCAGGCGAAAGTGCTGAGCCTATTGCTGAGCGCAGCCGCCGAGCGTACATGGATGGATGGATATTAGGAGCGTCCCCTTTATAACGGGACGGTAGCCGGGCCACCAAGTTCTAGCTTTATTTCTTTTTCCTCTACGAACATTTCTTTTGCCGATCACACATATTTTCGCAACTAATTTTCCCCCTCGCCTACCTATTTTATCTATTATCGTTCCGCTGTGATGTAACAATCTTACCCGAACTACCTTGCGCTTCTGTTAGCTCCATACTTTTGCACCACCATCAATACTCTAAGCACCTTTTACTTATCTCTATCGCCGACATGTCCAGCTTTCCCGTGTTACCCCTGGAACCCATGCCCTCCTGTAGGGTAGTGTCTACAGCTACACCTAGGTGGACATCTTTGCATTCAATCAAAATACGATCTGTCATTTCCCTAGCTTTTCCACAGCACGAACATGTATCCCCTTCTTTATTGAATTTCGCTCTGTAACTTCGGGTTCTCAGGCAGCCGGACCTTGCTTCAAACAGTAAAGCACTTCCTTTTGAATTATCGTAAATTTTTTCTCTCTTGATTTCGTCTTTCCCTTTTCTGTAGTTGTTCAATGCCGGTTTCTTCTCCGTTCCCGCCATCCAACCCGACTTCTCCGCCTATCTGACCATGCTCTTAACGCTCTTTTTCGTCCCATCCGTTTCGTTACTGGCTGTATACTTACTGTAAGCCTCCTAGTTCTCTTCCTCCATTGTGAGTCAACGTTCTTCCTATACAAATACCTGAATACTTTCGCTGCCCATCTACTTTCTTTCATATTCCTTAATCTCTGTTCGTACCTAATTTTACTCTGAGCTTCCCTTCCCTCAAAGTCAGATCATCCCATATCCCCCTTAGCAGCCTCATTTGTGGTCTTCCCACGGGCGCCCAATGCGAGACGTCCGACCGTCCTCTGATTCACGTCCAGTCCCGATTGTACCTCTGACCTCATGTACACCACTGAGTTTCCGAATGTAAGTCCTGGCACCATTACACCTTTCCACAAACCGCGAATCACCTCGTACCTGTCGTAACCCTACAGCGCTCTACGCTTCATTATTGTGGAATTCCTCTTCTCTTTAACCATCACAGCTTTTTCTTGTACGTCCATGTATCTATACCCGTCATTTATGCATATCCCGAGGTATTTGTATCCTCGTACTCTGGGTATCTCCTCGCCCTGTACTGATATGGTCTGATCGTTGCTGCCATTGAATATCATCCAACCGCATTTTGTCGCACTAAATTTTAGTCCTAAATCTTCACTTTCCCGACCACATATATTAACCAGACCTTGGAAATCTGTTCGACTGTCTGCGAATAGCACAATATCGTCTGCACAAAACAAACCGGGGAGCTTTTGTTCTACCTGCCTGTCTGTGGGACAGCTTAAAACCAATATTGCTCATCTCCAATGCTTTCTCCAATCTCCTCATGTAAAGCATGAATAATAGTGCGGACAGCGGGCATCCCTGCCTCAACCCTTTACCTATATCGACGACCTCTGTAAGGGTCGTCGGAACGAGACGGGGAACGTGGTACGCCAAGGTGGTCAAGTAGGCGCCGGAAAAGACGCGCAGCCACGTGGTGAGCAGGTGGGGTAGGAGGAGACCATTGTGGGGATGTATTGTACAGCTGGTTTGGCGCCCTCACTCCCTCCCCCGCAGCGTGGTGGGCAGCAAGCGTACCCAATGTATTGTTCACGGTTGTCCTTTGTTCGTGCGACGTCGGAGTGTCGATCGCCGTTTGTGATTGGCTGTGAGGGGTTCAGGGGCGGAGCAACCGGTGTATATAAGGTGGCCCCTTTTTCCCTGGCAGAGGAGACTGGCAAGAGATCGGAAGCCAGAGACTGGAAGCAAGACTGGAAGCGGAGGTTGGAAAGGCCGAAGGTAAGCAGTACGTTGGAGGGTAGCCCGAAGGTTGGCGAGGACGGAGTGGATAGTGCTAGAGAGGACATCTAGCACGAGTCCGGGTGGTGGTTACGGTCGCAGGAGCAGTGCGATGCACTGGGGTCGGCTCTGTCGAATGGAAGCGATTGTTCCACCAAGGTCCTCCCAACCGGGGTTCGGGCGCGGATAGTACTAGAGGGGACATCTAGTACGAGTCCGGGCGGTGGTTGAGGTCGCAGGAGAGGTGCTATGCACTGGTCGGCTCTGCCGAATTTGAGCGACGGTCCCACCGCTAGGCCCTACCAACCGATGGCTCCACCTAGGTCTTGCCAACCGAAGCTACTGTCTGTCAATATGTATGTACTGTCTGCCTGTTACATAAAGTCTCGTGTTGTGTTTGTGTGAAAGGCTGGTCTCCATCTTTCAAGTGGACAACGCGACGGCGGGCAGGTAGTAGGAAGGCTTCCGTCCATCCTTCTTCGCAGCAGCAACGCTAGCTGGAGGAGCTCGGCTCCAAAATGAAGAAGAGAAGCAGGAAGGAGGAGAATGTGGGGAAGAGAGGACAAGTTCCTCACAACGACAAGGTCACCTACCCTTCTCTCTACAATTTCCCTTCCTTCCTGAAATTTACTACCTCCATTCTACCATTACTCGCCATGCCTTCCCATTCCACACATACTGTATTTCCACTGTATATTTAAGAGCTCTATAGAGTCATCGCATATACCAGCCTCTTTCAATATGTCCCATCAAATATTCTGACTTACATTGTCGCATGCACCCTTAATATCCAAAAATGCCAACTGTAAAGGTCTGTTCTCTTTTCCGGCTATTTCTATACACTGCGTAAGCGCAAAAAGGTTATCTTCTAATTTCCTGTCGACTCGAAATGCATTTTGGAGTTCGCCAAAAGTGCCATTATGCTCTGTCCATATCTGCATTTTTAATTTAATTGCCTGCATCGCCAACCTCTAGAGTAGTGATGTAATGGTCAGTGGTCTATATGAGCGAAAGTTATTTTTCTCTCCCTTGCCCTTATAAATGAAGTTCATCCTACTTTGACACCAACTGTCCGGTATTCGCCTGTCCTGTAAGCTTTTTTCGATTGCTTTTAACAGGGCTTCTTTGCCGTTTCTTTCGAGCTCATTTATCACAGTAATGCTAACCCCATTTTTTTTCGTTGCGAAATGGGCTTGCCCTTAAGCCACAGTTTATGGTGTCTTATGTTAAATGTGTGCTGCGAGTCCTGTCCCAGGCAGCACGCAACGTAGGGCCGATATTGGTTTTATGGCGGCAAAGTTCGGCACATCCACGGCCTAATGTTGCCGACAGCGAGCCAGTATCGGCTACGCCGCCGTCAACGACTGGCAACGTCGGGCTACTATAGCCGCTGCCCCGCCGATATCGGCAGGCTGTCGACTGTAATCGGCAACATGGGGCCACATATGCCGCGTTACTGCCGACATCGGCTGAGGTGATGGCTTTCAATGGCAACTATGGCGCCGATTTTGTCTTTCTACAGACAACATGGGCTGGCCGACGCCATTTATCGGCAACACTGTGCCAAGCATGCCACCTTAGAATCCCCGTCGGCTGAGCCGATAACTTTCTCCGGCAAATGTGGCGCCGATTTTGCCGCTCATCAGCATCGCATGAGGAATGGCGAATTTGGCGCGGCATTTGCCTAGAAAGATTATTTCACAGGAATGATTGAGTCATTTCTGCCGTCCTGGAGGCAACGTCGACTACGCCGCAGCCTTTCATGGTTGATATCGGCCGGGCCTCTTTGGAAGCCTGCTGTATGTAATAATAGAGACCCGATCGAGACAAGCATGACCGAAATTCACTTGAGAGATTCGACGTAAGAATCAGTTGTTGGGCTTCATATTCCTGTATACGTGTTTCAGTGCCGGAACATAGAGCACGTTCGTTTTGAGCAGCATATAATATTCTGTTCGTGGGCTTTGTTTTTCATAAACAGGGCACACAAAAAACATGCATATAGAGAAACTATCAATATATACATCTATAGGGTGTTTTGCGGGAACTTTGCGAAACAGGCTGGTGCAGCAGTTAACATTAGCCAGAAGGATCGACAAGCACGGTGGAAAATTATCTCACAGCGCATGTCAGAAAATTAAAATGCATAGAAATTGTTCGTGCTTACATCGATGCGCATAACCACCACTCATGTGTTCAAACAAAGATAAACAGTCGGAAGCGGCGCTATATACTACTGACATTTAGCAACCTATGGAAGGAAAGGACATACGGAGGTAACAGCGCAACAGCGAGTGGATAAAAAAGGTCTAGCGCAGACTTTATGGTGCGCTGAAGCGGAAATAAACTCTCGCCACCGGTGTTATACTACTGACACTTAGCAGCCTTTGCAAAAGAAGGGTATACGGAGCTAACAGCGTGACAGCGAGGGGACAAAACAGATCTAGTGCTAACTTTATATTCAGAGGATTTTAGCTGTTTTTATACACCATGAAATACATAGATCCCTTTTGCAATGCAAATTCAAATGAATTGCTCTTGTCAAGACCACGACATCTGCGAAAAGGCAAAAACGAAAAATACAAAGCAGTGATATGGCAAGCATTTTTCATCTCAAAGGTGGCAAACAAATGCACACACCTATAACTGATATATAGAGAGCTTTTCTGGTGAGTTCTACTAGAGTGTATGTGATCACACAGCGTTCTTGTGCAGGCGATCTGCGTATTTTATGTTACATAAAAACAGCAATCATGCACTGAAAAAAAAATCAGTTGAAAATCAAAGCCCTCTTCTGTTCCCTAGTTTTTTCATATGTTTGTGCAGGGTTAAAGTATAAACCAACCGTCCTAAGTCAAGCTGTTGTTGACCACGTGCCCCTCCACTACATTTCATCAGTGCTTCCGCGAAACTAGTGCATTCCTTTCAAAAGCAGCGCCAGTACAGCGCAACGCATGTATCGCCGCTCGCATAATCTTAGCAACAGAAAATAATTGTCTACTGGTCGGGTAAACTTATACCTCCCTTTTCCACCTCCATGCTCTCTACTACCACGCAGATACAATAGGCTAATAATTCCTTAATATGTCCACAGCATTGGAAAAAATTCCTCCTCCTTTATTTTTTTGCATCTTTGTGTAACGACCGTTAGTGCGTTCTTTCCATACATATCGAATTCGTTTACACATCGGCCATCGCGGTTACGTTGTACTAGCTAGATAAGCAGAATATATCGAGCTTGACTGCATGCTCTGTGCAGCGAGTGTACGATTTGTCTCTGACGTTCATATGAGACTATGGCGTCGATAAAGCCCACATCTGCGTTTTCTAGTATTTAAAAACTAATTTATTTATAACCAAAAAGAGTAAAAGAAGGGCGCGAGTAGCGAGAGATTCAGCGCAGTATTTCTTGCCGTGCGGAAAGGCAGCACGTGCTACGTTTGTTACGTTTGTTACGTGCAGTGCAGCATTTCGCTCGCGTTTTTAGCTAGAGTGGGTGCTTCAGCCTCTGCGAAAGTAGCTGGCAGCCTGTGCTATAAGTAGCTGGCAAGAGAACACATGCATACCAGCATACTCCATAGGCTGAACCAGGCTGCACCTAACAAATGCAGTCCCGGCGGGTGTCCCCGCCATTGTGCATAAATGTTTGCCCCGCAGAAATGCTCTCTTCCCCGTTTTGAGACAACGACACAAAAAAAAAACAAAGCAAGAAAAACGCGCCTGCTCTGCCGAGAAGAAGCCTAGCACCTGCTAAGCCAGCAGCAACTAAGCATAAAAAAAGCGTGTGAGGGGGGAGGGGGGGGGCGCGTCCCCTTCGGAACTGACCACCATTGTCACGGCCCCCTCCATGCACGTCCATTGTGCTCATCTAGAGTTTGCAAAGAATGTCGTTCTGAACATGCTTTTGGGGGCATTTGCTGCCTTGGGAGGGGGAAACCACGCAGTTTTCGGGGAACCTTAAGGTGCTCTCTCGTCGCGGCTGCATTGCTACCAACGTGAAAGATGTACGAACGAGTTTCAACAGGTGCACGCAGTCTGTCTACGCGTTTATCGTTTATCACGTACAGCATTTATCGATCATTCAAGCTGATTGCGCGATTCCTTGGCGAGTGTACCTCCTAAGACAATGCCCATTCCACCTGTGACATCGGTAGTATATGAACACAAACCTGCGCCATTTGGTGAGACTACAGTGTCGTCGCCGAATTTGTGTTGCTGACTTACAGCTGTAGAGTGCAGAGCGGACGCCGAAATTCGGCAAGTTGCTGGCCAGTTTTCAAAATGGGACGGGGCACATTTTGTTGTGATGTTAAAGCACCGGTTCCACTTTATATATTATTTGTGTCGTGAGGTGCGTGGGCTATTTATTTTCGAAGAAAAAGCCTACGCACGTTGTCCCAAAGCAGTTTTACTTCATATAGTTAATCCAGTGCTTGTATCAAACACCCATTGTGTGATGAGTGGCAGTTCTCGTAACATTATTTTTTTCTTGCCCGTAGTTTTAAAGGTAACGCGATACCGAACACGCGCTCCTTCGTGTAGGACACGTGCGGCAGTTCGGCACGCGATGGCATTTTCAAAGTAGCCTTGAAAACGATGTCTAATATCTGCTTATGATGCACCTTGCACCTATCATTTAAGGACATTTTTTTGCCTAAAGAACCCATCCCTGTTGTGTGTCGTGTTAGCTCACGTCTACATGTTGTCCTTTCCCATGTATGCCAAAAATATTAAATTTATTATAACGCAAAGTGCACCTATTTCAACTAATGTGCCGCTTTTAAAGTTGCTTTGCGACAGAACCTTTACTCACGTTTTTTTTTTCCTCTTGGTTATCTAAAGCGACGCGAAGCCAAGATCTGGGAGTTAAAAGGAAAACTTTCTTTTGTTATTTTCTAAAGTAGTGCCAATTATGAGATGTTTCTGACATTTCTTGAATCTCTGCGTTTGTTCATAAATCGCACATGAGTTTCATACAATGATACTATTGTGCTGATGTGCTCCAAAGCTGTGCTAACTTTTCACCCCTTTTTTCGCAGGTTACATCCTTGCCGAAGCTTTTCCACTACGACGGTGCAATACGAGAATAGCATATTATCAATGCAGAGTTCACAAAATAAATGAAATAGTGCTTTTCCCTATAAACCTCTCTTGTTGTGTTATTTATTTTGTTTAGAACGCATTAATAGAAAGTACAGAGCATCCACTTAGCCCCACTTATTACTGTGTTAATACAGCTTTCGCGTATGCATGACTCGCAGATTTACACAAACTACTGTTGGTCCATTTTATAGTGCCTTCGAAAATGCCTTCATAGCCCTTCGAAAATGTGAAAACACAAAAATAAAAATTTTTGCAATCCAAACGGCGCGATACACGTGGGGTAAACACTAGAAACACCATAATGGCTGTGAACGGTCGCGCAAGCGGTTTCCCCATGTCGGCGGGGCCGACAACACGCCGAAGAAGCTTGAATGCCCGCAACATCGGCCAATGCTACATAGCCAAATCCGACCTATTCTGGCTGGCCAAATTCCGCCCACGCTGGCTGGCCAAGTTCGACCCATGGTGGCCTCGCCACAGTGGAGCCATTCTGGCTGGGCAGATGTGGGTGAAAGTAGCGCGAGCGCGATTTGCCGACTTAGGCCCGATATCACTGCCGACCTTGGCCGACTTCACGCCTACATCAGTCCTGTGTTGGCGTGCTGCCTGGGGGTATGTGAATACAGACTTATTTTCTGATGTCCCTCTTCTGCCGACAGAATATTCTTACGCACCCGTGGCCGAAGCTAGTGCGTGACCTGACATAACTGGAGGAATACGGGAAAGGCTTTGGTCTTGCACCACATATACATGGGATGACGGCGTTGCTAATTATCTCGCATTATTAAAATCTCTTTCGAATGCTGGCTTCACTAAGTTGCAGCCGCAAATACATTCACATCATACCATGGATTCGTGGACTCGGGACTTTTCCGGCATGGTAACCAATTTATTTACTCGCAAATACATTTTCATACATATTCAAGGTAGCAGACTGAACGTTCTGGCGTAAATGCGCGTACAGTCCGCTGCGCTAATTAGCACTAAGAAAGTGGAAGCGACCGGAAACCGCCGATGTCTTTGCATAATTGTTGCATTTTTTAACAGCTAACAAGATGGAGTGCGCGTTAAAGGTGGCCATGTGCGGTGTATCCTTTTCCGTTGAAAACTATTTCTTCGAAGTTAGCAATTTCTTCCGTATAGACTACTTTCCGTATGCTCTCTTTTCATAGTGAACGTGTACTGGTACAATCACTCGTAGCTCCTAAAGAAGACAAAAAAAAATGTGGTTCACCTATAGTATAATGGAATAACTAGGCAATGTATCGCCAGACACTGACTTTAAAAGATGTTTATAAAACCATCTCGTCCAACGTTCATACTTGCTTTCTACGATAACAAGTGAATCATTTGTGCACCACGCAGGGGTTCTAGTGTTTCCCGTTTGAATCGACAGGTGGTGGTTGAGGCTTCGTTTCGCCGTAAACGACGCTTTGTAGTGAACACAGCAAACAGGACGCTCTCTTGTGTGGATGCGTAAGTGATCCACGAGATGGTGCTTTAGTGTAAAAAACGCACTGTAGGGCACACAGGAAAAAGCACACTCTTCTCTGCGGGTGCGCATGTGGTCCCTGAGGTAGCCGTCCCGACGAAATGCGCTTGCACACATGTGACACCGAACGGGGCGTTCGTCCTTGTCCGCGTGAAGATGTCGTCGCATCTTCGACTTCTCTTTAGTCGCATATATGCACTGCCGGCAGGAATGCAGTTGGCCTTGTACGGAGACGAGTGAATCGTGTGTCAGCTGCAAGGGTGCCATTGACGAGGAACCTGCAACGAGAGGGAGAGCGCATAAACACAATTCTAACTATCTGTTATGCGTACTGCATACAAATGGAACAGAGTGCGCGACAAGGAGAAAGGTTTCCTGCATGTGTAAAGCGCAAGATAATCTTGAACTGCATAACGAACACTTTACGTACAGTATCGATATCCCGGCACTTCCCCCATTACGCGCAATATTTAAAAAAGTTTTCACCCATCGTATCCATAAACCGCGTAAAAAATACATACGAGTGCCCTTTGCCTGATATACAAGGTGTAGCCGTTTATTAACCTCGTCGTGATCATCTACATTTTACCATCACCACCATGCGTTTTGCGTATCGTCTTCATCGCTGGTGTGTGATCATTACCATCGGCTTTGTGCTCATCGTGCTGGCATCATCGGGTGATCTGCCGAGCTACTGAGGCGAATAAACATCGTCCAAACCGACGCCTCATAAAGGGTCTTATTTCGATGCAGTTCTGGCGCTATTCTTGAATTTGCTCTAGGGCCGTGCTTCTGCAATAACACTCAACCCTTAAATCAGTTATTAAGCATCTTTTTCCTGTAGAAGCATATGCTTAACACCACAAAGTTCAACAGCATTTGATATCAGATAACTGTCGAATGTACTGCGACGAACGGATTCATGCAGATGCGCGGCACGGCAGGTTGCTGAAGATCAACACGACTAACGAGCTCTTCGCTTATGTTCCATGATCCTTGGGTTAAGCACTGCGTACCGCTTTCTTTTATAGGTACAAATCGCCCAATAGATTGACTGCTCATTAAACATAAAGATTTTGCTTTTTCATCGTCAAAACCAAGTTAGAATTTGAAATAAAAGAGAAATAAAAGAGCTTAATGTCTACAAAATGAAAAATAGCAATAAATCAAATCGAATTTACAGGGCTTGCAGTGGCTTCATTATATGCAATGGTGATTATAGCAATTAAGATTTTTTATGAGCAAAAACCTGTTTTGCATAGGCATTGCCGCAGCACACATTTTCATTTATATGTTTATATTTTGATTCTATTAAAGCACAAGCACAAATGATACGAGAAACATACACGACTGATAAATATTGGGTCACCTTCAGCGCGCGCAAATAAGTGGGCATTGGAGTTTATGGTCTTATTCACGCTATTGTGAATGAATAGATGGCTGTAGATATACCTTGTCACAGGAAGCATGGCGCACCGCCATAATGGGCTGTGCACGGCAGTAAAAGTGCTCGTGTCGTCTGTTTCGTTCTGTTCGTCTTCGCGTATGTGCGCTGTGTGATAATAAAGACCTTCCAAGCTCGCCAAAATTGCTACTGCACACCCTCGGTAGTGCTTTTTTGTGAGGGTCACGCATATGTTACACAGCCCAGCGGGGGTTATGGCGGCATCCAGGGAGCCTTCTCGAAAAAGTTGTATAGAAAGCTGTGGCCACGTTTACATCCGGAAACGAACAAAGCACTTTCGCTACATCAGGCTACACAACTCACTCAAATTAAAGAGCCACAGGCATTTTCGGTAAGATATGTTCATATCACCGAACGCGAAAACTCAAATGACATGTAAGCACATGAAAGACACGGCGATTTTGAAAGCGACAGACACAAATTCGGCAAATGATGCACGCGCAGGGTCTGCAATACTTTGGCAGTGAGGTGGATGCAGCTGTATTACGGAGGGACATTCAGCAGTGCATACAGCCATACAATGGGCCACGTTTAGAAACCAAGTACCTATAGAGGCACCCAAGCAAAGCGAACGTAAGTGATGTGGCACGCAACATTTGCACATTCTGACTTAAAAACAACCCTAGAAGAGACAGAAGGGACATTACAGGGCGTATGAGCAATGCATCCAGAAACGTAGCGGCAGTAAAGCTTTTCAAACCGATTGGTAAGGTAGGCAGGCGTTAGTAAATTGACGCCAAGAGATTGCATGCTATCTCGAAGATACCACGCTATCTTCGAGGTAGCCTGCTATCCGCTTCTCTAAGCTGCAATTTGCATGAAAAGGCGCACTGTTGAGCAGTGCACAGGAAGGGAAGGCACGAATAATTCACACAGAAAATGAAACACTTAAACACCGCAAAGGTCTGCTTCTTAGAGAGTTCTATACATGAAAGAACCAAAAAATTAAACACGCGGCTTCAATGATTTCAGAAAAAGCAAATAATTCCAGTTGCCAATAGAGATGGTCGCATTACCATCAAAATCTCAGAGTGAATCAGCAATAAAGCATCTGTGTTAAACAAAAGAATCATTTCTACTAAAAGGTCACTGCGATGCAGTTCTGGCATTGCTCAACCAGTCCTCTCCTCGGATTCTTCGTAGAAAAAACGCACACATCTGGAACGGAATGGAGGTCAGTATTGAAGTCACTGCACCAACACAAGCATTTCTCCGTATCGGCCTCAATCGCAGGGAATAAATTACTCGTAATTGATTGTTTTCACGTAGGCTAATATTCGACTTATTACAGTTTCAGCCATGGTTAGCTCTATCAACTTTTCTCAGTGAAGAGAAAAGCTCAAGTGGGAAATACTAGATATGAGCTGCTGAGTTCCCTGCTAGTACTAGAAGGGACCCCTAGATCTCTCTTATACTCTTGCGGATCAAGACATTGAGCTTCGACTTTTCATGACCCTGTCAGTTGTGCATGGCTCACTGAATAGGCATGGAACATCCTTAGTAAATTGTCCTTCCTGAGGCCACCTTGAGCTTTGGAGACTCTAGTGATGAGCCGAACCGAGCTTTCCGTTTTAGCTGTGCTCTTGTTTATGGTCTGCCCATTAGTGCCATTAGCTTCTATAAGCATGGCAAGAACTCCGATGACCTCTACTATAGTGATGAGATTGCCAGAGCTGATGCGAAGCCTGATATTGACGTTCGAAAGGGGGATCCAGCCCTTAGGCTTGACATACCTTCTCTTTGGTCTGTACTGCAAAAGTACCGACTTGCTTCGAGAGAGTTGGAGTCCGGTTGTACTAAGGAAAGCCTCGGTGGAATCCACAGCCTCTTAGAGTGCCTCTTCTACCCTGCCCTCGTTGGCACCCGTACACCAGATGGCGATGTCGTCGGCGTAAAGAGAGTAACAGCATCTTGGAAAGCTCGCATAGAGCAATGTTGAATAAAAGTGGTGAAACTACTAAACCTTGGGGCATGCCTTTCAAGCCAGGTACGAGCGATTCTGATTTGTGATCTCCTGTCGTAATCGTGGCGTCTCTGCTTTTAAGGAAGGAGCTTGTGAATGCCTGAAATCTATGCCCTAAGCCGAAACTCCAGATGGAGTTGAGATTATGCTTGTGTGAGAGATTGTCTAAGACCGTCTCGAGGTCAAGTCCCAAGGTTGCCCTGGCATCTCTTGTCTCAACATCGATCTGATGCTTGATCAACTTCATGGCGTCCTGGGTCGAGAGTGCCGGCCGGAAGCCAATCATGTTGTACGGAAAGTGATTGTGTTCTTCAATGTGTTTAGAAATGCGGTGATTAATGACGTGTTCGGCCACTCTCCCTATACAGGATCTTAGCGATATAGGCTTGAGGTTGAAGAGATCCAGAGGGCGTCCCGGTTTCGGGTTGAAGATGACTGACTACAATTTCCACGATTCCGGGACGGTGCCCTCTTCCCACACCTCGTTAATCTCGTCCGTGAGCGTTTGTATCGAATCATCGTCCAGATTGCGAAGGAACTTATTGGAAATCGCCTCCGGTCCCGGAGCCGAACGTCCATTCAGTCCCATGAGGACTTCACTAACGCCAGCTGTGCTCAAAAGTTGGTCTAGAGACTTCACGTGTTAACCCCCTTAAGGACTACACTCTAAGAAAAAAGATGGTATACCTTACCCCTTTAGGAGAGTCAGGGCTTGCCACATATATGACTCTCTTTGAAGATACCCGTCAACTCTCTTTTCTGCAGGAGAGTCACGGCGCTGCGAGAGTGTAGACTGACCCTCTTGCGAAGGGTGGTAGGACTCTTGTCTAAGGGATCATGTGACCACTGCTGAGAGAGTCACTTGACTCTTGCGAAGAGTGCTAGGACTCTTGTCCAAAGGATCGTGTGACCACTGCTGAGAGAGTCACTTGCATCTCTTATGAAGAGTGCTAGGACTCTTTTCCAAAGGACTACACGACCACTGCTGAGAGTTACTCGACTCTTATAAAGATAGAGCAAGGTAGTCATACCAAATGGGTCAAACGACTCTGCAAAATAACTACTGTAACTGAGTCAAGAGACTCTTTATGTGTTGTCACAAGACTACTAACAGGGAGAGTCAGGTATTCATTTTAGGTGAGTCAAAGGACCCCATAGAGCCAACATGTGCAAAAGAAAAGGCATTTGCATTTTCACCTTATATTCACGAAACAATTGAAGATTTACATGACTTTTAGAGCACAGTGAAATGACTGCAAAAGATTGTCTGCAGTTCCTTATTGAATGGTAGAAATATTTTCTCGGACACAAACAACACCTTAAGAAAGAAATTTATTATACACATACATTATGGCACTTGTCGTAGGTAGTCTCATACAAATGAAAGAAATGAAACAAGTACAAGAGCAATTCAATTTAACCCGACATATATGTGGAATAATGTCTGTTCATACATAGGAACATGAAATGGCATAACTAGAAGAGAGACTAATCCAATAAATGGAAATATGTTTATATGCAAAAGATCCGCCTGCACTTTCAATATATTCAAAGTGCTGATCTACAGCACAACAACATCATTAGTAGCTTCTTTATTTACAAGTCTAACAATGCCTCAAGGAAATAAGACAACCTCAGTACACTGATATTGCAAACATAATAAATGAATTACTGATGTGGTACTAAAATGTGTTCCAGTCATTTATACATAAAAAGTGAATTTAATAGCACACAAGTGTTTTCACAAAAAGATAATGGTAAAATGAAGTTAATTAGCTTGTACACTTGGACGATTGCAAGGCCCCCTATTACTTTCAACCAAAAATAACGATATTCACACTAAACAATATGCCTACCATTATGAACATGCAATATGCATACCACATGCCAGTGTGAAAAAATTGTTCAGAAGATGCATACTTTAAAAATGACAAACAACAAATCCTACAGGTCTCTTTCAAAGTTTAGAATGCATGAATAACTTACCACTGCTAAAGAGTGTAATGATGTACTTAGAAAATGTACACTTAGCTGTCACTCGTGCAAATGCAGCGACGTAATTCACCCACATTACCACTTGTACGATAAAAGCTCTGTGAAAATATGCAGACTTCAACAGAGCTCTGACTTGGAACTTCAGAAGTTAAATATTTGGTCCATTATATCATGTAAACAAGGCAGTGGCAATAGGCAACAAAAAGTGCACATTGCAGATTGGTCATGGCAACACAGTGTCTAAGGCAGCTGCTGTGTATAATAGCAGTTTGTTAGCAACACACAGAAGGCACATTAAGCACCTTGCACTGATACTATGCCACGAGAAAATGCGGCGTCAACATATGCATCAAACAGAGCACAATGAGTATCGCTTATCTAGGTGTACACAGCTATCTCATGTGCATAAAAAAAATGAGGTGCAACAATAGGCACACTAAGCATCTTAAATGAATGCATTGCCACAGGAAAAAGTGACAAGGAGCATGAAACAGTTCCCTGTGAGCATCATGTGTTTTGGTGAAGCAGTCAGATTATCACATGCGAAAAGGAAAGGGTGCAATGAGAGGCACATATAAACCCCTACCTGAGCAGAAGTTACCAAAGGCAGTGCACTACAGCATAAAAAAACGTTGCCAGTTGTGACAAAAAAATTCACATTGAATGTTTACAAGGTTAGCAGCTGTGCTATACATTGCTATTTCATTTAGCAGCACAACAGTTCATGCTTTCAGAACACAAAAATGCAAGAGCCTTTTAGTGTTGACAACATGGTGTCACAACGTGCTCTGCCAGCAATCAAACTTCTGCTTCAAAATGAAGCGTCCATACTAGTCAAGAATGGTTCGAAGAACACTGTATTGTGAAAATTGCTACTTTTCTGCACTTTTTCCTAAGTTTCTGTGTACAGTAGTCCAGAGCAAAGTAAAAAAAGGGGAATACATCTCACTAACAGAAATTCTACACATGATACTACAGAATTTCCTTTAGAGTTGCTTTTATAGAAAACAAAGTATTCCTTGTACCCTTTCTCAATAACTACCTACTCCAAAGTAATCTTACTGCAAATATGGGCTGTTTCTCCTGTAACTCCTAAATGGCATCCTTTTCGGCAACTGGAGCATTTAGGGGAAACCAAAAAATAATTAAGAGCCTTGCATTTTGTGTGAACAGTTTTATAAACATGTTGAGGTCCTGCACACAGATACATATTGCTGCAATGAGATGAGCTCGAAGAACGGATGCTGGTGACATACCAATAGCAACACTCAGCCCATAAGTCTGGACATTCTCCAACATGATGTTCATTTCTGGAGAGGACAGGATGCTTTTGGCAGTGAAGGCGGGTATCAGTGTGTATGCATCTTTCCATAAACCTAAAAAAGAGAGGAAAAAAACAAGCATTATTATGGCAGCCAAATGCCTACAGGTGCATCACACAGCTTTTCCACAATCGCAGTACTCAAGAGAAACTGAACACATTTCTTCAAACATTCAGTGCTGCGTTTGTGCTCTTCTGGAAGACCTTGTCCTTGGTTGTGCTGTAATTCATCATGCATAACAAACTCACCCAAACTTTCACATTACTAAGCACATTTACTCAAACATATATGGTAGTGGCCCAACAGTAAACATCCATTGTTTGTGAAATGTGCTACAATTACACTATATCTGTCCATGAAATGCCTTTCCAGCGGGATGCCTAGCCATGAAGCGTATAGTGAACCTATTTCGTGAATGTTATGACAGAGTATGCTGCTTTTTAACCCATAGAAGTTGTTATGATAAATCAGAAAATCCTGAAAGGCCACATCTGAATGCTTTTTCTCACCACAAGAAATGTTTACAATTCACATTGAAGCCCCCATCAAAAAAAGAGAGAGAGATTGTTTCAGCGTAATGGCTCTTACCAGTGGTGCAGACATGTCAACCTTTTGCCCAATCAATAGGAATAGGAGATGAATGACGGTACCAACCCCACTGGTACCTATAAAAGAGTGAAATGCAACATTTAGGCAGGTCAGCTTTGCAAAACGAGTCAGCTCGAAACCTCAGTAACTTGCTTGCATGTAGTGCCTAAACATTTGAGACACTGATACTGAAACCATGAAATGCACAAAAATATTACACAGATTCCACAGCCAATGCTGTGGAATCTACGTGGAGTGAAATCTTAGTCAAATACTTTCATTCCAATGCCTGTTGAGCCTAAACACATATTTTAAACATTAGTGCCATGTAGTATACCTTATGATCCGAGTGAATCATATAACTTTCGATATCCAGCTCACCCCTTATGACAGCTCAAGTCAACAATGCATAATAACAATGTTGTCTTGAAATGCAAATGATAATTCGTTCACGACATCTTCATTGAACTGACACATTCATCGACCTACGATAACCGAGAACCATCTCGCTCGCTTCAAATCACGATTGCAGTTGCTGCAGTGTACATTTCGTGGCACTAGCATATAACGTAAATGACTCATATATATTGCCTTCAAGCAACAAGCATGCTCAGCCACATTATTACCCTCACGACAAAGCAATTATGTTCAGTACTGACAAAAACGAATACACACTGTTTTGTAACGCAATCACCAGGATAAACACGCTACTAAACGGAGTCGTCTGTGCTTGTGGCAGTGATATATGTTCTATCGGCGTCCCCGCCTCCTGCAATCTGGTTGTTTCGCACGTTATTACCGACGTTGCTGAAACGCTACTTTTGTTCCATCAACACCGTAAAAGGGCTACAGGACGACCAGCACGTCACACACACACACACACACACACCCCACGCACACACACACGCACGCACGCACGCACACTCACAAGTACAGCGCGGGGGGGGGGGCAGTCGCCTGACAGAACCACAAACATACCTGCTGTTCCTCTGACCACTCATCCTTGCTTTGTGAACACACCGCCCGGGCTGTCTTATGCGATTCCTGCGCACCAACAGCAATTTCGCAATGAAGTAATCAAGTTACGTAATTCAGTGACTTCATTGCACTCACCAAGTCCCGGAGGCTTTACCGTCGACAGTCTCATCAAATGGCTGAACTTTCTTCTCCAGAACCGCAGTCGTAGTTTATCACATCACTGGAAAGGGACTTTCTCAGAAGGTGCACTCGCTATTCGACCACGTACTTGCATAACCGACAAACTGGGCAAAACAGCTTCCTTGCGAGCACGCACAAAGTTCCGCGTCGGTCGTGGCTGTCGCTGGGAAGAGGCGACTACGACGCTCCATCCGCCGACGACCGCGTGCTGTACAACGCCCTAACATGTTAAATTTGTCCACTCGATGAGCGCCAACGATGATAAACGCACAATACCGCACGTAATATTAGTAAACACGTTGGAAACACGTGGACGAAATGCATCACACGCGCCGCAGTCAGCCTGTTGAACAAGACCTGTTCCAACGGCTCGCTCAGTGAGAAAATTTCATAGGGGGCAGTAGTGTTATGTTGTCATACCATATTTTTAAAAAAGTGTAATTTTGACCTTGGTAGGAGGTGCAAGCCGTGCTTGCAACGCGTACTGGTTCTTTATGCCTAGGCTTGAAAATGTATGTTTATTTTTGGTCAAATGAGAGAGGTTATATCTACATAATTTCTAAGCTCGCGCCGCAAGCGACGGTGAGATAAAAGCACAGCCTTAGAGATCCGTCTTTCGTACGGATCTCTAAGGCTGTGTAGCTGTAGCGCCTCATCGCTACAGCTGATGACCGAAGATCAGCAGACTTACTGTGTGGTAACAGAGGGGCGCATTCTTGCGCCTTAAAGGGGCAGTGAGGGGGGCCGTGGAAGTTTCGGCAACGTGTTTTAATGAGCGGAGGTAGATGAGGAAAAAAATGCTCATTATCCAAGTTTGTCTCCTGAGCCAGCGCTGCTACAGGGAGCAGAGGTGGGGGCATTGTGAAAGTTCCTCCTCGCATCTCCTTCCCCCACCCCTCTTTACCACCCTGAGTTTGTTTACAAGAAGGGGGGGGAGGGCAGGGGGGGGGGGAGGCAGTGCCGTACTTAGACAACTTCGTCTTCGGTAAGGTCCACTTTCCTACTAATGCAATGAATTTATATAAAGTCCAGACAGTCTGAACGTAACCAAATAAAGGTAGTTACTTGCGCCAACACTTTTGTCATGCCTTTATTGTCGTCGCATATAGACATATAAAAGTCCTATGCGAACATCCAAATGCCGAGTTTAACAGTTTCTGCTTGTTCTGGAGTAGCTATATTCACTACGCGTAATACTTCGTTCCACTGCTAATATTATTTCATTCTGAATTTGTGTACAGATTCAGTAATTAAACATGTGCAGGAAATTGACCGCTGCAAGTGCATCGCGTTCATTGAAATTGTAGTTAACCCAGAAAATTTATTGCACAAATTTACGCTTTCCCACGTGCAGGTATAAGAATGGTCCACACACACACACACATGCACACGCGCACACACACACACACACACACACACACACACACACACACACACACACACACACACACACACACACACACACACACACGGTTATCTTTGGTATCTCTTGCAGGTGTCAGTTTACTCTCACGGTGACTCTTCTTACAAGAGTCGCGAGCCGTACGGAGTCAACTGACCCCCTCAGAAAAGTTTGACCCTCCTTGGTGGGTTTCTGCGACAGGCCAAGAGAGTCAGAGTGCAGTGACTCTCTTTTGACTCTTATTTTTCTTAGAGTGTATAGTCGGAGTCGCTTGAGAGATCTACCCGGATAATATCTTTCCCCTAGCATTTCGAGTATTTCTTCTTCGGTCTTCATGTGACCTCTTTGGTCACATAAAGTTCGTCGATTGTCCCTCTTTGGTTGCAGAGAGAAAGGGAAGGAAAGAATTCTTTTTTTACTGCAAACGAGAAGAAAAAATAGAAGGAAAGGAGCACACGAAGGCGCCATCTTAGACGGCTGGCGTGCCCCTCTAAACGTGATGTGGTGTACATGTGTCTGTGCACCTGTCGTGGTGCACAGAGCAAACTCTATAGCATCTCTTCGACACAATTTACAATGCATTGATTTTCATTTCCTAACGTAAAAAACCCTCCAATGTGTATTCTTAATTAAATGAATGCTGCAGATCACGGTTATGTACATGTATTTTGTCTCAAATAGGCGTGAGGATTCCTTTGGGCAGTGTAATGCTGGCATGTGTGATCCCGCGCCACCAGTTCAAGTAGCTGGCTTTGTTGTGGCCGGCCGGTTGAATCGAGTGACATAAATACATGATCATCGTCATCTCATCTTATGTACACTGCAGGACGAAGGCCTCTGCCGATGCTCTCCATCCTGTGTTGACCTGTGCGAGCTGATTTCAATTGATGCCTGCGAATTTAATTTCGTCACTCCATCTTACCCTCTGCCGTCCACGGCTCCGCTTACCGTCTCTTGGTATTCATCCTATCGTTCTAACTGTTCATCGGTTGTCTAGCTTTCTCATCGCGTGATCTGGCCATCTCCATTTTTTTCTTCTTAACTTAGATTATTGCGTCTGCTACCCCTGCTTGTTCCCTCATACATTCGGCTGTGTTCCCATCTCTTAATCTACTGCATAACATTTTTCGTTCCGTAGCTCGCTCTGTGATTCTTAACTTCCTCTCTAGCTTCTTTGTAATTCTCCAAGCAGGGTAGCCGCCCGGACGCTTTCTGGTTCAACTTCCTGCCTTTCTGTTTCCCTCGTCCTCCTGCTCCAGCTATCTGTCCCGTATAGCGCAGCACTGGCAAAATGCAGTAGTTACGTAATTTCCGTTCGAACGATAACGGTAAGTTTCCGTTCCTGAGTTGCGAATATCTCCCGTATGCGCGCCCTCCCATTCTTCTTATACTGTGTATTTCTTTTACATGTGTAGGTTCTCCCATCAGTAGCTGCTCTAGATATGTGTATTCTTGTACGAGTTCAAATATCTGGTTTTGAAATCCTGAAGAGAAGTTTTTTTCACCGTGCCACCTATAGCATTACCTTAGATTTCTGCATGTTCATCTTTAATCTATCTTAGCGCTTTCCCTACTTAAGTATACAATCCTCTTCTGTAGTTCGCCGCCATCACAGCTGAAGAGTACTACATCGTCGGCGAAGCGTCGGTTGCTCAAATATTCGCCGTTAATCCTTAGTTCTATTTCTTCCCAGTCTGATTTTTTGAATAAGCGCCGATCAGGAAAGCGAAGTTCCCTGCGTCACTGCAGACGAGGTTAGAAAAACAGTTCAGGGGATGTCCCGCGGGAAAGCAGCTGGAGAAGACGGCATAACCGAATTGATCAAAGATCAAGGAGACTTCCTAACTAGAAAGCTCGCCACACTGTACACAATGTCTCGAAGCTTCAAATGTACCAGTAAGTTGGATAAACGCAAACATTCTATTATTGCACTTGAAGGGACATGTAAAAGACTTGAAGGACTATAGGCCGATCAGTCTACTCTCAACACAATACAAAACACTCACAAAGCTTATCTAAAAAAATGGGAGCCACACTTGAATTTAATTAACCAAGAGAGCAAGCAGGGTTCAGACAAGGA
The DNA here is from genome assembly GCA_013339685.2 of Hyalomma asiaticum. Taxonomy (NCBI): domain Eukaryota; kingdom Metazoa; phylum Arthropoda; class Arachnida; order Ixodida; family Ixodidae; genus Hyalomma; species Hyalomma asiaticum. The sequence goes on from CM023489.1 coordinate 71,179,765, forward strand.
TAGTCCACAATAGAGACATTCATGTGGCCAATCAAGTAATCGAGAAATTCGCTGATTACAACAGACCCCTATAGATGGCTCTCACAGACTACGAAAAGGATTTTGACTCGGTAAAGATAACGGCCGTTCTGGAGGCACTTCGCCATCGAGGAATATGCGATTGTTACGTAAATGTAATAGCCAACACATATAAAGATTCTAAAGCCACCCTACTCCTTCGTATGAAAAGCAGGAGAATCCCAATACAGAAAGGTGTCAGACAAGGAGGTCTGACACCTCTTCCAAACATGCTATTTACTGCATGTTTGGAAGAAATGTGCGGAAGATTATACATACATACATACATACATACATACATACATACATACATACATACATACATACTTACATGTCCCGCCACGGTGGTCTAGTGGTTATGGCACTCGGCTGCAGATCCGAAGGTCGCGGGATCGAATCCCGGCCGCTGCGGCTGCGTTTCGATGGAGGCGAAATGTTGAGGCCCGTGTGCTGTGCGATGTCAGTGCACGTTAAAGAACCCCAGGTGGTCGAAATTTCCGGAGACCTCCACTACGGCGTCTCTCATAATCAGAGCTGGTTTTGGGACGTTAAACCCCACAAATCAATACATACATACATACATACATACATACATACATACATACATACATACATACATATCCCGGCCGCGGCGGCTGCATTTCGATGGAGGCGAAATGTTGAGGCCCGTGTGCTGTGCGATGTCAGTGCACGTTAAAGAACCCCAGGTGGTCAAAAATTTCCGGAGCCCTCCACTACGGCGTCTCTCATAATCAGAACTGGTTTTGGGACGTAAAACCCCACAAAACAACATACATACATACATACATACATACATACATACAATGCTTTTCGCTTTTAGGGAACCCAAGAAACACTATGGTCTTTTATAGTATTAAATTGGCATTGAATCGGGCATACTGTAATTCTGTGGAATCCGCCAAGGTGGAGTAAAGGATGTGGAAGACAGATTGGCTCCACCTGTTTATAAAGCTATACAGGCTACGTCACACCGTGTGGTGTCAGCGTGTTACGTGTGCATCCGTTAGGCTCTGCCTTTGGTCCGTCTACTTAGTAGAACTTGTCGTTGGGCGAGTTGGTTCATGCTTGAAACGGAAAAAACGGAGCGCTAAAAAAACGACACACAAAGAAGGAGGCACACACAGGACTAGCGCCAGTGTTGCGTGTGCCTCCTTCTTTGTGTGTCGTTTTTTTTTAGCGCTCCGCTTTATCCGTCTACTTGCCAGCGGATGATAAACACTGTTCTAACAAATGGCGGATGCAGCGGGGTGACACCTTGGGAGGGCGTCATCCCAAGACTCCACGTTCACTCGTTCGAAGCGAACAGTTCGAGCTATGCCCTCTGTATATGCCCACGGCTTTCGCTACGGGAAGGAAACCAGGTGTCGTGCAGGTAGAGCCAGGGGAGACGCCGCCTCTGTGAGCCAGACAGTCACCCCCTGCAGAAGATGCCGAACTGGACTGTAAGCGTCGGACAGTCTAAGAAACTGTGGTTCGAGCCAGCTTAGCTTCAAATATAACTGCCTTGTATTGCAGTTGCAGAAGAGCGGATAATCGGGCCAGTTGGTACGAATTCATGGCGATAAGTGCGCAAACACTGCACCAGAACGGAGTCGGGAGAAACAAACTAGCGCAGTTTGTTTCTCCCTTCTTTCTCCTGGAGCAGTGTTTGAGCGCTTACCGCCATGAATGTACTGCAGTTGATTTGTGGGGTTTAACGTCCCAGAACTACATTTGGTTATGAGAGACACAGTAGTGGAAGTCTCCGGAAATTTCGACCACGTGGGTTTCTTTAACGTGCGCTGACATCGCACAGCACACGGGCCTCAACATTTCGCCTCCATCGAAATGCAGCCGCCGCGGACAGGATTCGTTCCCGCGACCTTCGGATCAGCAGCCGAGTGCGATAACTAGAGCACTGTTGCTGGGCGTGTATTGCGAGAAGCAACTAACATTGACCACCTGAAAGTGATGTGCTATGGCATACGCGTTTTATGACGAATGGAAAATTTTACCTACAATATCAGTGAGCGAATGGCGCAGGCGTCACATCCCACACAGTTTCTTTTTGCGAAAACATCGAAATGTATCAGTGGTGTCGTAGTCTTTAAAGAGATGGAAATTTCAGCACTCACTGCCATTCCCTCTTCCTAGTCTTTAAGTATGGCCCAGTCGAATTATATCAATGTACAGAGCATTTTATATTGTTTAGCAATCACCAGATTCGTAAACAGCTGCCATCAGCAGCTGTCTTTCGAAGTTCGGAGGTGGCGAGTCTGCACAACCTGGATCGACCATCGGCGGAGCCGTGGATAAGGGTAGCTACTCCTTAAAATGATTTGAGGAATGCAATAGTTCCACAATGGACTATCACCGCTACCTCCTCGCTTGCAGGGAGTTCGACACGGTATCACTGTGATTCCGGCTGCAAATTTTAATCTTGACAGAAAGTACGCGCCATTGGGTAAAGGAGATATGGGGTGGGTAGTGGTGGTAAGGGTATATGATGCTGCGAAAACTACAAGATTTATGTCGAGACAAACACAAAGCAAAGTGGCTCGCTGGTTCTTCCAGGCCCCGCCACACCTCTGGTACGGGCACGCACGAGAATCGAACTTGTGATCTCTGGCAGTGTGGAGCAAGTGAACGATCGAGTGCCTACGTTTTGTTGTTGTGCACACCCATATTGCCCACCTTCCCACTGCGGAGCCTGTTTCATTTGGTACGTTACACTGCGCAGTGGTTTCCCATATTATACTTTTGTTGTACAATGTATGCAAGGATAGGAGCAAAGCGATCAGACTTACAGTGGCATAGCACCAATCGATAATGAAAGTTGTCCTCGTTGAGGAATGTTCGCCTGCATTGGCGATGCAAATTCGACCACAGTTTTGCTTTAGTGCGCGTTGTAGCTTTCATATCTGAGATATCCTAATGTATTTTCTTGTAGTTTGGTGCTACGCAGATGCAAATTTTCCATTTCATGGCCCTTACTCCACCTTGCGGGAATCCACAAAACTGATTTGCTCTAGTAATTGTTGATGTGCTTCGATATGTCAATCAATTCGCCCTCGCATTACCACTGGCCAGCCTCCTGGCTAGCTCAGTTTGCAGAATGAAAGTCCCGGACAGGAGCTGGTCCCGGGCTCGAACCGCAGAATACGACGAATTTACCGTCAACACTGAAGCTTTCGTTTGCGATAAATTCACATGCTTTAAATACAAAGCATTTCTTGGCCACCTTGAGCAACCTTTAGCACATCTATACCTATCTAGCCAGCCGCCTACATCTCGGCACTCTAATTCTGGTTGTCTTCTTCACTTGTAAAATACCACTATTCGAATGATGAGGTATGGTAATATATGACGAAAATGAGAATGACTTATTTATCTAGCATCACTAAAATGATGTGCTGGCTCCGTACGTTAGGATTAACACGGAGCCAGCACAGCATAGCACGATCACGTGTGGCTCACACCCGAATGGCCGTGCCCGTGTTAAGCTGATATGCGCCACAGGCGACTGAATGTTGATTGCAGATTGCACCTAATCAGGTACCAATACAAAACACTTCATTTGATTTCGTTTTACGAAATTTTCAATGATGTTTTTTTATCCAACGATGGTATGTTACGCGACTCAACAATTTAGCCCTCCGGACATTCATATAAGTTTCGACTATATTACTGATTCATTTCAGAGATTTTACGCCCCAAAACCACTATTTTATTATGAGAGATGCAACAGTCGAGGGCTCGAGAAACCTCGACCACCTGGGCTTCTTTAACGTACACTGACACCGCACAATACATGGGCCCCAACATTTCGCCTGCAATGAAATGGAGCCGACGCGGTCGGGATTCGATCCGGCGACTTTCTGATCAGCAGCCGCGGGTACCATAGCGAGCAGACTACCATGGCGGGGCTTCCATTGTTTTATTCTCTTCCTCTATAACTAGGAACATAGACAAAGACGTGCAAGAGAGACCTCAAGGATGGATGTGTCGGAGGTCCGCAATTGCACGCCATACAACGCAGTGCCCATTACATTCCTGTGTTTCTGAGTATGCCTCTGTAATCACTAGGTTTCACTTATTTATTTAAAAGCATCGCTAGCCGTATCCTATGAGCTCGCGCGCCCTTACACCACTTGAAAAAACTCGCGTATGTGCCATGCTTGCGGTGCGCACCGCCATGATGGTCTACTGGTCATGGCACTCGGCTGCTGATCCGAAGGTCGCGGGATCGAATCCCGGCGGCGGCGGTGGCACTTCGGTGGAGGCGAAATGTTGAGGCCCGTGTGCGGTGCAATATCAGTGCACGTCAAAGGACCCTAGGTGGTCGCAATTGCCGGAGATCTCCACTATGGCGTCTCTCATAATCAGAGGCCGTTTATGATGTTATTTCATTATTCTTACTATTTCATATGGTACATAAAATACACAAGGAAACAAAGTGAAGAAGGAAGGAGCAAGCTGGCAACTGCCACCTTCTGGGGTACAATGCCTTCCTACTCCTTGAGGAGGAGGGAATAGATAGAAGAAATGGAAGATAAGACGCTGAACCCCACAAATCAATCACTCAATCAAGCCATGTTTCCGGCGCAGCATAAAAATCGGACAGGAAGATGGAATTAAGTAGAAAATTGCAAAATGTAACTTCTGTACAGCCACGTCCTAAAATCTTCAAGTAGAGGAGTGATATAGAGCCGTTGTCTGGGTGCCTTAACTTTAGAGTTTGAAGACTGTTGCAGGTATTTTAGTTGTGAACAACTCTACTGCAACATGTATTTTTTTTTATTTGCGAATTCTAGTCTAGGTGACTTCCGCATGCTACTTGGTAACTGTTGCTTGGAATGTTTCGGCCTAGCTTAAACAGCGCTGTCATCTTAGAATGCGCAGATTATTGCGCCTATCCGGATGGTGAACCGGTAAGGGGCGTTGACCTGAACCGTAGCCCGAACTCGCATTTTATCGGTTCGACATCATGGGCAAACTACCCAGCAATAAAAACCCATACTATTAAACAAGTTTCGTAAAATATGTGACGATATTCACTGTAAGCAGTGCGCTGTAAGCAACTAGTGTTCGGCATGTGTACGGGCGTTGGCAGAGGCACCTCGGGATGTTTCCATGCTATGACAGACTTTGTTCGTGAGGGGCCTATCGCCGGTTTGTGCTGCACACAGAGCTCTTAATCGTGTGACGATGATTTGTTTGAACGGCAAAATGCGACGCGTGAAAGAAATTCACATTGCGTCGCAAGTATCATTTAGGCCCTTGATTTGCAATCTATCAAGCACATTGTGTAACCTTGTGCATACACGAAAACCAGTTATAACAGACAGAAAAATGCAGCGGGACGAAGCTGCTTCGTCTTGTTGCCGTCTTTATGTCTGTGTTGCCACTTGTCTTGGTTGTGCATTCACCTGCCGAATAAGCCAACTTTGGACACTTAGTTCTATTCCAATTCTGTTGCCACGTAAAAGGTTTACTGACAGAAAAAAAGTGGGAAGCCGCCTACACTTCGCCTACATAACTGGAAAGATACAGCGCCATTGGGGATCATACTCGTTGCCTTTTTATAGAATATTCGTTAAAATTAGCAACTTCTCCTATAGAATGCTGGAATTGTTTGAGTTTCCTGACAGCAGAATTGTGCTTTCTCGTACATTGAAATGTGAATGTACGATCGATCAAGTGAGGATGATTTAGTGAAATCGTGGTCTGTATTTTTTTGTTTCGCTGATTTCCCTTTGAAAAATTCAATTTTGTTCACTATAAACTACGCCTGCGCCATTGCAGAGGGCCTGTGTTGTCTGGTGCTCTGCCGTGCTATACGACGGTTGTTTGATATAGTTATTCGCGCCGTTGCCGCCGACTACGGCTTCTCCGCGACACGAGCTCTCTCACGTTTACGCCTTGAAAAAACGTCTGACACCTTGTGTACCGAGAGCGCACCTTCAATACCAGTCGCGCACCACGTTCGGCATGCAGACATTTTTGGCGCTCACCACCTAACGAGTCCGGGCTGTGGGCATCTAACGTCCTCGTGGTCACGCGCAAACACAGGTGCGTAATCCATCAAAACCGGTTCAAATTAAAGTACCATGTTTGGGAATAGTTTAGACAGTAATAATGATTATCTAATAGCATTAAATAGAAATTCGATAAAATCACGTCAGCCACGGCAACCCCACGCGTGCTGTGGTTGAATGGACAAGCTGCAGGATCGGCCCAAACTTTCTGTCAACATGAAACACTGCATAGTTTAGCAGAATTGGATCAGCAGAGCGATTGACGTGTTCACGCGGGAAATATCGGCGCATTGCTGCTTGACACGTCTAGGGTATCAAGGCAGGTAGTGGAGCTGCTGTTTTTTCCTGGCAGATAACTCAACACTTACTGATGTGTAACCTTTATGTATACTTAAACAGTGTTACATTTCTTCTTCACTAACTTTCAGACAACCACAGTACGCTCAGGAACGTCATTTTATTGTTATATTGCTAAAGTGTACAGAAGTAACCAAAGAAGCTGTCGCCGGTTTATTGCGTTAGTGTGCGTCCCAAGTTTGCCCCCGACCTTAGTGCTGCACCTGCTAAAAACTGTACAGGCCAATAGACAATTTTCTCAGAATGAAATATGGATAGCACACTTACACATACTGCTCAACAGAGTGGTCGCGTAAATGTTTAGCGGGCTTCCTTGTTACGCACCGCACTTGTGGTTGCTGACTGATTTTTTTATGGGTTTGTTCTGAAACCAAGCTGTGATAATGAGAGAGGTAATAGTAGGGGGATCTCAGGAAATTTGCATAGCATGGGCTTCTCTAACGTGCACTGATAATGCAAAAAAGACAAGTCTTGCTCGCTAGAAGAGGCATACCCGGAAATGGTGGCGATTCGCAATGAAAGAAGCAAATAAAGGACCAGGTCATGCCGATAAAACTGGCATGCAGGTTTAAACAATACTTTGGATGAAACTGTCAAATTTATACACGTTCTTGTCGCAACAACTTCAGAAAATGAACTACACTGACTTAGGCCAATGAGCAGTCAGGTTAGATGGATTCATATTGAACAAAACTCCGCCAACGTCGAGGGCGAACAGCAAGGCAACGACAAACACGGGCACTGCATTAAGAAGAGTAGCAGGATACAGTGGGCAGACTTGACACGCAACGATGAGCTGTTGGATACAATTATAAATTTATCTGCATTCCTATAATCAGCATTGCAGCATGGGACTACGTTATGCACATAGGTGGCAGTTCGCTGGAAAGAATTATTAAAGAGATAGAAAAATATCCTCCATTTAGGTAAAATACCATGTCAAACTCCATGGCCGGTGGATGCCGGTTCCATTTAAGACACCTGAAAGTACCTTTCGCAATAAGAAGCCGACCACTCTCGGTAAGCCCGCATAGGAGATGCGTGCCTCGTCTATTAGGTGCTCTTATTAGGTGCATTACAGGTGAGCATGTGGGTAATGAGAGCCCCTTCGCTTGAAAAAGACGCGTTGCAGTGAACGCAGGAAAAACTACGCGCCTCATTGTGCGTGCGAATGTGCCTACTGAGGCTGCTTTGTTTCGAAAAGGATGCCTTGCACTGGACACAGCAAAAGGGACGCTCCCCTGTATGGGTGCGAATGTGGTCCTTGAGTGTGTTTCGATGCGAAAAGGATGCCTTGCAGTGGACACAAGAAAAGGGACGCTCTCCTGTGTGGGTGCGCAGGTGGTCATTCAAGGTGCTTCGCTTCGAAAAGCATGCCTTGCAGTGCATACAGCAGAATGGACGCTCTCCTGTGTGGGTGCGTACGTGCTCCTTGAGGCTATCACTAAGAGAGAATGCAGCTGGACAGAGGTGACACGGAAAGGGGCGCTCTCCCGTGTGTATGCGAAGGTGCCTGATCACGTGTCCCTTGTACTTGCTCTCATAGGGGCACAGCCGGCAGGAATGCAGTTGGCCTTTTGTGGACACCAAGGACCGGTACTGTGGTTCTGAAGGTGATGACAACGAGCCTGCAAAGCCATAGAGAGCGCATGAGGGTCATTTGAAGAACGCGTGACAATTGATGTGAAACTGCGCTGATGCGCATGTAATCGAGGTATTGTGCTGCGTCTGTTAAACACGCAGTAATATTGCATACCCTCTCAAGGTCACACTGTTTCCCACGCAACTTTATTCTTCGTCCAGTAATGAAGGGATGGGGATGACCTCCCCACCATCTTCCTTAGCCATCTTGAAGCAGATTATAGGAGAGCTGCTATTGTAGATATGAGCAACCCTCACGCAAAAACCCTTTCCCTAGGGGGCCTTTGATTTATTACAAAGCTATTTATCTTGGCTTAAACAAACATCACGCTACTTCAGTGCAGTCGCCTCGGAGTAGTTCCGCACGACTTTTAATGCGGGCATAGCTACTGTGGTTATCAGATGCCAACACCACCTGATAAAACGCATACGGCAGAATTCGATCGGAATGTGCCGAGTTACTTAGGTAGGTGTTCTTACCGTTACTGGTACCATAGACAATGCTTGCCGAGTGAACGAATTAAGCTTTTTCAACACGAAAGTATTTATGCCGGGATCCACCACAATACATCGGAGACGTACTTCCCCTAACGGAAGTGGATCAATGAAAAAAAATGAGAGGCCTGCGCGGACTGCCAGGACAGTAACAGCGTAAGCTGGAGGAGCGACCTTCTTAGAGGCCATCGCAAATGCATGGGGAAACTGGTGCAAGTACAGTTGGTAGGTGTACTTATAGTGCACTCTTGGTTCGCTTAGGTTCGCTGCGGTGGTACCACGATCTAGGAACAATAGATACAGCGAGGCAGATTGTCGTGCTGATTCGCGCCGGCAGTCAACCCTTCGGTAGTGTCCGTGCCGCGTATTTGGGATTCCCCGAGTAGTCGCACACGCGAGGAGGAAAACGCGGAGCGCGAGGAGAGCACGTGAGGGGAGCAGGCCGGTGGAGGGCTGTTCCACCGCTCGCTTGCACCCCTGTTTTTGGTGGTAGTTAGCACGGCCGGGGTGGCCGAGGTTTGCCCGTGTCACTGGGGGGCCCGTTAACATAGGTTGCCGCTTCGCGGTGCGCCTTCGGCGCTCTCACTATTTCGCTCGTGTCACTACTGCCAGAGCCAGGAGCGTCAGCGACGGGCGCTAGCGCTCCCGCCGCTGACACCAACGCGATTCTGTAGTACGAGCTTGCCGTGTCTGCCCGTGTCACTTGGGGGCCGGTTAACATAGGTTGCCGCTTCGCGGTGCGCCTTCGGCGCTCTCACTATTTTGCTCGTGTCACCACTGCCAGAGCCAGGAGCGTCAGCGACGGGCGCTAGCGCGCCCGCCGCTGACACCAAAGCGATCCTGTAGTACGAGCCTGCCGTGTGGGACGCGGGACAAAACCACGGACGCGAATGCGGGCGGGGGGTGCAACAAGGCAGCGGAACGGCCACCCGCCACTCCGGCCGGTCCCTCTCCTCGCGTCTCTTCGTTTTCCATCTCGCTTGCGCGAGCGACTCCTCGGGGAAATAGAAACACGCGTCCGTGCCTCGACCTCCGAGGAACTCAGCGCCGTGGCAGCGTCGTAACGGCGCGTTCCAGGGGCAAAGCAGAAACGCGGCCGCTACAAAATTTGTGTCGCTTGGCTAGCTGTGTTGATTTACGACGCGCACGGCTCCAGGATCGGAAAGACGGCTCTATACTCCATCTGAGAAGTACCTTGCAGCACTGTGGAAGCTGCAGGTCTTTTTAGCCAATGGAAAACGCGAAAGCCCCTCAAGATGTATTCATCCGCGTCGCGTCGTCTGCTGGGCGTCTCTTTGGCATCGGCTCGCCTGCGAGAACCTCTTCGGGGACGCCACCTCGCCGTTTCTTCGATGTTCAGGAACCTATTTGTAGACGGAGCGTTCGCTGACATTTGTGAGGAACGCGGTTCTTTTTATGACAGCGTTCATACTTGCGCTTTCACCAAGTTCTTTTTTCACCGCACCAAACACATTAAGCACCACTAACCTTGCTTTTTTTGTAAAATAGTTGGTCTTTGTCCTGTAGCGATCTGCAGAATCATTTGACGCACCTTCAGAGGCCATCGCGCACTGGTCTCGAGCGGAAGAAGAGCAAATTATCGGCGCAGCAAACAATTTTAGGCATTCGGGGCGTCTCTCATCGTGGACGCATCACCAACGCTAATGTTGTGGCGCCATCTGCTATGTTTACATCAAACTAATTTTACGGTTTGGCACCACCTTGGTAGTCCTAGCAGCATGTAAACAAAGGAGCGATCTAAATAATAGCAACAAAATATACCTGATGCCTTGCCTTCAGCGTTAGATGAGACTAAGCGATGACAGGTTATAACATTTATTTTGTGCTGCCTGGGTAGAGAACTAGTAAAAAGCACTAATTCGGATGAAAGCGGGCGGTCTGGGCTGTATGGGGGCTGCCATGTTCCCGTACGTCATTGCGGTTAGGGAGGTTATTATGATTGCCAGCTGGTAAGTGCTACAATAATTGAGAGTTGCGAAGTACATGCCTAACGTACTTCGTATCGCTGTAACGCGTCATGCAAGAAGCACAGCTGAAGCCCTTGTATATGAATAATAATGAAACAGTTATGCCCGGAACTATATTATATGCTGCGCAAGAGTACTGCCTGTGTACTCCCCGTAGCTTCGGCAGTGCTGCAAGGTAATTGTGAGATGGAGTATAGAAATGCAAACGATTGGTCTTTCGCATGCAAACTGTGCGTTCAAAAATGATCCGCTGACAACCTGTTCGGTTTCGCTTGCAAGGCGCCACAGTATGCGGACGATCCTCTTTTATGGGAGGCTTGCGCCGGGCTCTGGCGCGTGAAATTCAGTGTTTCCGGAGGAATGCGAGTCACTCGAAAACTTTCTCTCGTGTACAACTGTCGAGAATCCATGTCACCTGTCGAGGGGCCACTGAGGCCTAGATTTAAGGCGTTCACATGCTTACAGCACCCAACCCATTTCTTGCCCCTCGATTTACCAGATTGCCGGTCATGCGGTTATGCTTTCGACAGCTTCGCGAAGACAGCCTTCAATTTCGCGTATTTCCATCTGAGACACTATCATTGCGTTCACGAGGAAATTAGGGAAATTGTGTGAACACGTGTGACAACGGTCGAATGTACAGTGGCAAATGCATAAAACCGATTATCGGCGATCGAAGAACGTTCTTTGCATCTGTGATTGTGCTAAACATGTTGGACGTCAGTTGCTTCTCTGGGCGCAATTTTTCATGACGAAGAAGGTTTACGTGTATGACTCCTCCTTTTTGAGCCTTACAGCGATGTGCCAATATTAAGCGAAATATGACAGTCGAATTAAGAAAAGATGAAAAATTTGCAAGGGCTAAATGACGCCACATGAGGTGATCGTGGAAAATACTGCCATAGTTTTAAAATAATTAATTGCTTCCTTGTGCCACCGTAGTTTAAACACTTACTCTGAACGTTGATGCAGAGCATTAACTAAAGGATAGATATACCATGGAATCACAAATAAAACGTATCTGCGTGATCACTGCACCAATATGTAAATCTATTTAAGACACACATATGCACACACGGAGTGTGGATTTTGATGCACAAAGTCGCAACAGGAACACAAAACTATTGGGCTCTATAACTAAGGGGTCTACCACAAGTCTTCTGCTGTATACTCATATAAAAACAATTGGCAAGGCACAGCAATGCGAGAACAATGTGGCATTACCAAGTTGCTTAGATAACTTGCGATACTCGGAGCACACGGCAGCCTGTTCTCACAAGCCCCGTCATCGCTGATCCCTCGTGGTACCGAAAGAAAGCAAGATACCCTCTGAAGATATTGTGGTTCATTTGTGTCCCTCTGATCACACCCAGCTCACTCCAGTGGCACATATGCTTCGGCAAGGACGAGCTCCGAGTATCGCCTTTCGCTAAGCAATGCACAAACATTTTCGCCTCATTGCAATGCACAGCAACGAAGGCTCCGAATGAGAAGAGTGTCAATCACCGGGGTAGCAGAATTGAATGGGTTGGAATGACAGGCACAACTGCTTTGTGCTGGTCACAGAAACACAGTTATGAAATGCATTGTTTCCTTAAAAATGTCGATATAGGAATGGGCCAGAAAGGAAATGTGCAGTTTCACTTCTTTCAAAACAACCTGTAAGAGGCAGTCACAAGTACAGAAAATCGCAGCAAAGTTATGAAGTTCTGAAACTATAATGCCTAGAAGCTGGGCAATCAAGCGCAGATCATTCATAAGGAAGAGGATGTACACTGTAATTTCTTGCGATGTCTAAAGCGTCCTGCTTTTTGGATTCTCCGTGGAAGATTTGCACACATCTGGAACAGAAGAGAGGTCAGCGTTCACGTTAGAGTACGTACACATACCTCTTAGACTAATACCTCGGTATAATATAGTTATTATGAGATAGAACATCCCGTACGCAATTTAAAAAGGAAGCTAAGTAATTATATTTTTCCTGAGTGTTAGGTTTTTGTGTTAACATCGACATTGTTGACATTCTTATGTGCTGTATAATGTGTATTACAGAATTTGTGAAGGGGTAATTCCACGTGTGTACAACCCTGTCTTGATGTCTTTTGCTATTCTGTTCTTTATTTTTTTTTGCTCTCAAAAGGGAAGAGTTATTTCTTATTTATTTTCTTTGTAGTGTTCCACACTCATGTGTTGCAGTTGTATCATTTGTAAATGAAAGATCGCACAGCTGCAGTTGCTTTCTGAGCGATGTAGCCTAGTCAGGCACCTTACGGGTCTTTTGTTAAGTCATAGAAGGCAACTGTAAATTCTCTTGTATAAAGGTCAATCAATCAAGTACTCTGCAAATCAAGCAGTCGAACATTTCACACTTGGTATCAATCTTAACTGAATGTTACCAGATGACACTAATTAACTATAGTTGTTGCTTTGTAATTGCATGGTTAGAATTTCAGGAATTGCCTGCACGCACTACTAACATTATTGGACAGATAAAACTCAAGCGGACAATTGAAACTCGTACAGCATGAGATTAGTCAAAAATATATACAGATTATCAGCGGTAGATCAGCGCAGCGGTGCCGAATGTACGACCTTTCGGACAAGCACACCGCAGTGGTTAGCTTTCGTTTTCTTCATTGATTTCTTTGCAATAAACAAGTATTTCAACTGGCACCGCTGTGCTACGATAACGATTGTCACTTTGGATGTTCTTTCCAGGCAATCAAGTACCGACAATGAATTTTCATTTTCCCGCTACTTGTCGAAAATGCCACTTAGGAACACTTGCTAATGAAGTGCATGCATTTCAAACAACCTCAGAATGCAAGCACTAAGTCAAGAATGCATGAAGGGCGCCATATTCGCAAAACACAGCTCCTTATTCCGGCGGACACATCCTTAACTGCAGGCTGCTGATCCGAAGGTCGCGGGATCGAATGCCGCCCGTGGCGGCTGTATTTTGTTGAGGTAGAAATGTTGAGGCCCATGTACTGTGGGACGGCAGTGCACGTTAAAATATCCCGGCTGGTCGAAATTTCATAAAGACCTCCCTTACGGTGTCTCCCATAACCATAGGTGGTTTTGGGACGTAAGACCCCACTAATCATCATAACTGCACACGATCCACAACTGTAATACGAAGTGATGAGCTTTTTTTAGGTGGCAAAACCACGACTTCATCATTAGGCAAGGCCCCCTAAGGTTGATTGTTTCGGTGTAGTATTTAGTACCAGGGGTTCTTTGACGTACACTGAAATCAAGGTACACACAGCCATTGATATGCGACCGCCGGGGCAGGGATACGGTCCGGCGACCTCGTGAATTCATAACTGTGGCCAGCTATGTCTCGAAGCAATGACATATGGGTACCTGTTTTATGCAAGCTATGGCATGAAATGAACAAACGTATTCATTCTTGAAATTCACAGCTATGTTTTCGAGGTATGATCTCATACACTGAATAAAACAACCTTAATATTACAACTTATTTTATGAGGCCGGATGGCATTTTGCTTTCGGACAAAAGCTTCAATCCGACGATGGCTGCGATCACAGTGGCATTTGGTCGCAACAGCATATCTTCCAGCATTCTTTGCGCGACACGCAGTCAGTGGATTAGACCTGTGATTTGTGAGAACTACTGAAGGCTTTTAAAAGCAGCTATATGCAACATTTGATAATAAAATGTCGTTCAATTTTCACAATGGAACCCACTCCAACAATTAAACGGCGTCAATGGCTTTTGAATCTTGACGAAATCCCATCTCACTTTGTTGCCGTACGCATTCATTCTTTCGCATTTAGACTTGCTTGACTTCTTTCCTTCCTGGGAAACTGAAAAAAAGCAAGACGACATTGCTATGTTATCAATCAGAAGTAGAGAACATCGCGTACTGCTTATAGGAAGGCTTCACACTGCACTCAAAGGGCAACTCCGGCGATTTTTCAGTGGCCAAGGATCTCAGTGAAATTTCTATATATATTCTGCTCGGTACTCTAATAATATACGTCAAGGAAGGCGGTTGCAAGTCATTTAGCTTTCGTGGAAATGAATCTTAAAAAATAGCGGATTCCCACGCGGGCCACCCTGTGTTTTTTTACGTCGTCACCTTCAGCGCTGCTTCCCCGTATAGTTATTATACTGACTGTTCAAGGAAAGTTCCCCATGTGGCCCGTGCATGGGAAGGGGGGGGGGGGGGGGTCCTGTGTGGTCGACGCCATCTTTCAACGCTGGCGATTGTAACCGGTATTAGTGTGGCAACAAAGTGGATGTAAACACACAGCCTCCGAAACGGCGGAGTGTCGTACCAATTTCGAAGGTTATGCAGAGGAAATCATCGCTGATAGATTGCAGCAGTTTCCTGTTCATGATGAAAGCTGCTTGATCATGGCCTTCGAAACAAACGCTTCGTTACCCCTGGCGACAGAACCGTAGAATCTGGAACGGTGGCCGTCCGTGGATCTGGGAAGCTCAGTGCCAGCAAGAAACCGAGAGACTACATGCGGCATTTACAGGAAACCTGGTACACCGGGCTTTGTCAGTGCAACGTTCTCGATTATCGCCGTGTCCGAGAGGTCCGTGCGAGGCACACAGCGTACTTGCTGGTGCTCCGAAAGTAACATGGAGCATGCGCGCGATGGCCTAAATCGGCAAAACTGCATGCCAGCGCGCTCTACCAGCGGATGCGCTGCAAATCACGAGAGTACTCCGGTTCATCCGGCTTCCATATCCTGATATGATGATGTTCACGTTACCGCCGGCTCGTGCAAAGCGGCACTATTGCCACCATTGCTCGACAGGGGCGCTTTCAACAATTCACGCTTTTGTTTGCGCGCGTTGCTTGCAGCCGGGGTTAGATTTGACGAATGCAGTGAAAGCCTTGCTTCGCTCACGAAAACAAAAAGAAAAAAGGACAGCAAACATGACGGGCCACCTGTGATTAATGCTGCCATGCATACTTGCACAGTCACCTCGATCGCGGATGTCTCAACCAGGGTCATCCTTGTGTTCCAAGACAATGTCCCCTTTTTCATCCGTGTTATAAAGGAATATGCGTTGAAATAACTAGTGGTCGAATGGCTCACTCGTTCAATTATTTTGAGGGTCTATTTGTATAGCAAGGACAATGCACCCCACGTGGGTTCTCTTTTTTCGCTTTTCATCTGCGCGACCCTCGGCTTTCATGCAGATTGAAAGTGGTACCATAGCTGAGGAAGCAGAAAGAGCACGCCATCGAATTTATTAACATTCGCGCCCCACGCAGGCGAACAAAAGCATGAAGTAATGAATGCGCCACTTCCGAGCAGGTATGGCAGCAGCGCGGCTTCGCTTTAGTCGCCATAATTCGAGCATCATAATATCAGGATGGGTGAGCTGGATGTACCGTCGTACTCTCCTGATTTACAGCGAATGTGATGGTAGAGAGCGTTGGCATGCTGTTTTGCCGAGTTTGGCCGCCGCTCGAATGCTCCGTTTTATGTTTGGAGCAGCTGTGCGTGTTAAGCGTGACTCATTCTTTCAGGCGCAGATAACTCTTTCGACGCACACCCGACAAGTACGAGTTCCTTTGCCTGTACGTACAATGCGGCTGAGGTGGGCTGAGGCGCGATCCAACAGCCCACCTGTCCAGGCGGTGCCCATGGTGCCCGCGTTAACACTTCGTCAACTCGTCCGTCGCTTACACCACTTGCGTTACAAAGAGGGGGGTCAGTCGTAACAGTAAAAATTGGCCGCTTATGTGCGTGCTTCGCTGCAAATGGCGCCGAATGACGAGTCTTCTGCTGGCCGTAGTACGCTGCGTGAGATATGGAGGCCATCTGGCAGCGCCGTTGCGAAACATGAGGTTGTGCAGAATCCCTGCGCAACTTCCAGGCGGCAGCACCAAATCGTCGGCAGAGGCCTTTTTCGTGCATAGCGTTGCATGTTTAGCACAGCCTAACAAAACTAGTGTTTTTAGCATTATGTAGCTATGTATATTCTAGTAAAGGAACACACTGTCTACTTATGTATTGATGTTGCGCCTCAGATATGCGTAATATTTGCATTTTGATCCCTAATGTTCTCAAGTATGAACACCGCTACCAGGTCAAGATGGCTGGGCTTTAGGCAAGGGCTTAAACTTTGGCTGGGTGGCTGAATCGTGTGACAGACTGACAAGCAGAAAGACAGACCATAATTTCGGAGTTCAAGTATCCCAAGAAAAACTATCGTCCTTAATAAATTAACAGCACGAACGCGCCATCCCGCCAACCGATGTTACCGCGCCAACCGATGTTACCGCGATGTTAACACCCAGACGCCCAGACTGTAGGAAGCGAACACTACGCATCCGAAAGCAAAATAAAGAGATCCGAAACCACGCTTTATTGACCGAGCGCGTACATCATGAAACATTAATTACATTTTCGTGAAGCCCTTTTCAGTACGCTTAAGATGTACATTTAATCATTGCAAGTCTTAGTTTTTTAAGGAATCGGCATAAGACGGCCTATACCTGTATTTAGCCCTTTCAGTAATAGTTGCGCTGGCCACATTGATACATTCCAACAGGGTGGAAGGCGGACGGGATCCTTCTCCCCCCACTCAGCTGCCCAGGTTTGTCTCTAGGGTCAGTGTATTAACTTTATATGCCTACCCGAGCCAGCGGGTCGGCAAAAGGAAAACGCCATACTTCAGCGTTCCAATCGTCGCTGCCAAGTTCAGAAAAGCTGGCATAGGTCAGTACATCATGGGATGATCTCGCGACTTCATTTTCTGGCACTGTCTCCATACTGCTCACAGCGCGAGGGCTGCGACGTCATCGCGTAGGCTGCATTAAGCGTCTACTCGTTTCGGGTTCGGTTTAATCATGCATTTCACTCGGTTATGCAAAATTATTGATTCGTTTCTAGCAGACTGAAGCATCCTGGCCACTAGAAGACTATGAATACCACTGGCAAACATCGATATCAGAACATGATGAAAAAACCCCTGGAGTTGGCCTTCAAAGTTTGCCTGCAACACTTTTCGAACGCGTAAAGAGAATACCTCTGATCCGTCCTGGAGGCTTGTGCGAATCCGTCAGCCAAACGTTATTGCACTGGATATGGAATTTGCAATTTGGTTTCGGAATACATTCAGAAAGCGCCCGCTCTTCTCCGAACAAAGCGCTTCATAAGTGGCACGGGCTACAAAATAACTGGCACAAGTAGCTCTGGCCAATTCCAGTGTGCAGTTGCCGCGGCTGCCATGGGATTGCGTCACGCACCCGTAGTGACAATGGTCACGAGAATGTCACTGGGAAACGCGAATACATTCAAAGAGAAAACATTCCAAGGTCATGAAGACATATAGCTTACCTTCTTGCCCCCTTTTCAGCTCTTTTATTGCTTGCACCACCCTCGTTTTGACGAAAGGAGAGCGAACGCGCTCGGAGGGTAGAATTTGCCTCAAACTTGACACTGTAGCTCAGGTAATACCTCTTAGCATTGAATGCTTTGCGGCAGGCGATTTGTAGGGTTACTCGGAAAAGTGGTGCCCGCTAACAAGACGAGGTTGAGTATGTCTGTACTTTTGCAGAGTATTCGAAACACATAACAAGGCATTGATTGATTTGATTGATTTGTGGGGTTTAACGTCCCAAAACCAGCTCTGATTATGAGAGACGCCGTAGTGGAGGTCTCCGGAAATTTCGACCACCTGGGGTTCTTTAACGTGCACTGACATCGCACAGCACACGGGCCTCAACATTTCGCCTCCATCGAAATGCAGCCGCCGCGGCCGGGATTCGATCCCGAGGCCTTCGGATCAGCAGCCGAGTGCCATAACCACTAGACCACCGTGGCGGGGCCACGTAACAAGCCAACCACATCTGACTGAAGCATATGCGTGAGTGCGAGTACCACACGAGCCATAAAGAAGGAATGTGCGCGCACAATGCGTGATTAAGTACACCTAGAAACAGTACACCAGAGCAACGACTGCGCCTTCATTCACAGAAGAGCAATATGCTCCAAGAAAGGCAGCACACTGTCTTGCTGTCCCTCTTTGAGTCAAGTGGTAATAATTGATAAAATTTTACGTGGTAAATTCAAAATACCATAGTGACACACATGCAACGGTGAGGCACACCTACTTCATTTCTCTCACCTGGTGTTGATTGACGTGCGGCCAAATCTAAGAAACGTGAGTAAATTCATTGCACTCCCTTCGGTACGCCTGTGCTATGGGCGGCAATTGAGCGCGCATACTTGAGCTTATAGGAATGGAGATTTGATTGCTACGATGGAAAGGGTCAAGGGCATCGGTGTGACGTTAAGCGGCTACTATGGGCAAGGTGCCCTGTCTGGCTCAACTAAAATTTTGTCTACATAGGTGAAAGGATGACAACGGCACCCGTGAATAGCGGGGTTAGCACTTGTACCGAAAACGAGAAACACTATACGTATCACACAAATAAGCTTAAAGTTTTCTGCAGAACTCTTAAAGGAAATGGGAAAAATGCGGCTTACAAGTTCAGTCCGATGCTTTCTTCGACTGATCAAAGATCGCCTGTCTGGTCGCGTTGACTTTCGTCGCAAGCGAATGAAGATGCTCTGGCACTCTTCGTCTATTGGTGATGTTGACTGGTCATGGCTGTGTGCCCGAGGCCCGTTCCTTTGAGAAATCGTCTGATCGACGGATTTTACTACCAAGAGCCGCCCGTAGACCACCTCAGGCAAAAGGTATTGTAACCAAAACGGTCTCCTTTAGGCCCAGTCTTGGTTATCGCCTAGAGCGGTTCGAACAGGTGGCGACTGGTAGGCCGTCATTGCAGGGATCTCTGAGCGTCTGTATGCACCACTACCGGCAAGCGCTTAGTGTTCTGGTCCACCCAGGAACTGCAACGGATCTCCAGGAACGGCGCCCTGGCCCGGAGAACGCTATATTTTCTGAATTCCCAGCTTACCTGAGCTTACGGAGTTTTGTGAGCCTTGAATTATCCTTCTGGTACCGATCCTACTGCTGGTCTTGGCTCACGTTTTTCGGTTTCTCCGTACGCACGGCTGAAGTTCTTCAGGAAGTCCTGAAGTCTGTACATAGGTCACCAGAACAAATCCACTGCATATGCTACGTTACTACACCCAACGTGGTGAAGTCATGCTCCTGTAGCCACGAATCTACAGAAATGTGGGTGGTTAGGTAAGATGGGACGATTGATTTTTAAATTAAAACAGAAATGCTAAGGAAAAAACATGTAAAAGAATGACGAACAACAGTGCTGTTTTCCGTGTCTTTCTATCACTCGTCTAGCATCACATGCGCCTTTTCATATCTGAACTGTTATCCACTCGATCAATTTTCCCTACTCAACATACACATGCTATATCATTTATCAGCCGTCACACTGTGAGGGTAAGGTACATTTGCTAATATTAATTTACAAATATGCAATGTCGACGGAGTGCTTTCGTTTGACAGCTGCGATCGGCACAGAGCATCAATCAGTCATGAAATGTGAACATGGCCTGAGTAAGCGAAATGCATGTAGTCACTGATTAGAACGACTGCACATAATCATTGAACGTATCTGTTGTGAGAACCTAAATGTTATAGACGCGTGTGATGCCACACTTTCGCAGACATATCTGCAGAGTGATACGTGCTGCACCTTATCCCATTTTACTCCCAATAGCAATGCCCCGCCCTGGTGGTTTAGTGGGTATGGCACTCGGCTGCTGATAGGAAGATCGCGGGATCGAATTCCGGCCTCGGCGTCTGCTCTTCGGTGGAGGCGAAACGCTGAGGCCCGAGTGCTGTGCGATGTCAGTACGCATTAAAGAACCACAGGTTGTCTGAATTTACAGAGCTCTCCACCATGCGGTTGTCTGTCATAATGATGCGGTGGTTTTGAGACGTAAAGCCGCAGGAATCAACCAACAACGAATTGCAATGCTCACTTTCAAAGATTCGTGCTCAAGAACTACGGGGCGTTAGTATCCTTCCGGCGCTTAAGTGGTTGCCCAATGTTTTCATCTTGCTGCTACCAACATTGGTTTAGCCTTTACTTACGATGAATACAATCTTGTGTCCGGTATTCCGTATATATTGCAGGCTGTGGACCATAAAGATATGAGGTCGAAGTTTTTCATTCAAGATCTCAACCCTAACAATTCATCTTCATTATGAGATTCAAAAGCGATTCAAAAGCAATTCAAAAGCGAACGTGACATGTCATTTCGGTCAAAAGTTTCATGAAAGCGGCTGGCCTAAGCTGCGGGACGACGTAACAAATGGGCTCCAATCGGTTTGTCGATGCCAGAGGCTACCAACCAGCACATTTTGTATATGGGAAAGCGTCGTTGCGTGTTAGTCCTCAAGCAAGGGTTGCCTCTCTTTAACAGTCGGTATCCCGTATAGCTGCAGTTGCACATTTTCGCACTAACCTTGGGTAAAA
>CM023489.1:71200855-71240692 GCA_013339685.2 Hyalomma asiaticum
GCACATAGCATACCAGGAATAATCAATGCTTATCAAGAAAGGGCGTAATTGTGAACTCACCTGTAGCAGAGGTGCTCGCACCATCATCACAAATGGATTGGGTAGCTGTAAACAAAGGCAACAGAGTCAGCATGAGGGGTCCAGGGTGAAAAATTAGAAACGTGCATCAGTGTCACTTAATCTGCCGCGGAGTTTTGCTTAGGTGCGCTTGATGGTAGCCCAACATTTTCTGTAAACATGAACAGTAAAGACATCATCTGATGTTTATTCAGCTGCTTGTAGCCTCCAACTTACCATCTCCAACAGACTTCTGGTCAGCAGTGGCACGCACTCCTTTAACACCATCAGAATGTCATTGCCGATGCTCTGATGAGTTGTCGGCATCGAATGCTAAATGTATAGAAAAATTACAACTTCAAAGCAAATCCAGTCAAATCGTTAAGCTATCATGCAAAATACACACAAATTTTGTTTCTACGAGCTATAGTGCAACAGCAAGTGTTTCGAACACCTTCATAGTCCTAATTTTTATCAATTCTTTTTACCAAAAGGGAACAAAAGGAAATTTTTAAGGACTCGTTTTTTTTTCTTTTTTGGACACAAATTCATTATAACTAACAGACCGGAAACCCATGGCAAGTATATGGTTGTTATTTGTACCAATTATAGTGTAAAACCTGAAGAAAGTGGATGAAAAAGTAACTTGCCTCTGCCAGGGACCGAACCTGTGACCTTTCAATAACGCATCTACTGCTCTACCACTGAGCTACACAGGTAGCGATCCCCCTCTCCACTACATGGTGTGTATATGTGCACTTAAACCAGGCAGTGTTAGCTAACGCTGCTAGTAGGAATGGCGGCAAGTGTGGAAAACTCTTTTACTGCCTACTGGCATCACAAGGCACATCTTGTATGATTGACTGAAATTTGAATAGTCGAAATGCAGGAGAGTGCATACATACATGTGTCAAAGTCCACGTTAGGAACTTAGTCTTGCTTCTGCTGCACTGTTGAAGCTGGTTTAGCGAGGTTAAAATGCAGCTCAAAAAGTGATGCACTAGCTTTTAATGTTTCTATGGTATTAACTATATTTAAAACATTCCAGGTATACGTATACAGTAGCAATATGTAATAGTTTTAGACTCAAAAGCGCAAAAGTTTCACTCGCGCTTAAAGATATTTGACTGCAGCAGCACCTGCTGGGCACAGATTTGTTCCTTGAAAGGGCAACTTCGGCGGTTATTTCACCACGTCCTGATATCAATGTTTTCGAATGCTCCTATAACGCCAGGGTGGTTCAGTTTGTTCAGAAACGCACCAATAATTTTAAATAAGCAACTGAAAGTCGCCTTAAAACCGAAACGGGTAGATGCTTCGTGGAGAATGTGCGCTGACGGCACAACCTTCCCGTCACCGTAAAAATGGAACTGGCGCCCAAGAAATGCCAGTGGAGAGGTCATACAACGATATATATTTACTTACGCAAGATTTTCTAATCTTGAAAGCGACGATTTGGGCGCTGAAGTATCGCCTTTTGCTTTTGAAGGCGCGCTGCTCAGGCAGGCATCGCGTAGGTGATGACGTAAAAAACACAGGGTGGTCCGTGTGAGAACCCGCTAAAAAATTTTTAATTCATTTGCAGGAAAACTAAACGACCTACTTTCGCCTGGCTTGGCATATATTATTCCAGTAACGAGGAGAATATATATTCAATATTTTATAGAGATGAGTGGACACTGGAAATTCGCAGGAGTTGCCCTTTAAGGAACTTAATGCCTTGTAAGAACTCCTTTCATCTTGTTTTCCAGTAGCGCAGCTCTTGGCTTTTCGAAGCTCACCACTTGAAACGAGTCAATCATCCGATTCGGATGTACTTGCTGTACATCCGAATCGGATGTATATATACATGATATATATATACATTATATTATATTATTATATTATATTATATATTACATTATATTATATATACATTATATAATATAATTGGAACATATATACAAGAAAAGCTCTTGAACATTACCTGGTAGGCAATAACAGTGTAACAAATATCTCGATTTATCAGGTGAAACACTTAAACCAACGTTCGAATTTTTCCGGTATGCTTCACTTAACTGCATGCGCTGAACTGATTAGTAATTCTGCTTCTTGGCAGAGGCATGGTTTTCCTTTTTCTTCTTGGCAGCCTAGAAGCCATGCAATGAATAGTTACCTCCATGGTAGAAAGTGTGTGTTATTCATCATATACATACTGCGGCTCGTCTTAATTCTCTATAGCTAGTCAACAATTCATCAACAGCATCGCGCGTCCGTCGACTCACTAGCTTATCATCCCCTTATTATCACGGCGCGAAGCGGCGAAACAAGCAAGAATGAGCGTTTGTGTAATATATATGTGCGCCTATTTTTTCTTGTTTTGCCACAACACGCTGTGATATGACGCTGGCAAGCCAGTGCGGGCGGCTCGGCACCTAACGGTCGCACGACACTTTTAGTGTATCGAGCCGAGTGTAATACACCTGACTCAAGTTGGACGAAAACTGGATGCGGTCAGGCAAAATATGAGGTCTCAGAAAACCATAGAAGCATGAGAGCCAAAGCATGCGCTCTTCGCAGGAATGAGAGAGAGCACATCTAGCTAAAGAATTCTTATTTCCTAAGAATCTGCATCCCGCAAACTTTTTTCTCTTGACGTACTGTATTTAGCAATTGTCCACGCAAGCACAATTCGTGCAGCAGCTTGCAGTGAGATGTCAACAAGGGCTACATAGTGCCTGATATTGAAAAGATTGAAAACTACACGCACACATTAATAATTTATAACACTTTTCGTACAACAGCTGGCTTGATTTTAAACAGTTGGCTTGATTTTAAAGAGACGATCTTCCCGACAAAAAATTACTGTTGAAGAAGTTTGGCGGTGTTTCGCCGGAAACCCTCACTTTTGACTATTATTGCCCGGACTGCATGCTTCTGGTGGGAGAATGTGAAAGAGATCTCAAGAAGAAAGATGTTGATCTGATGTGCATGCAGTGCGATCTGAAATAGACAAGAAAGTGATCTTGCCACGGAGGGTCATTGTTATGTCAGTCTGCCACTAGAGAAGCAACTTACATCGGTGCTTTCATCGAAGAAAGTTTCGAAAGCATTTAAGAGCTCTTTAGAGAGGATATCACAGCCTCACGACACTGCCCTGAAGTAGGACATAACAGATGGGGAATTATGCAGAAAGCAAAGAGAGGAGCTTGGCCTAGGCTCAATTGACATAACCATGACGTTTAGTTCGGATGGGTGTCCACTCTTTAACTCGTCAAAGTATTCAGTTTGGCCAGTGCAGATGGCAATTAACGAGCTACGTCCAAGACAGCGGTGCACAAATCTGATGATCTCCATGCTTTGGTATGGTCAGGCTCATCCAAATATGATTGTCCTGCTTATGGCCTTTACGAAGCAGATGAGGCTTCTAGGTGACACCTGTGTGAAGTGGACATGTGATGGCGAGACTTTCCACTCAAAAGTTATACTGTTCATTCAGTAGCATTTATTGCAGTTGTAGACGCCAAGGCAGTCAACTTATCTGACACCGCCCCGCCACGGTGGTCTAGTGATTATGGTACTCGGCTGCTGATCCGAAGGTCGCGGGATCGACTCCCGGCTTCGGCGGCTGCATTTCGATGGAGGTGAAATGTTGAGGCCCGTGTGCTGTGCGATGTCAGTGCACGTTAAAGAACCCCAGGTGGTCGAAATTTCCGGGGACCTCCACTACGGCGTCTCTCATAATCAGAACTGGTTTTGGGACTTTAATCCCCATAAATCAATCAATCAATCTAGGTGACACCTGTGTGAAGTGGAGATGTGATGGCGAGACTTTCCACTCAAAAGTTATACTGTTCATTCCGTAGCATTTATTTTAGTTGTAGACGCCAAGGCAGTCAACTTATCTGACGACACATCCTCAAGACGGTGGTCTAGTGGCTAAGGTACTCGGCTGCTGATCCGAGGGTCGCGGGATCGAATCCCGGCCGTGGCGGCTGCATTTCGATGGAGGCGAAATGTTGAGGCCCGTGTGCTGTGCGATGTCAGTGCACGTTAAAGAACCCCAGGTGGTCGAAATTTCCGGAGCCTTCCACTACGGCGTCTCTCATAATCAGAACTGGTTTTGGGACGTAAAACCCCACAAACCACAAACCACAAACCACACATCCTCAAGCCAACAGAAAAACGAAATTTCAGCACTATCAGTAATCTATTTATTAAGTTTTAATACTGCTTTTGCCACTTGGCCCTTGCACCATTACGTATTTTAATTTTGTTTTCATGTCCTTGAAAGCAACTTTACTGTCACTAGACATAGTAAGAAGTTCTGCAGTACTGTGTAAAGTATAAATTAAATAGGATTTGCAAGTGTATGTGGCACCTCACTAGTGTATTGATTTGCGTAGTACGGAGCAGAGCTGCAGCCTATATGCATATGCTGCACTCGTATTTATATTCTACTTATATTCGTATTAAGATTTGCCTTTGTTTTTGCCAGATAGAGGTAAAATATCTGAAGGGGAATGTACATTTTCTTGTCCACTTTCGTTTTTCAACCAAAGCACACCTGTATGTATATGTCGCCCTTTCTTTGTTTACATTGTTTGTAGTACCTGGGAATATTGTTGGGGATGGAGCATCCTAATAAGAACAGATATAGAATTGTGATCACAATATTGGAATATTTGAGCATATTAGTATCAAGTTATTTGGGTGGAATGCAAAGTACCAATCTGGCTTAGAGCTACTCATTTTGTCTTGCAGATGTACTGTATCAGCGGTGTTGCAGATCCTCCAGCACGTGCACTCATGCAAAATATGATGAAGTATACTGGCTATTTTGGCTGCGGTTGGTGCCTACACCCAGGAAAATCTATTGAAGGCAAGGACAAGGTTATAAAGTGCAGGAACCTCTCATGTAGTGACAGGCCAAGTGCTGTGCAATCCTTGAGCAGTCAGCTTGTCCATCACTCGCGTTATCCACACCACCTCTGTGGTCATTCTCTGTAGCCCAGTTTGTCTGCTTTATTTTCATTATAGTTATGCTCTAGGCATTCTCTTGGTTGTAGAATAGTTCAGACACATCATAACAGCATGTTGTCCTTTGCACCATGCCATATTTTAATTATTGTTTTCACCACCTTGGCAGCAAACTTACTGTCTTTGGGTATAGCAAGATATTCTGCGGTACTGAGTGTAGTGTGCAATTAAAAAGGCTTTGGAACTGTACGCTACACTTTGCTAGTGTGTTGCTTTGCGTAGTACATAGCAGAGCTGGCGAATAGGCACATATATGCTGCACTTATATTTGCAGTCTACTTATATGCGTGTTAAAATTTGCTTAACAGGTACAGTTAAGTTCCCTGCCAATGCCAGTACCTTTCCTGACAAAACCAAGGACTGTCATAATTGACATGAAGGAGGTGAATGACACAGGTGCACATAAGCGTGGCGTGAAGGGACCATCCCTGCTAATTAATTTACCTGCATTTGACATTGTGTGGAGCTTTATCCCGGACTACATGCACTGTGTGCTGCTTGGTGTGACACGCCAGGTTACGGAGTTGTGGTTTTCCAGTGTTGGTGCGCCATGCTACATTGGATCGCCACAATTCTTGCAAGAAATTTATGGGCGTCTGGTTGCATCGAATCGTCACAGTGTGTATTTCGTGTCTGCCACGGCCAGTGAAGCTTAGGAAATACTGGAAGGCTGTTGAATGGCAGCAATGGCTCCTGTACTTCGGCCTTGTTTGCCTAGGTGGCCTATTGCCCGTGCGCTACCTGGATCACTTTAGTGTTGCAGTGAATGGTACATTTTTGTTGTTGCAAGATGAGGTGTTAAGAACTGACATTGCCATGCGCACCGACTGCCTAGTACAGTTTGTTGTAGGTGTTCAGTTTCTCTATGGTGAGAAAAATATGACGTCAAATGTGCACCAGGTCTTCCACCTTCCTAAATGTGTTGTACTTCGGGGGCCACTTTGGACACATTCTTGCTTCTGCTTTGAGGCAAGCATGGGCAAGTTGAAAGGCCCCATCACATCAGCAAAGGGTGTGCCTCATCAGATCATGACTCGCGTGATGATGGCAAACACATTGAATGCTTCTAAGGCAGTTTCAAGCCCACATGTTCAGGCCTTTTTGAAGAGCACGATACCTACGGAACATCTAGCCCTCCTTGGCAAGGCAAAACTGGTGGAAGGCCCCCTATATACGCTAATCGAGGAGCAGGTTCCTGAACAAATCAATGGCCCTCTTCTAGAGTATAATAGATTATGCATCTCTGGCCACCTGTTACACAGTGAACAGTATCACAGGCAGAAAAAACTGACAGCACATCAGTGAGGCTGCAAAACAATGTTTGTGGCAAAATCCAACACATTGTGTCAGTTGGTTCCAGGGCTTTCATGGTATTTAAGAGTTTTGTAGGACTTCCTTCGTTCGGCACTACCCACATCACAAATGTTGAGAGGTGGTGTTCACAGAAAGTGAGTGAAATCAGTGCAAATGCTGTTCCATGTATATCCATACAGATTCGAGGAAAATTTTTCTTTTGCAATCTTGTGAATCGTTTCAAATCACAGAATACCTATGATTTGAAACGATCCACAAGATTGCTGAAGAAAGATTTTATTCGAATCTGTATGGCTTTCAGAGACACTGTGGGCCTCATTTGTGAGAATTTTCATTTTGCCTCTATAAAGTGCTGTTATGTTGGGCTAATAATAGTAATAATACTAAGGCTTTAGCGGTTTAGGGTTTAATGTCGCAAAACTAAGATATGATTATATTTTAACAACAAAGCTGTTCTTAGTCAAGAATTTCATGTCCGATGGAGGCATAACGATGATCACGCCTCGAGGTGTGGCGAGAGTGAGCCGCTGCGGTAGGAAGGGGAGCAAACCGATGAGAAGCGGACTTCGGAGTGAACCGATGAGAAGTACGCTGAAGGGGTGGAGGCAGAGTCTCAGAGGAAGCATGAACCTTCGAGCTTTCAACAGAAAGCTAAGCTAGTTCGTAGGGTGTCTTGGTCTCTTTTGTGTCCATGTTTGCATGCCCTGTAAATTTAATGTGAACCTTTGAGAAATGCGCCATATGGGCTGAAGGTGAGAGTCACAAACCCTCGTCGCTGATTTCAAACAACAGCTTTAAATTCTGGCGCCATGGATTTCCCTCAAGAGAATGCTCCAAGGAAAAAAAACACATATGAAAAGACGCCAGAAGTGCGCATTCTCTGCCCCTACAAACGGCCACTGACAACCAGCAGTCTCAGATCAAACGCCAGGAAAGGTCTGGGATGATCACGAAAGGAGAAATGATACATTGTGAAGGGATGCCGCCGCCAGCCGAAGGTGCGAGAAGGATCTCTCTTCCTAGGCTTCGGATGTGCTACACGCAGAGAAATGCCTGGAAGTGTGGCGAACCCGAGCGCGAGAATTCATAAGCGCGCGGCGAAGCGCGGTCAGTCAGATCATGGTGAGGTGATCATTTTCTTCAAGTGACAGCGTTTCGGTCTTAACAGCCCAAGATGTTCTTAGTCGAGGTTTTCAAGCCCGGAGTGGACGTAGCGGTGATTATGTGACCTCACAATTAGGCGAGAGTGAGACTCCGTAGAAAGGAGAGTGCTGCACTGTGCAGCGAGGGGCAAGTGCGGAGGAGGTCGAGTCTCAGAGGAGGGGAGAACCTTCGAGAAATGTGCCTAGATAGGGTGACGGTAAGGTGCGTGGGGTGTTAAATATCACGTGTCAGTGTCAGCGTTCACGAGCTGGCACTTTCCGAATGGCGAACATTTCTCGTTCTCCCGTTGAAGAAGCCACCCGACATGAGCGTCAGTGAGAACGGGCTTGTCGCCGCCGAGCTAGATTTTTTTGTTGGTGTGTCAATAAGCATTTGGTTATGGTTTGCACTCCAGGTTCGGGCGCTTTTGTTGCTCTTATGCATTGCGTAATATTTAAAAATGTGAAAATTAGTCCTGTGCTCGTAGCTTTTGCATTTCTGTGTTTTTTTTTCTGCCATGTTGAGCTCTGTTGCATGATATCTTATTCAGGTGTGTTCCAAGTCATGTTTCATCTAAAGATATGCTTGCCTCGCACTGTTTTATGCATTTTCTTCATACTTTGTGTATGCTGCTACTGTTCATGATATGTAATCAAGCCAAATAAATATTTATTGTGCGCATTGGGATTCCCTCCTTTATGGTTCTCTATTTAGACTCGCTCATTGACAACTATGGAAGCGAAACAAATTTCAACAATTTAATGAAATTACATTTAGTTCAGGGCATTTTCAGTTGAAACCAGTTGAGACCGCTTGGCTCCTGGCTGGAAACCTGCTGTTGTCCAAGAATATGTATACTTGAACTGCCTGGAACCATTTGACCCTAAAGTGGACCGGTTGGCATCCGGCTAGGAACTAGTTTACTAAATTTCAACTGAGAAAATACAATGTCAGGTAATTGACATTGTTGTTGTAATGGGCAGGGTTAAAACAACGAAAATACGGTGATATCTAAACAAAAAAAAGATGATTCATTTCCAAGCCATGACACGCTACATTTCTTTATTTCCTCGTCATATCCCATCCTCTGTCTTATTACCGGCCCCATATATTACTAGGCCAGTGATCAGAAACCTTTCTAGAAGAGGGCATATTTACTCAAGTTCAGCAATGCTACGTCGTATATATATCCAAGCCAATTTATTTCTTTTACTGTGAAGAAACGGGCAATCAGAATGACTGATAACACTTCCAGTTAGGACACAATTGGGACCACTTTCTTCTAATTGAACTGGTTATAGTTTCCAACTGGGACCTGCTGCTTCCAGTTCAACTCGTTCATGTTGGTGGCCAGCTGAGTTCAACTGGAACCAGCTGCAAACAGGAACAAGTTGCAACTAGTACACACTGGCCCCAGATGCTTCCCTATTGGGACCAGCTGCAAACAGGAACCAGTTGCAACTGGTACAAACTGGTCCCAGATGCTTCCCAACTGGAACCAGCTGTTACCTGGAACCAGTTGCAACTGGCATGAACTGGTTCCAGTTGCTTCCCACCTGGGTCCAGTTGACCTGCAAGTGGGACCATTTGAAACCAGTTAATGCCAGTTGAAAGCAGTTGAATTCCCAGTTTCACATTTTCGCCTGGGATTATTAAGTCGCATGTGTATAAATCACGACAGTCAAGTGGCACATTTGAAAAAAAAGAAAGAAAAAAGAGGTGGGGCTATCCAACAATTTTATATGCCCTCCGCTCAGAAGTGTATGTATATATATATATATATATATATATATATATATATATATATATATATATATATATATATATATATATATATATATATATATATATATATATTAGTACTGTAACAGGTTTAGTAATTGCTGGCCAAAAAAAACATAAAAACCACTTCGTCATGGCGTTCACGCTATGTGAACGTCTCTTAGTGTATGTGTGACAGTTCGAAGAGGGCCCAACTCGCGTACGCGCTCAGTAAGCGGCCGGTTTACGTACTCGAACGTGTAGTAACCCGTAGAGTAAATGCGCTACACGTTGCAAACGCGCTTTTTAAAAGCTTCATCAGACTGTTGGCAAGTTGGCCTTGCATATCTTCGAGGGTTCAGGTTGTGCGAATAGAACAGCGATACGCAAGATACGAAGAAGGCAACGATGCTTCGTCTATACGGCGAAAGTACCACTACAACTGTTTACTGTGAAAAGTGCCTGTCCTTTGCCGCTTCACCTCTTCTCTTGTGTGTGTGCGTGTTTCAAACACTATGTGCTCAACTTTTTGAGCACTTGTTCTGCGAGGCATCAATCATTTCATATCCATCTCGGGAACGAAGTGACGGCAAACGCCGCTGCCAGGCGTGCCTGACTGACATAGCACAACGTTAGCACAATGTTAGCACAATGCACAATGTTAGCACAATGCACAATGTTAGCAAAATGTGTTAGCACAATGTTAGACCAATTTTACTGCGCTGACACCCTTTTCCAGCATTGCATTCCGCACGACAAACAGATGAGGGAAGGAAACAGCCACAGAGCTGCGGCACAGAACACCAGCCGCCGCACTGGCGATTCGGCGGATTCGGCTGTGTAACAGCTTAACCGCCACCAGTACGTATACCTATAGTAATGAAACAGTCAACGAAAACCAAAATACATATACGTAATGAACTAAACTCCTACTTACCGCAAATGCTCCAATATTTACCGGCAGCAAGAAGCTTCCTATAGAGCAACGTTCTTAGAGGCCGGAAACACCCGTGGTAGTTTCGTAGAACACACGTGGTGACACCAGTGACATTAGAAGCTGCGCTGTGCTGCTGGCCTCTGCTGCTGGTGATCATGTCTTTTGAAGAGGAAATGGGAACATGGCTGGCTTCGTAAAAAAACTTGGACCATCTCCCCGGAGGGAACCCTGATGGGATGCGAAGCAGCAGCGTTGCGCACAGGTGGCGTCACGGGTTGAACGGCCCTAACGCGGATGATGGAAGAAGTTTGAAGCGAAACTCGGTGTAGCGTTTACTGGTGTAAACGTTTCTTTGAAACGCAGACACGGGAGGCGAGCGGGCGTTGGAGTCGGCAGCTGCGGGCGCTCAGGCGGGTGAGGGAGAGAGTGACGTACGCGCGCACCTGCGAGGGGAGCGTGCGAGGGGAGCGTGACCTACTTGGCACCGCTCCAACACCTGCGCCGAGGGAAGCGCGTTGCCTCGCGCATGTGCGGAGGATGATGATGATGATGATTGTGGTACGGAGGGACAGCGTTATACAGGCTAGTCAAAGAGCTGCTTTGCATCTAATATAAGTGCTGACCTAGTACTTGTTCGTGAGTTTCATATCTGGAAAACGTTCCGACTTCACGCCAACGGGGACAAATGTTTTCTTCCATGATGACACGGCTTTTTGGAGCCATCGTGTGCGGCGTGATGTGTGTGGAATAGGAGGCGCTCACCACGGCCATCATGCGGTCATTCGAAGGTAATTCACTTATGTTATAAATTAAGTTGTTGTGTGCAAGTTAGAGAACGTCGAGGTAGAAACACTACAGCGTGGCATTAATGTGTTGCGGGTTTCTGCATTGCAATGTTGAGTTGAAAGCAGTGCTTTCCACTGTGTGTTACTTGGTGCTGCTTATTTTCAGTGCCTCTCGCGGTACCATTATTTTGAGAAGATTATGGAGAATAGCATAAATATTTTTGAAGCGAGTATACTCATGCTTACACCTGCAAATCTGCCTGTCTATTAGAGAACCAAACGACTGTATTCAGGGGCCGGGTGTGTAATCTCAAACAAGTTCATTTTGCAGGAATATATGTTTTTGGGAAGAGAGAAAGGCTTGACTGAACAGGACAGTCTGCTGCGTTTTTTATCATCCTTTCTTCATCAGATTAGGTCAGGGCACGAACTCTGCTTATAGTGTTTGCTATAATTGACGTTATCAGAATTAGAAGCATGAGTATCATATGGAAACTGAAATTAAAATTGCGCTGTGAATGATTTCCGTGACCAAGAAACTGTGTATATATTGAAACGGGCGCAGGGATACGCTTCTAATGGTAGTCTATTTTACAACGGGGAGATTCGCCAGGAAAGCCCCAATGGTGGATCATCAGCCTGCGCCCCACTCCTGCGTCTTCTTTGTTCCCCTCGAGATAGTCGTCTTCGTCGCTGTTCTTGCACCTTGACATCACCCCGGGCAGCAAAAGCCCCGACCCGGCGCCAGCTAGACGGCGGCCACGTAGTAAGGCTTGAGACGACTGACGTGGATGACATTATACGACGTGGACGACGAGGAAGCATTGGTATGAGCTGTTTGATAGGTCACATCACTGAGTTGTCGGACAACGCGATAGGGGGCGGAGTACCGGGAGAGCAGCTTTTCCGAGAGGACGACATGCCTTGAAGGAGTCCAGAGGAGGACGAGGTCATCTGCGGAGAACTGGACATCACGGTGGCGGCTGTCATACAGAGATTTCTGTCGTGATGGGGACTCAGAACGACGGTGACGAGCAATGTGAAGTGCTTCAGCCACTGCCGTCATGGCGTCGCAAGCATATTCAGACTCGAGATCGTTGGGCGAGATTGTGTCGAAAGCCAATGTCGGTTCACGGCCGTAGAGAACATAGAACGGGGAATAGAAAGCGTTGTCGCGAGGTGACGAGTTATAGGCGAACGTCACAAAAGGGAGGACTACGTCCCAGTCACGAAGATCGAAGGAGACATACATCGATAGCATATCACTAAGTGTGCGGTTCAGGCTTTCTGCGAGCCCGTTTACTTGAGGATGGTTTGCCGTCGTTAGCTTGTATTGGGTGGCACGAGGTCGAAATAGGTCCTCAATAACTCGCGATAGGAAATAACGGCCCATGTCCGTGAGAAGCTGGCGAGGAGCTCCATCGTGTAAGATAACATCATGCAGCAGAAAGTCGGCAACGTCAGAGGCGCAACTGGTCTGGATGGCTCGTGTTATAGCGTAGCAGATAGCATATTCTGTTGCGACAGTGACCCACTTATATCCATATCTGGATCTAGGAAAAAGGCCCAAGAGGTCAAGACCGACACGATAAAATGGTTCCTTGGGTATATCCATTGGCTGGAGTAATTAAGCTGGAGGCAAAGCGGGCTTTTTGCGACGTTGCTAAGGGCCGCAAGCCGCACATAATGTCGTACAGAACGGTAGAGTCCTGGCCAGAAAAATCGTCGCCGGACACCGTCCTGCGTCCTGGAAACACCGAGGTGGCCGGCGGTGGGTAGGGCATGGAGTTTTGCGAGTACAGTTGCCCGAAAATTCGTTGGGAACGACTGAGAAGCTCGTTCACTTCAGGTCGCATATTTCGGCGGTATAAGATGCCATCCAGAATGAGGTGCATACGAAGCGAAGGGCCCGACGATGTGCATGGAGGCGGCTGATGAGGTCGAGTAAGTTTGCGTCACGTTCTTGCTCTTGTGCGATGTTGTGGAAGGCCGAGAGCGTGGAGATTCCAGCAGGCGCATCGTCGAAGCTTGGGCCGTGGACAGGGTGCCGTGACAAGCAATCAGCATCCTGGTGTAGTCGGCCGGTCTTGTGCACCACTGTGTAAGTGTAGTCTCGAAGACGTAGGGCGCAGCGACCTAGACGACCTGTGGGATCTTTCAGTGTCGAGAGCCAACAAAGGGCGTGATGGTCCGTTGTAACGGTGAAAGGTCGGCCCTACACGTATGGGCGGAATTTTCCCACCACCCATACAAGGGCGGGGCATTAACGCTCCGTGATTGAGTAATTTCGTTGAGTGGCGGAAAGCAGGCGGCTGGGGTACGCAGTAACTCTGTCGTGGCCCTGTTGACTCTGGGCTAAAACAGCGCTAATTCCACAGCCGCTAGCATCTGTACAGACTTCTGTTGGGGCAGATGGGTCAAAGTGAGCAAGAATCGGTGGTGTGGTGAGCAGTGTGATAAGGCTTGAGAAAGCCGCAGCTTGATCAGGGCCCCATGAAAAGGGCGCGCCTTTCTTGTAAAGATCGGTCATAGATCGAGCAATGTTCGCAAAGTTCCTTACGAATCGACGGAAGTACGAGGATAAGCCTTTAAAACTGCGGACGTCTTTCGCATATTGGCACAAGAAAATCGAGGACTGCGTGAAATTTTGCGGGTTCCGGGCGGGCGCCAGACGAATCCATAAGATGGTCGAGGACACTAATTTGGCGGCGATCAAAGTGACACTTTGAAGAAGTTAACTGTAGGCCTGCAGCGCGGAACACTGAAAGAATGGAGAAGAGCGGATAATCGGGCCAGTTGGTAAGCATTCATGGTGATAAGTACGCAAACTCAGCACAAGGACACAGCAGGGAGGAACAAACGAGCGCAGAGCGTTTCTTTCTCCTTGCTGTGTCCTTGTGCTGAGTTTGCGCACTTATCACCATGTCTGAAAAAATACACGAAAAACATTCAAGAAGGGTTTCGAAGGTAGGAGAAAACACGATAACGTCGTCTAAGTAACACAGGCAGATGGACCATATAACGCTGTGGAAGAGCGTGTCCATCATGCGCTCGAAGGTGGCGGGAGCATTGCACAAGCCGAAAGGCATGACCCGGAAATGGTAAAGGCCATCTGGCGTAACAAAGGCGGTCTTCTCGCGGTCCATGTCGTCGACGGAGATTTTCCAGTAACCAGAGCGGAGATCTATTGATAAAAATACGTCGCACCGTGTGGACAATCCAATGCGTCGTCGATGCGCGGCAGAGGATATACATCCTTTTTTAATCTTGTTCAGATGTCGATAGTTCACGCAGAATCTCCAGGTGTTGTCTTTCGTCTTCGCCAGAACGATAGCAGAAGCCCACGGACTGGATGGTGGTTCAATAATGCCTTTGCTGAGAATCTTATCAACCTTATTCTGGATTACTCGGCGCTCGGCGTGTGATACGCGATAAGGCCATTTGTGAATGGGCGTGGCATCGCCGGTATGTATGCGATGCTGCACCAGCGAGGTTTGTCCAAAAGGCTGGTCGCCTTTGTCAAAAATATAGGAGTACTGGGTCAGCAGATGCCGGAGTTCGTTGGCTTGTGAGGGTGAAAGGTCGAGGGTCAAAGGTCGCGGTGCAAGAACAGCGACGAAGACGACAATCTCGAGGGGAAAAGAGACGCGGGAGTCGACGAGGCGGCACAGAGATAGAACGTCAAGGACGTAATCAACGGACGACTCTGTGGCTGTTTGGGCCCGACAAGACAGGTCTTTCACGGGAGTGGACTTGCTACCGGTGGGCGGGCCAAGGAGTTCGCCCAATTTCTGCTTACATAAATCCCAGCTGGTCAGCTCTTCATGTGTATGAAACCAAATGCGTGCTGGCCCCTGGAGATAGAAGAGAAGGTTTGCGAGCATCACCGTGGGGTCCCATCGGTTGTGGGCTGCAACTCGTTCGTAGAGGCCCAGCCACTGTTCCAGGTTCTCGTTGGACTTGCCCGAAAAAGTTACAGGGTCACGGGGCGAGTCAGGACGACCGAGTGTTGTGGCGCCTGGGATGCTGATGGCGCCGATGCTGCGCCGTGTTTGATCCAGAGGCCTGGTCGTCGGTGGGCATGGTACAGCGGTTCATGACGAATCCGCTGCGGAGTTCCGTCTTGTGCGCTACCTCGAGCCTCCACCAAAGTGAAACGGGCACAGGGGTACGCTTCTAATGGTAGTCTATTTTACAACGGGGAGATTAGCCGGTGCAGCCCCAATGGCGGATCGTGAGCTTGCGCCCTACTCGTGCGTCTTCTTTTTTCCCCTCGAGATCGTCGTCTTCGTCGCTGTTCTTGCACCGTGACAACATTGTGTATACATATATCGCGTACATACATCGCGCGCTGGGCGCTGCGCCTCCAGGAATGTCATTTTGTGGTATCATACAAGGGCGGCCATCGTCATGCAGACGCGGACTTCCTTTCTCGCATTCCTCTTGCGACTACTGATTGCGGCGCTGAGAATTTTAATAACGGTCTCGCTGCCATCACTCGTACGTTCCCCGACGCGGCAGACATTAAGAGAGAGCAACGAAACGATCTCAATCTGGATCCGCTGTTTGCCACCGCTCGTACTTCTCAAGGCAATGGTTGCTTTACCATCCGTGATGAGCCGCTGTACAAGAAAAATTACTCCGGCAATGGAGCGCGTTTTCTTGTAGTCCCCGAGAGTCTTCACTCCGACGTCTTACGCGCCATGCATGGCGGGAAACATCAATGTTGGCTGCACCGCTACTTTGGTCACTGACAAATTTAGGTGA
The DNA here is from genome assembly GCA_013339685.2 of Hyalomma asiaticum. Taxonomy (NCBI): domain Eukaryota; kingdom Metazoa; phylum Arthropoda; class Arachnida; order Ixodida; family Ixodidae; genus Hyalomma; species Hyalomma asiaticum. Next base: position 71,216,639 of record CM023489.1, read on the forward strand.
GTGCATTGAAAAGCTTGCACCACCAGTAGAATATTCTGCAAACTAGGCACAGTAACGTAATCAAGTCTCAGGCTCTCTGCGGGGCAGTCGCGCACGGTGGGCTCGCAGTGTCATCAGAGAAACAAGTTTCTTCTCAGCTGATAACAGTGACGACTGAAGCTAAACCTTTCTCTCTTGTCTGCTCCTGCTTTTCGCACAGATTTCTGGAGTGTCAGCTAGGAAAGGGAGACAGAAAGCTGGGCTGGGATGGCGTCATTCCATGCCAAACGTCCCAGCCACATGCTCGACCCTCTACAATTCTATTCTAAGAAACTGTGGACAATCGTATTAGACACTATCTGCTCACATGAATTATTATGGCGAGAAAAATTTTTCGTCTCTGTTACAGTGACCTAAATGTCACTGTAGTTTGATAAACTTAGGTCCGGAAAATATATTCTGAAAAATTCAGTGCTGTACAGAATGGCTGGAATATTGCGTATTTGATAGAAAAGAAGCACCGCTGTCTTATTCTTGTAAATGGTGACCACTGCTTCGTCTAACGATGTGCTTTAAGTTGAAGCAAATCATCAATTCTGTTCCATTTTTTTTTGAAGATTTTTCAATGAATTCTCCAAATTCTGAAGACACAGCATAAACATATTATTACGGCACAGAAGACGTTTGACAATATATTTACAGGATATGTACAATGTGCCGAAGGTGGGCATGCAAGATGGAGCCCGAGCGCGACACGATCAGCAAGGGTCGTGTTCGTCAGTTGTGTCTGCTTCGCTCCCCACTGCATAGCCTCGTTGCATTACCCCTGGTAGCGAAGGCGCCGACCCGGCGCTCGGTAGGGTCGGGTAATAGCGCTTAAGGCGGGCGACGTGGACGATGTCAGAGGATGATCGCGCCGTGGGAGCATCGAGAGGTCGTATCTCGTACGTCACGTCGGTCACTTGGCGTAAGGTGCGGTACGGGCCTGAATACGGGGACATCAACTTCGCACATAGACCAACTGCTTTCCAAAAAAGTAAAAAGGTTGCCAGGATTAAAGTGCACATCGCGGTGGCGAGAATCATAGATGCGACGTTGCTTTTCCTGGGAAGTGGTCAGCCGCAGGCGAGCAATTTCACGTACCTCTGGAGCTCTAGAGATAGGGTCACGGGCGTATTCCGATGTTGTGTCAAGAACGGCGGTGAGGAGCGTGCCAAAACGTAGGATTGGGTCTCGTCCATAGAAGATTGATGATTGATTTGTTGGGTTTAACGTCCCAAAACCAGCTCTGATTATGAGAGACGCCGTAGTGGAGATCTCCGGAAATTTTGACCATCTGGGTTTCTTTAACGTGCACTGACATCGCACAGCACACGGGCTTCAACATTTCGCCTCCATCGAAATGCAGCCGCCGCGGCCGGGATTCGATCCCGCGACCCTCGGATCAGCAGCCGAGTACCATAGCCACTACACCACCGTGGCGGGGTGATCGTCCATACAAGAGGAAAAATGGAGAGAAACCAGCAGAGTCATGGCGGGAGGTATTGTAAGCGAATGTAATGAAAGGCAGAGCGGCATCCCAGTCACGGTCATCAGCAGAAACGTACATGGCAAGCGTATCTGTGAGAGTTCTATTGAGCCGCACTGTGAGGTCTGGGGGTGGTAAGCCGTTGTAAATTTGTGCTTCGTAGCGCAGGAGCCCAAAATGTCGTGGACGACCTGTGAAGGAAAATAGCGGCCTCGTTCTGTAAGCAGTTGTCGGGAAGCACTGTGATGAAGTATGACATCTTCGAGGAAGAAATCAGCCACGTCAATTGCACAACTGGTAGGGAGAGCCCTTGTGATCGCACAGTGGGTGGCGCAGTCCGTAGCAACGGCTATCCACTTTTTACCACTGAGCGATAGAGGAAAAGTGCGAGGAGATCAAGACCAACGTGAAAGAATGGCTCGGATGGTATTTCAATGGGCTGAAGACGGCCAGCTGGTACAGCCGCTGGTCTTTTGCGGTGCTGACATTGTATGCAAGCGGCGACGTAACGGGAAACAGAACGGTAAACACCGGGTCAGAAGAAACGACGGCGAACGCGGTCATGGGTCCTTGAGACGCCCAGATGGCCAGCTGTAGGAACATCGTGCAACTGGGCGAGTACAGTAGGCGCATCTGCTTGGTAACGACCAGCATCCGTTCCAGTCCGTCGGGGTGCAGGTTGTAACGGTATAATATGCCATCCAACATACGTGAAGAGGGTGAAGTCGGGCCAGTCAAGCTTAGAATTATGTCTCTCAGATAAGGGTTACGATGTTGCTTATAGGCGATGTCAAATACGGAAAGCGACACGACGCAAGTAGACTCTTCGGTCGCGAGAACGTCTGGAGAGTCAACTGGATGACGGGACAAACAATCATATGATGATTGATTTGTGGGGTTTAACGTCCCAAAGCCAGCTCTGATTATGAGAGACGCCGTAGTGGAGGGCTCCGGAAATTTCGACCACCTGGGGTTCTTTAACGTGCACTGACATCGCACAGCACACGGGCCTCAACATTTCGCCTCCATCGAAATGCAGCCGCCGCAGCCCGGATTCGATCCCGCGAACCTCGGATCTGCAGCCGAGTACCATAGCCACTAGACCACCGTGGCGGGGCGGGACAAACAATCAGTGTCGACATGGAGTCGGCCTGAATTATACACTACTGTGTAGGAGAACTCTTGTAGGCGTAGAGACCAACGGCCGAGACGTCCAGCAGGATCTTTTAAGGACGAAAGGCAGCATAGGGTGTGGTGATCGGTGATAACCGTGAAAGGTCGTCCGTAGAGGTAGGGGCGAAATTTACCCACTGCCCAAATGAGGGCGAGGCATTCGCGCTCGGTGATGGAGTAATTGCTTTCCGCTGCGGACAGAAGACGGCCAGCGTACGCAATGACACGATCGCAGCCATGCTGTCGTTGTGCAAGAACAGCGCCAATACCGTGGCCGCTAGCGTCGGCGCGAACTTCCGTGGGAGAGGATGCATCAAAGTGGCCATGAATTGGCGGCGACGTCAATCGCATTGTGAGCTCAGGGAATGAACTTGCCTGTTCAGGGCCCCAAACAGAAGTCCGGTCTTTCCTAAGAAGGTCCGTGAGGGGGCATGCGATATCGCCGAAATTGCGCACGATTATGCGAAAATAGGAGCAGATGACTACAAAGCTTCGAACATCGTTGGGACGTGTCGGCACACGGAAATGCTTGACGCGCGAATTTTCTCCGGATCGGGACGAACGCCGGAAGAATCGGCAAGGTGCCCGATCACAGTAAGCATCCGGCGGCCGAAATGGCCTTTCGTTGAGTTGAGCTGAAGTCCTGCCTTGCGGAAAGCGGAAAGAACCGTAGAGAGACGTTCGAGGTGTGTGTCAAAGGTCGACGAAAATACGATAACGCCATCAAGGTACCATAGGCAGATTGACCGCATTAAGCGATGGTGAAGGGCGTCCATCATTCGCGTTGCATAGCCCAAATGGCATCACTTTAAACTGATAGAGTCCATCAGGCGTAATAAACGCAGTCTTCTCGCGATTCATGCCGTCTACAGAAATCTGCCAATAGCCAGAAGGAAGGTCTATCGAAGAAAAATACTTGGCGCCACTGAGGCAGTCAAGGGCATCATCGATCCGAGTTAAAGGGTACACATCCTTTTTCGTTACTTGGTTAAGATTCCGGAAGTCAGTTCCAGATCGCCAGCTGTTCTCTTTCTTTCTAACAAGTACGACAGGAGAAGCTCAAGGACTCGAGGAAGGTTCGATAATGTCACGGGCAAGCATTTTGTCGACTTCCTTCTGTATCACTTGGCGTTCAGTAGCGGAGACACGATAGGGACGTCAATGTAGCGGTTTGGCACCGCCAGTGTGAATCCGATGCTTTACGACTGCTGTTTTACGCAGTGGTCAGTCATTCAGATAAAAAATACCTGGCAGGAAAAGAGCAGGCGACGCAAGGCACCGACGCGGTCGGGCGGAGGGTCAGTGGCGTTCATCTTTGTTATGTTAGCGAAAGTGGTGGAGTCGGGATCAATACCGGAAGGAGACGAGGAAGGATCGTCTAAGGCGGAAACATGACAGTCGCGGGCTGGGGCTACCCTGGGGTAGCACTTGAGGGCATAGTCCAAAGTTCACAATAGGTAGGCGTGCGCCATTGCATTGATACTGATGACCGAGTACAGGAACATGACATTTTGGGAACAGAACACGGCAGTGTTTGTCGACACAATGTCATCTCCGTCCTCCACGGGAGGGTCTGAAGAGACGTCGATGTAAGTGACAGTGGTGGAGCGATGTTGTCATTATGTACCGGGTATCGGGGACATGGCCGTCGGGTGCTTCGTTAGTTGAGCCAAGGTTGCGAGGTCCAAACATTGTGACAATGACGGGAAATATCATTTCCCGTCATATCCATACGACGGGAAATATTATTTCCCGTCGTATGGATCATTTATCCATATCCCGAGGTATTTGTACTCTCGTACTCTGGGTATCTCATCGCCCTGTAGTGACATGGTCTGGTCGTTTCTGTCATTGAATATCATCCAGCCGCATTTTTTCACACTAAATTTTAGCCCTAAATCTTCACTTTCCCGACCACATATATCAACCAGACCCTGCAAATCTGTTCGACTGTCTGCGAATAGCACAATATCGTCTGCATAAAACAACCCGGGGAGCTTTTGTTCTATCACTATACCTCCTGTCTGTGCGACAGCTTAAAACCAATATTGCTCATCTCCAATGCTTTCTCCATTCTCTTCATGTAAAGCATGAATAATAGTGGGGACAACGGGCATCCCTGCCTCAACCTATATTGCCTCAACCGCCTCAACCTATATCGACGGCCTCCATTCTACCATTACGCGCCATAACTTCCCATCCCACACATACTGTATTTCCACTGTATATTTCCTTTAAGAGCTCTACACAGTCATCCCCTATACCAGCCTCTTTCATTATGTGCCATAAAATATCCTGATTTACATTGTCGTACGCTCCCTTAATATCCAAAAATGCCAAATGTAAGCCCTTTCCGTAAAAGACCCTTTTGGTAAAAGGGCGCCCCTAGCGTCCAACGCGCGAACTACAGCCAGCTGCTATGATAAAGGCACCCTAGCAGACGGCGCGAGCCTCGGCGAATGTCAACACGCTGGTGCATGACATTTCAGCACGTACCGCTCAATACTGAATTGCTCCTGCTTGTTCTTGGGGTGCCTTATTGTTTGATCCCGTTGTACGATAATCCAAACTGGTCCTATTTCTACATGCTAACGTTGAGGGTGCCGTGACGAGACCAGTGAAAAGGTTATAAGTTTAATTGGAAGCCAGAGGAGCTGTGGCGCACCACACGTGGTTAGAAAAATGTACGTGTATTCCCTTTCATTATATTGTAGTGACCATGAAGATAATTTTATTATTAACGAGATGTAAACTCATTCGTTTGGTTGTAACCTTATAGATTACTGGCCAAGTTATGTCCACAACCGCTGTTGAGTCACTTAAAGTGGTGTGGCACTTCAAGTTGATCTCTTCTAGCCCAAACTATGTGAACCGATTCTTGTCTGGTTTATTATAACGGGCGGGATGTATAAAGCTTTCTGCACTTCACAATGTTTTTCAGTACATCTGAGGTTAGCCGACAGTTTTTTCTTACGGACAAGAATGAACTAGCCTGGTACGTCTCCGAGTTTAAAAAACCTGGTTCTAAACAGACGCTTCCTTGCAATAGATGAGTATGAACAGACGCTGATGGGCTATCATTCGTGAACACTTTCCACATAGGAAAGTTCCATTGCGACAAGCTATGGTTTCTTTTCTTTTTTCAAACATGCGGTGGATTGCGATGCGCGAGCCTGAAGATTCACTAGGGCTGCCGGAGCCAAGGGCAACTGCAAATGTCAGACGCAAAAAACAAACAAAAAAAAGGGGGGTTCGTGCATTTTTCTACGCGGTGACTGCAGCCATGAATAGTATCGTGACTAAAAGCACAGAATTTATCGGTGCATACAATTAAGGTTGACAACAAAGCGACTCCCGCAAAGACAACAAAGCAAGGTGTCAGCAAAGTGGCTACGAAGTTATTTTCGTCAGATGCCCTTGCAGAGTTTGTCACGAAGGTTAAGCCAAGCCTTATTCAGCACGTTAATTCTCACGTCGATTTTCTTTGTTGCCTCTGGTCATGTTCTATAAGCTTTTTGCCAACAAGCTAGGCGAATACTAATCCATGCCGTTCGGAGGGGCCCGGAAATGACAAAACAAACAAACTATGTTCCATGAACTTTATTGAAAAACACGTATTTCCTGCTGCCGCGCGTGAACGACGACCCTGTGCCGAAGGACGACCCTCGAAATAGAATGGTGCTTCCTCGGTTTTCCCTGCAGCACCAAAAAAAAAGCATTCGTAAACGGTGCGAACACAAACGTCGCCGCGTATGCATAGCACCATCCGAATGTGCATGTGGAGAGCGGTAGCGATCGACTCACCTTATTTATAGGAAGCAAGAAAAAGAAACGTCCCGTTGGTGCCAGGTGTTGATGGTGCACGCTGCCGCAGACGTTGACAACGCATACTTGCAGGTTTATCATCGTCCTGCGACCGTGCCATTCTGCCCGACGAACCCGCTAATGGGCACAAAATACCCCTCACTGTAATGGAGAAGCGCTTGGGAGGCATTAACACATTGCACGAAAAGCACGTTCGCAAACACAGACGCTGATATTTCGGCGGATCACACGAGAACCAGCTGCCACCACACTCACGCCTTGCCCCCGCTCTGCAGTCTTGTCTTCATGATGGCGCTGGCGAACCCAACAATGCCTTGCAAAACGAAACTGACGTAAAGCACACCACCAGGTGCCGTATTTATGAAAAGGGTCTATTTCGGCGATTTTTAGGCGACTGTGTTTGCATGTAATTGTACTGTCCAGAGTAATGGGGCTGGCTTGGAAATGGTGGGAGACGAAAACTTTAAAATCAAATTTAAAGAATTTATACATGTTTCCTGGCTCCGGCTTATGGAGAACATCAACAATGCATGCGAAGAAAATGAACAGTGTCTTTTGCATTGCTTTGAAATTGTGTCGGTACTCCATTAAGGGTACCAATTTTTATGGTACCGATAATTTTTCTTTTAGTGCAATGAAAAGCTTAACAGCCGGAGTGCTTCTCACAAAATATTGCCCATTTTAAAGAAGAACCCGGGGTCATATTGGAGACATCACACAGAAAACAGTCCAGCAAAGAAAAAAGGAGCACGTAGCAAAAGCCTCCACGCACCCAACGTCACGCCGCAAACTTGCGAAAACATACATGGCATGATTCTGATATATTCTTGAAATTTCAACAATGCAGCATTGAGTAATCACACGCCGGCAGGTGAGTGCACGAGACAGACGGGGAGAGGAGCAGGCGCCTTCGACGCAATGAAAGCACCACTTTAATCGAGCGTTTTCTCTCAGCTTTGCGCATGCTCAGATTGTGTGACATGCGCCGAAACTTCTCCAAAACCCACCGAAGCCAATTTAAAGGATCGACTAGAGGCTGTCGTGACCAGTCTGTCATGAGTGAGATAATATGGCAGTGCAAAAAGACAAGTGGTGTCGCTCCACAGACCAATCGTAAAGCTTCATGTTGAGGAGACACTTCGTGGCCCTGGTAAATAGGACTGTTTTATTCTCAATTGTAATGCATGAGCTTGTATATTTGGTGTTCGTTGGTTCCGTGTTATGTTGTAGCCCATGACTGGTTGTATCCTGAAGAGCCATGCTTTCGCACGCTTTTGTGACTGCCTGTTCAATGGGAATATATTTGTTTTCTTTTGATCACCCTTGGCTCTGACTCGGTCTTTCAACCACTGCTGGCGTTTGATAGTGCACCAAAGGGGCCTAAAACTTAATTGTTCAAGGTTTCATGACATCACTATCGGCGCAGTGATATGCCGGTTCTTGGAATCTTTCCCGGTCATTGCCTCCCATGTCTCATAGCTTGGGATCGGTGATGGTGTCTACATGGAATGGTAACTCATATAACACTGTAATTTTTTTTGTTGGAATTTTACAATTTGCAGCACCGCTGCAGTCATACATCCAGCACATGGTACAGACATCGGTAGCCGAGCACAATACCACTTATACACTAACGAACAAGCAACGCCCTAGCTACACTAAAGTAAAATGTCTATCAAGCCTGTAATGCTGCGGTTCACGTGTTGAGTGTATGCCTAACTCGACACAGCTTTGCAGTTCCCCGTTTGCGTGAAGGGAGCACCACCATTTAGTGTAAACTCGTTTTACCTATAAAATAATGAAGAATGGATGCCTAATAACATAAAGCTATAAATTCAAGCACGAATTATGGTCCACCTGAAGAAAAGCAGAATACACAGAGAGCTCCAAAAAATCCTATGCACAGTACAAAGTATTGTCATGACATTCAAAGTAATTGTCATGACCAGTTGTCATGACATGCAAATGTAATTTTAAAAGCAGAGGTATAGGGGTTAGCATTTTGGAAGGTACAAGCAGTGCCATCTCGATCGCTATTCAAGGTGACTGTGTAGCAGCAGGTAATCGTAGACGGTCTTGATCGCGATTAAAAGTACCTATGTGACACAAGCATTCATTCATTCGCTTGTATCAGTATTACTTTACATCAGTATTACATCAGTATTACACGGGTCATCAGTACATCAGTATTACACGGGTCACACTCGACAGTGAACAGGCAGATTTGAAAACGCCGTTGCCAGTGGACGCGTGTGTCTCACAGCGGCATTAATCGAAATTGCTGAACAGCAGATGCCTATGGCATACGCATACTTGAGTATGCCACACTGAGATGCCTAACTGCGCAACACGCAAATGTTAAAGCCGTTCACATTTCAACAACCAAGACATTCAAAGATAAATATTCTGAATTGTTAGAAGAAAGGAAATTGGATCCCTTGCACCCGTAGCACGGCGCATACTTTTTCGCAAGTGTGACATCACCGTGCGCAAATAATTTTCACAGCTCACAGGTGTTCATCTACGTCATCCGTCACTATCAAACGAAATAGCAATACGAATATTTTTTTCAAAATAATCTGGACTGGTATCACCCACTGTGGCGTCTGATATGTCCAGGAGAAGAAAATGGTAGCTGGGCGTAAGGGATTGCGTACCTGCAATTCGAAAGAGCGCGGGATCAGCGAGAGGAAGATAACAGCAAGAGCAGTGTCGTTCCTGTCATTCTTCGTGGATCCGCTGTCTACTGTGCTTGTTTAAGATGGAAATGTGTTGTACCACCTACCGTGGTACAACACATTTCCATCATCCGCTTTGTGGCAGCTTCATTCTGGATGCACAGCCGAAAGCCTTTAAGAAGGAGAGCCAGAGTGAGCTGGCACGTTCGAGGTGGCAAGCAAATTGAAAGGTGAGAGCGGCGTCGTACACGCACACAAGCTCGAGACTTGGAACACTAAGGAGGGCAATATCGACCTCAGCACTGTTCTCGGAGCTCCTGTTCCCCTTCTTGGGCGTACAGCTCCCTGGCTGGTGTTGGGGACGCTGCAAGGCCTCCGTTGTGAAACCGTGTCGAGCAATTTTGGGTGTTGCCCCGTTATTGCCGAATACTAGATGGGCTATGGGTCATAACCACGACGAGGCCTAAGCGAAGCTTTTGCGGTGACGCCTCCTCTTGCTGGAAGTGCCCTCACATCGCATATGACAGATGAATTCGACGACAAGACGACTTCTCGTATGGCCTCGCCCCGGTGGCACGCCTCGACGCCCTCCAGTGGTGCAGAGGGACCACCACTGCCATGGTGACAGGCTTCAACGACAGTCGACGACAGGGAGTCTTCCGTCAGCTAGCGAGAGCATCTGGCTGAACTTGTGAGACGTCCTTTTCTCATTTCCTTGAACACTCTGCTGCGAAGGCCTTAAGCTTGTTCGGTTACACCTTCAGTGTCCCTCGCTGTTGGCACCCGTGCTTACCGCGCTGCAGAGTTGTCTCCATTTGCCAAGTAAGACAAATTCTAGTTCCCGCCTACTTGAACACCTCGTCCGCTGACAGCCACCTGATTTCACGTGCAAGCAAAATGCGACGACAAAATGTCTGTTTCGTGAAAGCAAATAGGGCCTCGCGCCCAACGCTCGAGGATTCCATTCCAGGCCTTGACGATAGCGTTTCGAGAGGTCGAAATGGGAATAGATTGCTTAGATTCAATCGCCTTAATCGACTGTCTACCGAAATGGTGTGCCTTGTCACGCTAACCTGGTTCGGGCACTTATTCCTAGAAATTTTCTTTACGTGTGCACATTTATTTCACATAGTTGTTATCCTTGTCGTACGTGCCTATCAGAATGAACATGCTACTGCTCTTGTGTGCTGCTGCAGTGTGTGTTTTGGCTCATGTCATACATACGCAGGATGCAGTTTTCGTCGTTTTGTTATAGTTGTGACGCGCTCAATTTCGCCTACATTGGGGTTCTGTATATAGGAAATGAGTCAGTGCAACGTCCTAACAAGCTTTGAGCCTGTGATAGTCATTGATTTTAACAAAGGACGCCGCAACAGTACCGTGATGGCTATATTTACGGCGAGCTCCTTCTGTTTGCAAAGCGCACACGCGTTTTCACGCGCCTCTGGCCGACCAGGAGCACCTTTTGGGGATACAATGAACTTTTTTTCCTTGGTTTTACTTTTGCAAGACAGGGGGCGACGAAGCCGGCTTAGGCGGGCGGCGGGTTTTGGTTGCATCTATCAAGCGGTCTCTTCTTCTTTTTTCTTCGTTTAATTTTCGCTCAGTAACATGCTTCAAAAGCGCGGCCTATGGTTTGTGTCACGAGAAAGGAATGGGAGAGGCAGTAACCAGGGTGATAAGCAACCCGGCTATAGGCCTTCTGCTCTGATGAACAGCTAAGCGGAGTACGCAGGCGAGACATTGCAGGGACCCCCTCACCGTTTTTCTTTTGTTGACCATAACTACGAGTGAGGAAAGCTGGAAGTTCTGCCTCCTGTGAACCACCTGGTACACACCAGGAGGTTGAAGAAGGCGCGGGCGCGCGGGTTGCCAGAGCACCCCTCATGGCCCCGTGAAAACGGTCTATACCATTGCATTGCCAATGTGTCCGCCGCGGTGGTGTAGTGGCTATGGCGCTCGCCTGCACCCAAAAAACGATGGTTCGATCACGGCCGCGGCGTTCGCATTTTCGATGGAGGTGAAAATGCCAGATGCGCGCGTAGTCAGTGCAGGTTAAAGATCCCCAGGTGGTCGAAATTTCCGGAGCCCTCCACTAGGGTGTTGACAGTGTACTGCAAGGAAACACGATTCATCGTCCCAAACAGTAGATGTGCTAATTTTTTACCCAAGGTTAGTGCGAAAATGTGCAACTTCAGCTATACGGGATACCGACTGTTAAAGAGAGGCAACCCTTGCTTGAGGACTAACACGCAACGACGCTTTCCCATATACAAAATGTGCTGGTTGGTAGCCTCTGGCATCGACAAACCGATTGGAGCCCATTTTGTTACGTCGTCCCGCAGCTTAGGCCAGCCGCTTTTCATGAAACTTTTGACCGAAATGACATGACACGTTCGCTTTTCAATTGCTTTTGAATCGCTTTTGAATCTCATAATGAAGATGAATTGTTAGGGTTGAGATCTTGAATGAAAAACTTCGACCTCATATCTTTATGGTCCACAGCCTGCAATATATACGGAATACCGGACACAAGATTGTATTCAGCGTAAGTAAAGGCTAAACCAATGTTGGTAGCAGCAAGATGAAAACATTGGGCAACCACTTAAGCGCCGGAAGGATACTAACGCCCCGTAGTTTTTTAGCAAGAATCTTTGAAAGTGAGCATTGCAATTCGTTGTTGGTTGATTCCTGGGGCTTTACGTCTCAAAACCACCGCATCATTATGACAGACACCGCATGGTGGAGAGCTCTGTAAATTCAGACAACCTGTGGTTCTTTAATGCGTACTGACATCGCACAGCACTCGGGCCTCAGCGTTTCGCCTCCACCGAAGAGCAGACGCCGAGGCCGGAATTCGATCCCGCGATCTTCCTATCAGCAGCCGAGTGCCATACCCACTAAACCACCAGGGCGGGGCATTGCTATTGGGAGTAAAATGGGATAAGGTGCAGCACGTATCACTCTGCAGATATGTCTGCGAAAGTGTGGCATCACACGCGTCTATAACATTTAGGTTCTCACAACAGATACGTTCAATGATTATGTGCAGTCGTTCTGATCAGTGACTACATGCATTTCGCTTACTCAGGCCATGTTCACATTTCATGACTGATTCATGATCTGTGCTGATCGCAGCTGCCAAACGAAAGCACTCCGTCGACATTGCATATTTGTAAATTAATATTAGCAAATGTACCTTACCCTCACAGCGTGACGGCTGATAAATGATATAGCATGTGTATGTTGAGTAGGGAAGATTGATCGAGTGGATAACAGTTCAGATATGAAAAGGCGCATGTGATGCTAGACGAGTGATAGAAAGACACGGAAAACAGCACTGTTGTTCGTCATTCTTTTACATGTTTTTTCCTTAGCATTTCTGTTTTAATTTAAAAATCAATCGTCCCATCTTACCTAACCACCCACATTTCTGTAGATTCGTGGCTACAGGAGCATGACTTCACCACGTTGGGTGTAGTAACGTAGCATATGCAGTGGATTTGTTCTGGTGACCTATGTACAGACTTCAGGACTTCCTGAAGAACTTCAGCCGTGCGTACGGAGAAACCGAAAAACGTGAGCCAAGACCAGCAGTAGGATCGGTACCAGAAGGATAATTCAAGGCTCACAAAACCCCGTAAGCTCAGGTAAGCTGGGAATTCAGAAAATATAGCGTTCTCCGGGCCAGGGCGCCGTTCCTGGAGATCCGTTGCAGTTCCTGGGTGGACCAGAACACTAAGCGCTTGCCGGTAGTGGTGCATACAGACGCTCAGAGATCCCTGCAATGACGGCCTACCAGTCGCCACCTGTTCGAACCGCTCTAGGCGATAACCAAGACTGGGCCTAAAGGAGACCGTTTTGGTTACGATACCTTTTGCCTGAGGTGGTCGACGGGCGGCTCTTGGTAGTAAAATCCGTCGATCAGACGATTTCTCAAAGGAACGGGCCTCCGGCACACAGCCATGACCAGCCAACATCACCAATAGACGAAGAGTGCCACAGCATCTTCATTCGCTTGCGACGAAAGTCAACGCGACCAGACAGGCGATCTTTGATCAGTCGAAGAAAGCATCGGACTGAACTTGTAAGCCGCATTTTTCCCATTTCCTTTAAGAGTTCTGCAGAAAACTTTAAGCTTATTTGTGTGATACGTATAGTGTTTCTCGTTTTCGGTACAAGTGCTAACCCCGCTATTCACGGGTACCGTTGTCATCCTTTCACCTATGTAGACAAAATTTTAGTTGAGCCAGACAGGGCACTTTGCCCATAGTAGCCGCTTAACGTCACACCGATGCCCTTGACCCTTTCCATCGTAGCAATCAAATCTCCATTCCGATAAGCTCAAGTATGCGCGCTCAATTGCCGCCCATAGCACAGGCATACCGAAGGGAGTGCAATGAATTTACTCACGTTTCTTAGATTTGGGCGCACGTCAATCAACACCAGGTGAGAGAAATGAAGTAGGTGTGCCTCACCGTTGCATGTGTGTCACTATGGTATTTTGAATTTACCACGTAAAATTTTATCAATTATTACCACTTGACTGAAAGAGGGACAGCAAGACAGTGTGCTGCCTTTCTTGGAGCATATTGCTCTTCTGTGAATGAAGGCGCAGTCGTTGCTCTGGTGTACTGTTTCTAGGTGTACTTAATCACGCATTATGAGCGCACATTCCTTCTTTATGGCTCGTGTGGTACTCGCACTCACGCATATGCTTCAGTCAGATGTGGTTGGCTTGTTATGTGTTTCGAATACTCTGCAAAAGGACGGACATACTCAACCTCGTCTTGTTAGCGGGCACCACTTTTCCGAGTAACCCTACAAATCGCCTGCCGCAAAGCGTTCAATGCTAAGAGGTATTACCTGAGCTACAGCGTCAAGTTTGAGGCAAATTCTACCCTCCGAGCGCGTTCGCTCTCCTTTCGTCAAAACGAGGGTGGTGCAAGCAATAAAAGAGCTGAAAAGGGGGCAAGAAGGTAAGCTATATGTCTTCATGACCTTGGAATGTTTTCTCTTTGAATGTATTCGCGTTTCCCAGTGACATTCTCGTGACCATTGTCACTACGGGTGCGTGACGCAATCCCATGGCAGCCGCGGCAACTGCACACTGGAATTGGCCAGAGCTACCTGTGCCAGTTATTTTGTAGCCCGTGCCACTTATGAAGCGCTTTGTTCAGAGAAGAGCGGGCGCTTTCTGAATGTATTCCGAAACCAAATTGCAAGTTCCATATCCAGTGCAATAACGTTTGGCTGACGGGTTCGCACAAGCCTCCAGCACGGATCAGAGGTATTTTCTTTACGCGTTCTAAAAGTGTCGCAGGCAAACTTTGAAGGCCAACTCCAGCGGTTTTTTCATCATGTTCTGATATCGATGTTTGCCAGTGGTATTCATAGTCTTGTAGTGGCCAGGATGCTTCAGTCTGCTAGAAACGAATCAATAATTTTGCATAACCGAGTGAAATGCATGATTAAACCGAACCCGAAACGAGTAGACGCTTAATGCAGCCTACGCGATGACGTCGCAGCCCTCGCGCTGTGAGCAGTATGGAGACAGTGCCAGAAAATGAAGTCGCGAGACCATCCCATGATGTACTGACCTATGCCAGCTTTTCTGAACTTGGCAGCGACGATTGGAACGCTGAAGTATGGCGTTTTCCTTTTGCCGACCCGCTGGCTCGGGTAGGCATATAAAGTTAATACACTGACCCTAGAGACAAACCTGGGCAGCTGAGTGGGGGGAGAAGGATCCCGTGCGCCCTAAACCCTGTTGGAATGTATCAATGTGGCCAGCGCAACTATTACTGAAAGGGCTAAATACAGGTATAGGCCGTCTTATGCCGATTCCTTAAAAAACTAAGACTTGCAATGATTAAATGTACATCTTAAGCGTACTGAAAAGGGCTTCACGAAAATGTAATTAATGTTTCATGATGTACGCGCTCGGTCAATAAAGCGTGGTTTCGGATCTCTTTATTTTTGCTTTCGGATGCGTAGTGTTGGCTTCCACTTCCTACAGTCTGGGCGTCTGGGTGTTAACATCGCGGTAACATCGGTTGGCGTGATGGCGCGTTCGTGCTGTTAATTTATTAAGGACGATTGTTTTTCTTGGGATACTTGAGCGCCGAAATTATGGTCTGTCTTTCTGCTTGTCAGTCTGTCACACGATTCAGCCACCCAGCCAAAGTTTAAGCCCTTGCCTAAAGCCCAGCCATCTTGATCTGGTAGATGTGTTCATACTTGAGAACATTAGTGATCAAAATGCAAATATTACGCATATCTGAGGTGCAACATCAATACATAAGTAGACAGTGTGTTCCTTTACTAGAATATACATAGATACATAATGCTAAAAACACTAGTTTTGTTAGGCTGTGCTAAACATGCAACGCTATGCACGAAAAAGGCCTCTGCCGACGATTTGGTGCTGCCGCCTGGAAGTTGCGCAGGGATTCTGCACAACCTCATGTTTCGCAACGGCGCTGCCAGATGGCGTCCATATCTCACGCAGCGTACTACGGCCAGCAGAAGACTCGTCATTCGGCGCCATTTGCACCGAAGCACGCACATAAGCGGCCACTTTTTACTGTTACGACTGACCCCCCTCTTTGTAACGCAAGTGGTGTAAGCGACGGACGAGTTGACGAAGTGTTAACGCAGGCACCATGGGCACCGCCTGGACAGGTGGGCTGTTCGATCGCGCCTCAGCCCACCTCAGCCGCATTGTACGTACAGGCAAAGGAGCTCGTACTTGTCGGGTGTGCGTCGAAAGAGCTATCTGCGCCTGAAAGAATGAGTCACGCTTAACACGCACAGCTGCTCCAAACATAAAACGGAGCATTCGAGCGGCGGCCAAACTCGGCAAAACAGCATGCCAACGCTCTCTACCATCACATTCGCTGTAAATCAGGACAGTACGACGGCACATCCAACTCACCCATCCTGATATTATGATGCTCGAATTATGGCGACTAGAGCGAAGCCGCGCTGCTGCCATACCTGCTCGTAAGTGGCGCATTCATTATTTCATGCTTTTGTTTGCCAACGTGGGGCGCGAATGTTAATAAATTCGATGGCGTGTTCTTTCTGCTTCCTCAGATATGGTACCACTTTCAATCTGCATGAAAGCCGAGGGTCGCGCAGATGAAAAGCGAAAAAAGAGAACCCACGTGGGGTGCATTGTCCTTGCTATCAAAATAGACCCTCAAAATAATTGAACGAGTGAGCCATTCGACCACTAGTTATTTCAACGCATATTCCTTTATAACACGGATGAAAAAGGGGACATTGTCTTGGAACACAAGGATGACCCTGGTTGAGACATCCGCGATCGAGGTGACTGTGCAAGTATGCATGGCAGCATTAATCACAGGTGGCCCGTCATGTTTGCTGTCCTTTTTTCTTTTTGTTTTCGTGAGCGAAGCAAGGCTTTCACTGCATTCGTCAAATCTAACCCCGGCTGCAAGCAACGCGCGCAAACAAAAGCGTGAATTGTTGAAAGCGCCCCTGTCGAGCAATGGTGGCAATAGTGCCGCTTTGCACGAGCCGGCGGTAACGTGAACATCATCATATCAGGATAGGGAAGCCGGATGAACCGGAGTACTCTCGTGATTTGCAGCGCATCCGCTGGTAGAGCGTGCTGGCATGCAGTTTTGCCGATTTCGGCCATCGCGCGCATGCTCCATGTTACTTTCGGAGCACCAGCAAGTACGTTG
Source organism: Hyalomma asiaticum (assembly GCA_013339685.2). Classification (NCBI taxonomy): domain Eukaryota; kingdom Metazoa; phylum Arthropoda; class Arachnida; order Ixodida; family Ixodidae; genus Hyalomma; species Hyalomma asiaticum. The sequence continues at coordinate 71,233,537 of CM023489.1, forward strand.
TGTGCCTCGCATGGACCTCTCGGACACTGCGATAATCGAGAACGTTGCACTGACAACGCCCGGTGCACCAGGTTTCCTGTAAATGCGGCATGTAGTCTCTCGGTTTCTTGCTAGCACTGAGCTTCCCAGATCCACGGACGGCCACCGTTCCAGATTCTACGGTTCTGTCGTCAGGGGTAACGAAGCGTTTGTTTCGAAGGCCATGATCAAGCAGCTTTCATCATGAACAGGAAACTGCTGCAATCTATCACCGGTGATTTCCTCTGCATAACCTTCGAAGTTGGTACGACACTCCGCCGTTTCGGAGGCTGTGTGTTTACATGCACTTTGTTGCCACACTAATACCGGTTAGAATCGCCAGCGTTGAAAGATGGCGTCGACCACACAGGACGCCCCCCCCCCCTTCCCATGCACGGGCCACATGGGGAGCTTTCCTTGAACAGTCAGTATAATAACTATACGGGGAAGCAGCGCTGAAGGTGACGACGTAAAAAAACACAGGGTGGCCCGCGTGGGAATCCGCTATTTTTTAAGATTCATTTCCAGGAAAGCTAAATGACTTGCAACCGCCTTCCTTGACGTATATTATTAGAGTACCGAGGAGAATATATATAGAAATTTCACTGAGATCCTTGGCCACTGAAAAATCGCCGGAGTTGCCCTTTGAGTGCAGTGTGAAGCCTTCCTATAAGCAGTACGCGATGTTCTCTGCTTCTGATTGATAACATAGCAATGTCGTCTTGCTTTTTTTCAGTTTCCCAGGAAGGAAAGAAGTCAAGCAAGTCTAAATGCGAAAGAATGAATGCGTACGGCAACAACGTGAGATGGGATTTCGTCAAGATTCAAAAGCCATTGACGCCGTTTAATTGTTGGAGTGGGTTCCATTGTGAAAATTGAAGGACATTTTTATTATCAAATGTTACATATAGCTGCTTTTAAAAGCCTTCAGTAGTTCTCACAAATCACAGGTCTAATCCACTGACTGCGTGTCGCGCAAAGAATGCTGGAAGATACGCTGTTGCGGCCAAATGCCACTGTGATCGCAGCCATCGTCGGATTGAAGCTTTTGTCCGAAAGCAAAATGCCATCCGGCCTCATAAAATAAGTTGTAATATTAAGGTTGTTTTATTCAGTGTATGAGATCATACCTCGAAAACATAGCTGTGAATTACAAGAATGAATACGTTTGTTCATTTCATCCCATAGCTTGCATAAAGCTGGTACCCATATGTCATTGCTTCGAGACATAGCTGGCCACAGTTATGAATTCACGAGGTCGCCGGACCGAATCCCTGCCCCGGCGGTCGCATATCAATGGCTGTGTGTACTTTGATTTCAGTGTACGTCAAAGAACCCCTGGTGCTAAATACTACACCGAAACAATCAACCTTAGGGGGCCTTGCCTAATGATGAAGTCGTGGTTTTGCCACCTAAAAAAAGCTCATCACTTTGTATTACAGTTGTGGATCGTGTGCAGTTATGATGATTTGTGGGGTCTTACGTCCAAAACCACCTATGGTTATGGGAGACACCGTAAGGGAGGTCTTTATGAAATTTCGACCAGCCGGGATATTTTAACGTGCACCGCCATCCCACAGTACATGGACCTCAACATTTCTACCTCAACAAAATGCAGCCGCCACGGGCGGGATTCGATCCCGCGACCTTCGGATCAGTAGTCTGGAGTTAAGGATCTGCCCGCAGGAATGAGGAGCTGTGTTTTGCGAAGGTGGTGCCCTTCATGCATTCTTTACTTTATTCTTGCATCCTGACGTTGTTTGAAATGCATGCACTTCATTAGCAAGTGTTCCTAGGCGGAATACTCTACAAGCAGCGGGAAAATGAAAATGTGTTGTCGGTAGCTGATTGCCTGGAAAGAACAAAGTACCAATCGTTATCGTAGCATAGCGGTGCCAGTTGAAATACTTGTTTATTGCAAAGAAATCAAAGAAGGAAACGAAAACTAACCACTGTGGTGTGCTTGTCCGAAAGTTCGTACATTGGGTACAAGTTCGTACAAGTTCGTACGTTGATCTACCGCTGATAATCTGTATATATATTTGACTACTCTCATGCTGTTCGAGTTTCAATTGTCCGCTTGAGTTTTATCTGTCCAATAATGTTAGTTGTGCGTGCAGGCAATTCCTGAAATTCTAACCATGCAATTACAAAGCTACAACTATATTTAATTAGTGTCATCTGGTAACATTCAGTTAAGATTGATACCAAGTGTGAAATGTTTGACTGCTTGATTTGCAGAGTACTTGATTGATTGACCTTTATACAAGAGAATTTACAGTTGCCTTCTATGACTTAACAAAAGGCCCGTAAGGTGCCTGACTAGGCTACGTCGCTCAGAAAGCAACTGCAGTTGTGCCTGTCATTCCAACCCCTTTCAATTCTGCTACCCCTGGTGTTTGACACTCTTCTCATTCTGGAGCCCTTCGTGCTGTGCATTGCATGAGGCGAAATGTTGGTGCATTGCTTAATATTGGCACATCGCTGTAACGCTCAAAAAGGAGGGAGTCATACACGTAAACCTTCTTCGTCATGAAAAATTGCGTCCAGATCGAGAAGCAACTGACGTCCAACACGTTTAGCACAATCCACAGATGCAAAGAACGTTCTTCGATCCCCGATAATCGGTTTTATGCATTTGCCACTGTACATTCGACCGTTTGTCACACGTGTTCACACAATTTCCCTAATTTCCTCGTGAACGCAATGATAGTGTCTCAGATGGAAATACGCGAAAGTGAAGGCTGTCTTCGCGAAGCTGTCGAAAGCATAACCGCATGACCGGCAATCTGGTAAATCGAGGGGCAAGAAATGGGTTGGGTGCTGTAAGCATGTGAACGCCTTAAATCTAGGCCTCAGTGGCCCCTCGACAGGTGACAGGGATTCTCGACAGTTGTACACGAGAGAAAGTTTTCGAGCGACTCGCATTCCTCGGGAAACACTGAATTTCACGCGCCAGAGCCCGGCGCAAGCCTCCCATAAAAGAGGATCGTCCGCAAACTGTGGCGCCTTGCAAGCGAAACCGCACAGGTTGTCAGCGGATCATTTTGTGAACGCACAGTTTGCATGCGAAATACCAATCGTTTGCATTTCTAGAGCCGTCTTTGCGATCCTGGAGCCGTGCGCGTCGTAAATCAACACAGCTAGCCAAGCGACACAAATTTTGTAGCGGCCGCGTTTCTGCTTTGCCCCTGGAACGCGCCGTTACGACGCTGCCACGACGCTGAGTTCCTCGGAGGTCGAGGCACGCGTGTTTCTATTTCCCCGAGGAGTAGCTCGCGCAAGCGAGATGGAAAACGAAGAGAGGCGAGGAGAGGGACCGGCCGGAGTGGCGGGCGGCCGTTCCGCTGCCTTTTTGCACCCCCCGCCCGCATTCGCGTCCGTGGTTTTGTCCCGCGTCCCACACGGCAGGCTCGTACAACAGGATCGCTTTGGTGTCAGCAGCGGGCGCGCTAGCGCCCGTCGCTGACGCTCCTGGCTCTGGCAGTGGTGACACCAGCAAAATAGTGAGAGCGCCGAAGGCGCACCGCGAAGCGGCAACCTATGTTAACCGGCCCCCAAGTGACACGGGCAGACACGGCAGGCTCGTACTACAGAATCGCGTTGGTGTCAGCGGCGGGAGCGCTAGCGCCCGTCGCTGACGCTCCTGGCTCTGGCAGTAGTGACACGAGCGAAATAGTGAGAGCGCCGAAGGCGCACCGCGAAGCGGCAACCTATGTTAACGGGCCCCCCAGTGACACGGGCAAACCTCGGCCACCCCGGCCGTGCTAACTACCATCAAAAACAGGGGTGCAAGCGAGTCGGTGGAACAGCCCTCCACCGGCCTGCTCCCCTCACGTGCTCTCCTCGCGCTCCGCGTTTTCCTCCTCGCGTGTGCGACTACTCGGGATACGCGGCACGGACACTACCGAAGGGTTGACTGCCGGCGCGAATCAGCACGACAATCTGCCTCGCTGTATCTATTGTTCCTAGATCGTGGTACCACCGCAGCGAACCTAAGCGAACCAAGAGTGCACTATAAGTACACCTACCAACTGTACTTGCACCAGTTTCCCCATGCATTTGCGATGGCCTCTAAGAAGGTCGCTCCTCCAGCTTACGCTGTTACTGTCCTGGCAGTCCGCGCAGGCCTCTTATTTTTTTCATTGGATCCACTTCCGTTAGGGGAAGTACGTCTCCGATGTATTGGTGGATCCCGGCATAAATACTTTCGTGTTGAAAAAGCTTAATTCGTTCACTCGGCAAGCATTGTCTATGGTACCAGTAACGGTAAGAACACCTCCCTAAGTAACCCGGCACATTCCGATCGAATTCTGCCGTATGCGTTTTATCAGGTGGTGTTGGCATCTGATAACCACAGTAGCTGCCCGCATTAAAAGTCGTGCGGAACTACTCCGAGGCGACTGCACTGAAGTAGCGTGATGTTTGTTTAAGCCAAGATAAATAGCTTTGTAATAAATCAAAGGCCCCCTAGGGAAAGGGTTTTTGCGTGAGGGTTGCTCATATCTACAATAGCAGCTCTCCTATAATCTGTTTCAAGATGGCTAAGGAAGATGGTGGGGAGGTCATCCCCATCCCTTCATTACTGGACGGAGAATAAAGTTGCGTGGGAAACAGTGTGACCTTGAGAGGGTATGCAATATTACTGCGTGTTTAACAGAGCCAGCACAATACCTCGATTACATGCGCATCAGCGCAGTTTCACATCAATTGTCACGCGTTCTTCAAATGACCCTCATGCGCTCTCTATGCTTTGCAGGCTCGTTGTCATCACCTTCAGAACCACAGTACCGGTCCTTGGTGTCCACAAAAGGCCAACTGCATTCCTGCCGGCTGTGCCCCTATGAGAGCAAGTACAAGGGACACGTGATCAGGCACCTTCGCATACACACGGGAGAGCGCCCCTTTCCGTGTCACCTCTGTCCAGCTGCATTCTCTCTTAGTGATAGCCTCAAGGAGCACGTACGCACCCACACAGGAAGCGTCCATTCTGCTGTATGCACGCAAGGCATGCTTTCGAAAGCGAAGCACCTTGAATGACCACCTGCGCACCCACACAGGAGAGCGTCCCTTTCTTGTGTCCACTGCAAGGCATCCTTTTCGCATCGAAACACACTCAGGACCACATTCGCACCCATACAGGGGAGCGTCCCTTTGCTGTGTCCAGTGCAAGGCATCCTTTTCGAAACAAAGCAGCCTCAGTAGGCACATTCGCACGCACAATGAGGCGCATACTTTTTCCTGCGTTTCACTGCAACGCGTCTTTTTCAAGCGAAGGGGCTCTCATTACCCACATGCTCACCTGTAATGGCACCTAATAAGAGCACCTAATAGACGAGGCACGCAGCTCCTATGCCGGCTTACCGAGAGTGGTCGCTTCTTATAGGCGAAAGGTACTTCAGGTGTCTTAAAATGGAACCGGCATCCACCGGCCATGGAGTTTGACATGGTATTTTGCCTAAATGGAGGATATTTTTCTATCTCTTTAATAGTTCTTTCCAGCGAACTGCCACCTATGTGCATAACGTAGTCCCATGCTGCAATGCTGATTATAGGAATGCAGATAATTTATAATTGTATCCAACAGCTCATCGTTGCGTGTCAAGTCCTGCCTACCTGTATCCTGCTACTCTTCTTAATGCATGTGCCCGTGTTTGTCGTTGCCTTGCTGTTCGCCCTCGACGTTGGCGGAGTTTTTGTTCAATATGAATCCATCTAACCTGACTGCTCATTGGCCTAAGTCAGTGTAGTTCATTTTCTGAAGTTGTTGCGACAAGAACGTGTATAAATTTGACAGTTTCATCCAAAGTATTGTTTAAACCTGCATGCCAGTTTTATCGGCATGACCTGGTCCTTTATTTGCTTCTTTCATTGCGAATCGCCACCATTTCCGGGTATGCCTCTTCTAGCGAGCAAGACTTGTCTTTTTTGCATTATCAGTGCACGTTAGAGAAGCCCATGCTATCCAAATTTCCTGAGATCCCCCTACTATTACCTCTCATTATCACAGCATGCTTTCAGGAGAACAAACCCATAAAAAGATCAGTCAGCAAGCACAAGTGCGGTGCGTAACAAGGAATCCCGCTAAACATTTACGCAACCACTCTGTTGAGCAGTATGTGTAAGTGTCCTATCCATATTTGATTCTGAGAAAATTGTCTATTGGCCTGTACAGTTTTTAGCAGGTGCAGCACTAAGGTCGGGGGCAAACTTGTGACGCACACTAACGCAATAAACCGGCGACAGCTTCTTTGGTTACTTCTGTACACTTTAGCAATATAGCAATAAAATGACGTTCCTGAGCGTACTGTGGTTGTCTGAAAGTTAGTGAAGAAGAAATGTAACACTGTTTAAGTATACATAAAGGTTAAACATCAGTAAGCGCTGAGTTATCTGCCAGGAAAAAACAGCAGCTCCACTACCTGCCTTGATACCCTAGACGTGTCAAGCAGCAATGCGCCGATATTTCCCGCGTGAACACGTCAATCGCTGTGCTGATCCAATTCTGCTCAACTATGCAGTTTTTCATGTGGACAGAAAGTGTGGGCCGATCCTGCAGGCTGTCCATTCAACCACTGCACGCGTGGGGTTGCCGTGGCTGACGTGATTTTATCGAACTTCTATTTAATGCTATTAGATAATCGTTATTCCTGTCTAAGCTATTCCAATCATGGCACTTTAATTTGAACCGGTTTTGATGGACTATGCACCTGTGTTTGCGCGTGACCACGAGGACGTTAGATGCCGACAGCCCGGGCTCGTTAGGTGGTTAGCGCCAAAAATGTCTGCATGCCGAACGTCGTGTGCGACTGGTATTGAAGGTGCGCTGTCGGCACACAAGGTGTCAGACGTTTTTTCAAGGCGTAAACGTGAGAGAGCTCGTGTCGCGGACAAGCCGTCGGCGGCCACGGCACAAATACCATTTCAAACAACCGTCGTACAGGACGGCAGACCACCAGACAACGCAGGCCCACTGCAATGGCGCAGGCATAGTTTATAGTGAACGAAATTCAATTTCTCAAAGGGAAGGCTTTCATTGCCACAACCTTCGGATCAGCAGTTTGCAGTTATTGATGTGTCCGCAGGTGCGAAGAGCTGTGCTGTGCTAATATGGTGCCTTTATCGTGCTTTCGCTTAA
>CM023489.1:71240792-71308425 GCA_013339685.2 Hyalomma asiaticum
GTTATCAATCAGAAGCAGAGAACATCGCGTACTGCTTATAGGAAGGCTTCACACTGCACTCAAAGGGCGACTCCGGCGATTTTTCAGTGGCCAAGGATCTCAGTGAAATTTCTATATATATTGCTAACTGCGCGGAATAGCGCGTAAAAGCACCTCCACCAAAAATGCCACGGGTATAAGAATAACCAGAACAGTATAGAAATTATATTTACACTATATGTGCAAGAAAAGACAGCAGCAGGCAAGATGGCAGAGCATCAGCATGAGCGCTGCCCTGATCGTGGTCTTCACCATCTCCTTGGTGCATTCCGCCAGGCTCGGCAGGATGCGTTGCTAACTGCGCGGAATAACGCGTAACAATATTCTCCTCGGTACTCTAATAATATACGTCAAGGAAGGCGGTTGCAAGTCATTTAGCTTTCCTGGAAATGAATCTTAAAAAATAGCGGATTCCCACGCGGGCCACCCTGTGTTTTTTTACGTCGTCACCTTCAGCGCTGCTTCCCCGTATAGTTATTATACTGACTGTTCAAGGAAAGCTCCCCATGTGGCCCGTGCATGGGAAGGGGGGGGGGGCGTCCTGTGTGGTCGACGCCATCTTTCAACGCTGGCGATTCTAACCGGTATTAGTGTGGCAACAAAGTGCATGTAAACACACATCCTCCGAAACGGCGGAGTGTCGTACCAATTTCGAAGGTTATGCAGAGGAAATCATCGCTTAGATTGCAGCAGTTTCCTGTTCACGATGAAAGCTGCTTGATCATGGCCTTCGAAACAAACGCTTCGTTACCCCTGGCGACAGAACCGTAGAATCTGGAACGGTGGCCGTCCGTGGATCTGGGAAGCTCAGTGCCAGCAAGAAACCGAGAGACTACATGCGGCATTTACAGGAAACCTGGTACACCGGGCTTTGTCAGTGCAACGTTCTCGATTATCGCCGTGTCCGAGAGGTCCGTGCGAGGCACACAGCGTACTTGCTGGTGCTCCGAAAGTAACATGGAGCATGCGCGCGATGGCCTAAATCGGCAAAACTGCATGCCAGCGCGCTCTACCAGCGGATGCGCTGCAAATCACGAGAGTACTCCGGTTCATCCGGCTTCCATATCCTGATATGATGATGTTCACGTTACCGCCGGCTCGTGCAAAGCGGCACTATTGCCACCATTGCTCGACAGGGGCGCTTTCAACAATTCACGCTTTTGTTTGCGCGCGTTGCTTGCAGCCGGGGTTAGATTTGACGAATGCAGTGAAAGCCTTGCTTCGCTCACGAAAACACAAAAAGAAAAAAGGACAGCAAACATGACGGGCCACCTGTGATTAATGCTTCCATGCATGCTTGCACAGTCACTTCGATCGCGGATGCCTCAACCAGGGTCATCCTTGTGTTCCAAGACAATGTCCCCTTTTTCATCCGTGTTATAAAGGAATATGCGTTGAAATAACTAGTGGTCGAATGGCTCACTCGTTCAATTATTTTGAGGGTCTATTTGTATAGCAAGGACAATGCACCCCACGTGGGTTCTCTTTTTTCGCTTTTCATCTGTGCGACCCTCGGCTTTCATGCAGATTGAAAGTGGTACCATATCTGAGGAAGCAGAAAGAGCACGCCGTCGAACTTATTAACATTCGCGCCCCACGCAGGCGAACAAAAGCATGAAGTAATGAATGCGCCACTTCCGAGCAGGTATGGCAGCAGCGCGGCTTCGCTCTAGTCGCCATGATTCGAGCATCATAATATCAGGATGGGTGAGCTGGATGTACCGTCGTACTCTCCTGATTTACAGCGAATGTGATGGTAGAGAGCGCGTGCATGCTGTTTTGCCGAGTTTGGCCGCCGCTCGAATGCTCCGTTTTATGTTTGGAGCAGCTGTGCGTGTTAAGCGTGACTCATTCTTTCAGGCGCAGATAGCTCTTTCGACGCACACCCGACAAGTACGAGTTCCTTTGCCTGTACGTACAATTCGGCTGAGGTGGGCTGAGGCGCGATCGAACAGCCCACCTGTCCAGGCGGTGCCCATGGTGCCCGCGTTAACACTTCGTCAACTCGTCCGTCGCTTACACCACTTGCGTTACAAAGAGGGGGGTCAGTCGTAACAGTAAAAATTGGCCGCTTATGTGCGTGCTTCGGTGCAAATGGCGCCGAATGACGAGTCTTCTGCTGGCCGTAGTACGCTGCGTGAGATATGGACGCCATCTGGCAGCGCCGTTGCGAAACATGAGGTTGTGCAGAATCCCTGCGCAACTTCCAGGCGGCAGCACCAAATCGTCGGCAGAGGCCTTTTTCGTGCATAGCGTTGCATGTTTAGCACAGCCATAGCTACATAATGCTAAAAACTAGTGTTTTTAGCATTATGTAGCTATGTATATTCTAGTAAAGGAACACACTGTCTACTTATGTATTGATGTTGCGCCTCAGATATGCGTAATATTTGCATTTTGATCCCTAATGTTCTCAAGTATGAACACAGCTACCAGATCAAGATGGCTGGGCTTTAGGCAAGGGCTTAAACTTTGGCTGGGTGGCTGAATCGTGTGATAGACTGACAAGCAGAAAGACAGACCATAATTTCGGCGTTCAAGTATCCCAAGAAAAACTATCGTCCTTAATAAATTAACAGCACGAACGCGCCATCACGCCAACCGATGTTACCGCGCCAACCGATGTTACCGCGATGTTAACACCCAGACGCCCAGACTGTAGGAAGCGAACACCACGCATCCGAAAGCAAAAATAAAGAGATCCGAAACCACGCTTTATTGACCGAGCGCGTACATCATGAAACATTAATTACATTTTCGTGAAGCCCTTTTCAGTACGCTTAAGATGTACATTTAATCATTGCAAGATCATTAGTTTTTTAAGGAATCGGCATAAGACGGCCTATACCTGTATTTAGCCCTTTCAGTAATAGTTGCGCTGGCCACATTGATAAATTCCAACAGGGTGGAGGGCGGACGGGATCCTTCTCCCCCCACTCAGCTGCCCAGGTTTGTCTCTAGCGTCAGTGTATTAACTTTATATGCCTACCCGAGCCAGCGGGTCGGCAAAAGGAAAACGCCATACTTCAGCGTTCCAATCGTCGCTGCCAAGTTCAGAAAAGCTGGCATAGGTCAGTACATCATGGGATGATCTCGCGACTTCATTTTCTGGCACTGCCTCCATACTGCTCATAGCGCGAGGGCTGCGACGTCATCGCGTAGGCTGCATGAAGCGTCTACTCGTTTCGGGTTCGCTTTAATCATGCATTTCACTCGGTTATGCAAAATTATTGATTCTTTCCTAGCAGACTGAAGCATCCTGGCCACTACACGACTATGAATACCATTGGCAAACATCGATATCAGAACATGATGAAAAAACCGCTGGAGTTGGCCTTCAAAGTTTGCCTGCAACACTTTTAGAACGCGTAAAGAAAATACCTCTGATCCGTCCTGGAGGCTTGTGCGAACCCGTCAGCCAAACGTTATTGCACTGGATATGGAATTTGCAATTTGGTTTCGGAATACATTCAGAAAGCGCCCACTCTTCTCTGAACAAAACGCTTCATAAGTGGCACGGGCTACAAAATAACTGGCACAGGTAGCTCTGGCCAATTCCAGTGTGCAGTTGCCGCGGCTGCCATGGGATTGCGTCGCGCACCCGTGGTGACAATGGTCACGAGAATGTCACTGGGAAACGCGAATACATTCAAAAAGAAAACATTCCAAGGTCATGAAGACATATAGCTTACCTTCTTGCCCCCTTTTCAGCTCTTTTTATTGCTTGCACCACCCTCGTTTTGACGAAAGGAGAGCGAACGCGCTCGGAGGGTAGAATTTTCCTCAAACTTGACGCTGTAGCTCAGGTAATACCTCTTAGCATTGAACGCTTTGCGGCAGGCGATTTGTAGGGTTATTCGGAAAAGTGGTGACCGCTAACAAGACGAGGTTGAGTATGTCCGTCCTTTTGCAGAGTATTCGAAACACATAACAAGCCAACCACATCTGACTGAAGCATATGCGTGAGTGCGAGTACCACACGAGCCATAAAGAAGGAATGTGCGCGCATAATGCGTGATTAAGTACACCTAGAAACAGTACACCAGAGCAACGACTGCGCCTTCATTCACAGAAGAGCAATATGCTCCAAGAAAGGCAGCACACTGTCTTGCTGTCCCTCTTTGAGTCAAGTGGTAATAATTGATAAAATTTTACGTGGTAAATTCAAAATACCATAGTGACACACATGCAACGGTGAGGCACACCTACTTCATTTCTCTCACCTGGTGTTGATTGACGTGCGCCCAAATCTAAGAAACGTGAGTAAATTCATTGCACTCCCTTCGGTACGCCTGTGCTATGGGCGGCAATTGAGCGCGCATACTTGAGCTTATCGGAATGGAGATTTGATTGCTACGATGGAAAGGGTCAAGGGCATCGGTGTGACGTTAAGCGGCTACTATGGGCAAAGTGCCCTGTCTGGCTCAACTAAAATTTTGTCTACATAGGTGAAAGGATGACAACGGCACCCGTGAATAGCGGGGTTAGCACTTGTACCGAAAACGAGAAACACTATACGTATCACTCAAATAAGCTTAAAGTTTTCTGCAGAACTCTTAAAGGAAATGGGAAAAATGCGGCTTACAAGTTCAGTCCGATGCTTTCTTCGACTGATCAAAGATCGCCTGTCTGGTCGCGTTGACTTTCGTCGCAAGCGAATGAAGATGCTGTGGCACTCTTCGTCTATTGGTGATGTTGACTGGTCATGGCTGTGTGCCCGAGGCCCGTTCCTTTGAGAAATCGTCTGATCGACGGATTTTACTACCAAGAGCCGCCCGTCGACCACCTCAGGCAAAAGGTATTGTAACCAAAACGGTCTCCTTTAGGCCCAGTCTTGGTTATCGCCTAGAGCGGTTCGAACAGGTGGCGACTGGTAGGCCGTCATTGCAGGGATCTCTGAGCGTCTGTACGCACCACTACCGGCAAGCGCTTAGTGTTCTGGTCCACCCAGGAACTGCAACGGATCTCCAGGAACGGCGCCCTGGCCCGGAGAACGCTATATTTTCTGAATTCCCAGCTTACCTGAGCTTACGGAGTTTTGTGAGCCTTGAATTATCCTTCTGGTACCGATCCTACTGCTGGTCTTGGCTCACGTTTTTCGGTTTCTCCGAACGCACGGCTGAAGTTCTTCAGGAAGTCCTGAAGTCTGTACATAGGTCACCAGAACAAATCCACTGCATATGCTACGTTACTACACCCAACGTGGTGAAGTCATGCTCCTGTAGCCACGAATCTACAGAAATGTGGGTGGTTAGGTAAGATGGGACGATTGATTTTTAAATTAAAACAGAAATGCTAAGGAAAAAACATGTAAAAGAATGACGAACAATAGTGCTGTTTTCCGTGTCTTTCTATCACTCGTCTAGCATCACATGCGCCTTTTCATATCTGAACTGTTATCCACTCGATCAATTTTCCCTACTCAACATACACATGCTATATCATTTATCAGCCGTCACACTGTGAGGGTAAGGTATATTTGCTAATATTAATTTACAAATATGCAATGTCGACGGAGTGCTTTCGTTTGACAGCTGCGATCGGCACAGAGCATCAATCAGTCATGAAATGTGAACATGGCCTGAGTAAGCGAAATGCATGTAGTCACTGATTAGAACGACTGCACATAATCATTGAACGTATCTGTTGTGAGAACCTAAATGTTATAGACGCGTGTGATGCCACACTTTCGCAGACATATCTGCAGAGTGATACGTGCTGCACCTTATCCCATTTTACTCCCAATAGCAATGCCCCGCCCTGGTGGTTTAGTGGGTATGGCACTCGGCTGCTGATAGGAAGATCGCGGGATCGAATTCCGGCCTCGGCGTCTGCTCTTCGGTGGAGGCGAACGCTGAGGCCCGAGTGCTGTGCGATGTCAGTACGCATTAAAGAACCACAGGTTGTCTGAATTTACAGAGCTCTCCACCATGCGGTGTCTGTCATAATGATGCGGTGGTTTTGAGACGTAAAGCCCCAGGAATCAACCAACAACGAATTGCAATGCTCACTTTCAAAGATTCGTGCTAAAAAACTACGGGGCGTTAGTATCCTTCCGGCGCTTAAGTGGTTGCCCAATGTTTTCATCTTGCTGCTACCAACATTGGTTTAGCCTTTACTAACGCTGAATACAATCTTGTGTCCGGTATTCCGTATATATTGCAGGCTGTGGACCATAAAGATATGAGGTCGAAGTTTTTCATTCAAGATCTCAACCCTAACAATTCATCTTCATTATGAGATTCAAAAGCGATTCAAAAGCAATTCGAAAACGAACGTGACATGTCATTTCGGTCAAAAGTTTCATGAAAGGCGGCTGGCCTAAGCTGCGGGACGACGTAACAAAATGGGCTCCAATCGGTTTGTCGATGCCAGAGGCTACCAACCAGCACATTTTGTATATGGGAAAGCGTCGTTGCGTGTTAGTCCTCAAGCAAGGGTTGCCTCTCTTTAACAGTCGGTATCCCGTATAGCTGCAGTTGCACATTTTCGCACTAACCTTGGGTAAAAATTCAGCACATCTACTGTTTGTGACGATGAATCGTGTTTCCTTGCAGTACACTGTCAACACCCTAGTGGAGGGCTCCGGAAATTTCGACCACCTGGGGATCTTTAACCTGCACTGACAACGCACATTACGCGCGCATCTGGCATTTTCACCTCCATCGAAAATGCGAACGCCGCGGCCGTGATCGAACCATCGTTTTTTGGGTGCAGGCGAGCGCCATAGCCACTACACCACCGCGGCGGACACATTGGCAATGCAATGGTATAGACCGTTTTCACGGGGCCATGAGGGGTGCTCTGGCAACCCGCGCGCCCGCGCCTTCTTCAACCTCCTGGTGTGTGCCAGGTGGTTCACAGGAGGCAGAACTTCCAGCTTTCCTTACTCGTAGTTATGGTCAACAAAAGAAAAACGGTGAGGGGGTCCCTGCAATGTCTCGCCTGCGTACTCCGCTTAGCTGTTCATCAGAGCAGAAGGCCTATAGCCGGGTTGCTTATCACCCTGGTTACTGCCTCTCCCATTCCTTTCTCGTGACACAAACCATAGGCCGCGCTTTTGAAGCATGTTACTGAGCGAAAAATAAACGAAGAAAAGAAAAAAAAGAAGAGACCGCTTGATAGATGCAACCAAAACCCGCCGCCCGCCTAAGCCGGACTTCGTCGCCCCTGTCTTGCAAAAGTAAAACCAAGGAAAGAAAGTTCATTGTATCCCCAAAAGGTGCTCCTGGTCGGCCAGAGGCGCGTGAAAACGCGTGTGCGCTTTGCAAACAGCAGGATCTCGCCGTAAATATAGCCATCACGGTACTGTTGCGGCGTCCTTTGTTAAAATCAATGACTATCAGAGGCTCAAAGCTTGTTAGGACGTTGCACTGACTCATTTCCTATATACAGAACCCCAATGTAGGCGAAATTGAGCGCGTCACAACTATAAAAAACGACGAAAACTGCATCCTGCGTATGTATGACATGAGCCAAAACACACACTGCAGCAGCACACAAGAGCAGTAGCATGTTCATTCTGATAGGCACGTACGACAAGGATAACAACTACGTGAAATAAATGTGCGCACGTAAAGAAAATTTCTAGGAATAAGTGCCCGAACCAGGTTAGCGTAAAGAGGCACACCATTTCGGTAGACAGTCGATTAAGTCGATTGAATCTAAGCAATGTATTCCCATTTCGACCTCTCGAAACGCTATCGTCAAGGCCTGGAATGGAATCCTCGAGCGTTGGGCGCGAGGCCCTATTTGCTTTCACGAAACAGACATTTTGTCGTCGCATTTTGCTTGCACGTGAAATCAGGTGGCTGTCAGCGGACGAGGTGTTCAAGTAGGCGGGAACTAGAATTTGTCCTTACTTGGCAAATGGAGACAACTCTGCAGCGCGGTAAGCACGGGTGCCAACAGCGAGGGACACTGAAGGTGTAACCGAACAAGCTTAAGGCCTTCGCAGCAGAGTGTTCAAGGAAATGAGAAAAGGACGTCTCACAAGTTCAGCCAGATGCTCTCGCTAGCTGACGGAAGACTCCCTGTCGTCGACTGTCGTCGAAGGCTAAGTCACCATGGCAGTGGTGGTCCCTCTGCACCACTGGAGTGCGTCGAGGCGTGCCACCGGGGCGAGGCCATACGAGAAGTCGTCTTGTCGTCGAATTCATCTGTCATATGCGATGTGAGGGCACTTCCAGCAAGAGGAGGCGTCACCGCAAAAGCTTCGCTTAGGCCTCGTCGTGGTTATGGCCCATAGCCCATCTAGTATGCGGCAATAACGAGGCAACACCCAAAATTGCTCTACACGGCTTCACACCGGGGGCCTTGCAGCGTCCCCAACACCAGCCAGGGACCACTTGATCATCTTGTACGCCCAAGAAGGGGAACAGGAGCTCCGAGAAGCAGTGCTGAGGTCGATATTGCCCTCCTTAGTGTTCCAAGTCTCGAGCTTGTGTGCGTGTACGACGCCGCTCTCACCTTTCAATTTGCTTGCCACCTCGAACGTGCCAGCTCACGCTGGCTCTCCTTCTTAAAGGCTTTTGGCTGTGCATCCAGAATGAAGCTGCCACAAAGTGGATGATGGAAATGTGTTGTACCACGGTAGGTGGTACAACACATTTCCATCTTAAACAAGCACAGTAGACAGCGGGATCCACGAAAAATGACAGGAACGACACTGATCTTGCTGTTATCTTCCTCTCGCTGATCCCGCGCTCTTTCGAATTGCAGGTACGCAATCCCTTACGCCCAGCTACCATTTTCTTCTCCTGGACCTATCAGACGCCACAGTGGGTGATATCAGTCCAGATTATTTTGAAAAAAATATTCGTATTGCTATTTCGTTTGATAGTGACGGATGACGTAGATGAACACCTGTGAGCTGTGAAAATTATTTGCTCACGGTGATGTCACACTTGCGAAAAAGTATGCGCCGTGCTACGGGTGCAAGGGATCCAATTTCCTTTCTTCTAACAATTCAGAATATTCATCTTTGAATGTCTTGGTTGTTGAAATGTGAACGGCTTTAACATTTGCGTGTTGCGCAGTCGCCTTCGCTGCCTCGAAATATGCGTGGTGTCATTCTTCTCGCTCTATGGTGGTTTTGCTTGACACTCCTGATATATGCGCTCTTCTATTTTTTTCTCAGTTTAGTGGGTGTTCTCTCTTAAAGACTAATTTCTACGGTGCTAGCTTTGTACGTGGTTTTGCCGCGGGAAAGCCTTAGTTGCTGTCTTTTCTCCTCGGTAAGGTAATAATATATGCCATACCAGGTGGTTCCAAGTCGTTTAGCTTTCCTTAAAATGCAAGTTAAAATTTTTAGCGGGGTCCCCTGCGGACCACACTGTGTTTTTGACGTCATCACCTCCAACAGTGGCTCTGCCCGAACCTGCGGGCCTTCAAACGCACAACGGCGATACTCCCGCGCTCAAAACATCTCTGTAAAGTTCAGAAAAGCTAGCAGAACTCAATACATCGTCGGATGTCCTCGCCACTGTAATTTTTCTTGCACCAGCTCCATATTTCTGATGGCGGGGAGGCTGTTACGTCACGGCATACGCTGCACGATGCCTCTACCCATCTCGGTCTCGGCTGAAACACAACTTTCAGTCGGTTATTTAAAATTATTGGTGCATTTCTGAGCAAAGTGAACCACCCTGCCGCCAACAGGGCTATCAGTACCACTGCAAAAACATCGTTATCAGAACATGGTGAAAAAAACGCCGCGCTTTCTATTTATGGTCCAGAACAAGCAAAGAGCGTGTTTGAGCCCTCCTTGAAGGACCCAGGACCTGCTCCTTCGACTGGAGTAACAGGTCCTGCATGGACAAGTGCGGACGAAAGCCGAACTGTGGATGCGAGAAAAAATAAGAGTGCCAATCGGGAAACGGGTGCAAGCGCCGCAGGACAACGTTTTCTGTTACACAAGCTTACCTATGCATGATGTAAGATCGGTCTTAAAGTTAGAATGGAGGTGGGATTTCCCGGTTTCGGGATGAGAGCAATATCGGCGTGTCGCCACGCCTGGGGTAGCGTGCCCTTCCACCAGTGCTCGTAAAGCGTGTTCACCGGGCGCGTAAGATCTGCGTAATTGAGATTCCGAAGTGTTGCGTATCGGATGTGCTCGACACCCGCGCGCTGAATCCTCACGGATATCTTCTAACACAGAGCGGGCCTCTTGAATAACTTTTGCTGCGTCTAGAGCGTTCGGCGAACCTGCGGCGTGCGGGTACGGATAGTAAAGGGGACTCGCTTCCGAAGGTATATAGCGTACCTTCAGTTCCTGCAGGAGGCGGTAAGCAGAGTCACGAAACGAGTGGGTAAGGACGTGCAACCGATTTTGTGTCAGCGTCTTGATGCCCGAGGGGTCTATAAGTGCTTGGAGAATGCTCCATGTCTTCGCAGTACTCAGGGTACCGGACAAACAGAATCTCCCCCCGTTGTTTCTCGTGAGAATTTGGGCGTGTTCCTGAGCTTCTCGTGTAATACGCCCAACCTGAACTTTTAATCTGCGAACGCTCGGTGTGAACGTCACACTAGCGTTCACATCTGTCTGATGTTGGACAGCAAGTCACACTGAGATGTGAAAATAAAGCTTCAGATTGATTGATTCAATCGTTCGTTCGTTAAGTGATTCAGTGACTGAAGTAAATATTCTCATACGCGGTGCATAAACAATTAAAAAAAATCGAACGCCCCAAGAACTCATACGAACCGGGTGACAATAAATAGAGAAGGTCGCACCAGTTTCATTGCAACGCTGGTCGTCCCGTCCGTAAATAAGGACAACAGATCAAATAGGTAGAAAGCGCCATCTGCTACAAAAATTAAAAGATAGTTATTATAGTACACCTACTTCCATACAGACGGGGCCACCGGTCGAATTAACGGACGCGACATCCGCGTAGGAACACACTTATGAAGTGCGCTCTGTCATGATTGGCTGAGAGCACCCGTACCTTACGCAACGTTGCCAACAGCTTGTGAAACGGAGTGTAGTGGTAGCGCTTGGGACATCGGTGGTCCAGGTTCCCTGCCCCTCGACTGCTTGGTAGGTCGCGTGTGGCTGTGTGCTTCAATTTAAGTTGGTCCTTGATGGACATAGGCTCCATAACATTCGAACACGTGTGGCGCGTACCCACCCACCGCAGGCTGTGGGCACGAGGACAACATGATTGCATTACCGGTAATCGTAACGTACACGACGAGTGTATCGTGTTGTTCATGTAAAGGTGAGATATTTATATTCGCCATACATTTACACGCTACTTCCCAAATACTGAAGCATACCAGGTGAAAGAGACGACCAGGTGAGAATGAATACGTAGGTGGCCAGCTAAGCAACGATTCGGATTAAATATGGTATCCAATTCCATGGCTGGTGGATGCAGGCTCAGCAGCCTGCATCCACCAGCCATGCAAGCAGCCTCCGTGAAAGAAACCCATAGCTTAATGAGCACCGCATTGCAGCTGCGTGACCCTGGTTGTTAAGTGCCCTTCTTTGCATCACAGGTGAACATATGGCGTATGAGAGCGCCCTTGCTTGAAAAAGATGCGTTGCAGTGAACGCACGAAAAAGGAAGCACAGCTTTCTAGGTTCGACTGTGGTTGGTTCCTGAGGTTGCTTCTGTCCGAAAATGATGCATTGCAGTGGACACAGGAGAAGGGACGCTCTCCTGTGTGGGTGCGCAAGTGGTTCTTGAGGGTGTCACTCCGGCCGAACGCAGCTGGACAGAGGTGACACCGAAAGGGGCGCTCTCCCGTGTGTATGCGAAGGTGCTTGCTCATGCCTCCCTTGTTCTTCCTAATATATGTGCACAACCGGCACAAATGAAGATGGCCCTCTGTGGACACCAAGGAACTGTATTGCAGCTCTGAGGGGGGCGATGACGAGGAGCCTCAAAAGGCATACACACCACAGGTGAAAATCTTCGCTGAACTTCGAAAGGAAGCGATGACCTTGGTTTAAGCAAATGCGAGGTTCCCGTGGTGTTGACAGCAGCGTCACCTAATATGGTCTTTGCATGAATTCAAGTTCATCAACCTGCACAATACTACGCTTATTGCATGCGAACATCTGCTCCCAATAACTAAGGGTACAACTTCCATGAGATTGCGATCTTGTAGTCGAACAGCTATCTTTAATGTTACGGGTTCCACGGAAAACACCTAATAAATTGATTATTAAACACGCATCTTTCCTTACGATGTGACACATGATGATGAGCACTTGATATATCAACTAATGAAGCCCACTGACCCAGGTGCGACTGGTAGAGCATCATCCTAGTTCACACTTGTTATCCCGGGCCTCATAGCGCCTGGACACAGACACACAGCTTCTCGAGTGCTCCCAAGTGATGCAAGCACGCTTCGTAGATCTGAGCAAATTTTGGCAATTACTTGATCGCCCGTCGTAATGGTAGAATGAGTTATGGCACACGCATAAAATCTGGTGCTAAGCCGAGAATCAAGAGCATGTTCGCTGCTGTCAGTGTTGTGCGAGTATTAACTGACAAAACTGCGGTAGGCCACTTGGCTTGTCGGGCACAAGTTTACAGGATTAAGTGGGTTCCGCTTTTTCACTGTCATGACCACCTGAAAATGTTCCAAACAAAATACTAGATCAATTTATAACAGAAAAGCGGCAAACCTGAAGGAGAAAGATTTACCATGATTACGATGGCATCGCAGTTTGTGGCGAAAGAAAAAAAAAGCAGCGCAGGGCCATAAAAAAAGAAATTATTCCTTGCTCTCATGTAGTATCACAGTGCGCAGATTTCTGTTTCATGTTTATGTGTATTGCTTATGTGAAAGCATACAGACACCAGGAAATTATAAATGAAACTTGTTCGGTAGACAAAGATTCCGTCCCCTGCAAAATTACACTGAGCAGTAAATATTCAAATTTATCGGCATGCGAAACCCATCGTCCTGAATGAATAGATTGCGTATATTGAAGAAATACAAAAAAGGCTATGTTCATATACCACAAATGAACAGAGTGCGCAAAGTACCTTAGAATGTGCGATTGCTCGTCAATTAGAAGCGCTACATGCATTTTAGACGTGAAACAATTTGTACCACTAGAGAACCAACTGAACCAAATTTTAATGCGCTATATGAATCGTATGAATGGTCAAAAAATAGAAAGAAGTGATAGTGACGCAACGTCTGGTAGGGAAAAACTATGAAACCAAGTGCAAGTGCAATAATAAAATCGTTGCTTCAGGAATAGTGACACTGTTGCCTAAAGGGTAATCTGCAATCGCGTCTTAAATATCAGTTACCTATTTACGTTTGGAAGCATAACAATGTCAGCAACACGAACTACTCCACGGATAAATTACGAAATTGCCAACAAGATTTCTCCTGTAGCGTTATTTGAGAACCATTGGTAAGATGCAGCAGTTTGACAGCAATGCACCACTATACCATGTGCCGCCGTAATTACCATACCTACAAAACCGCTTCTCAGAACTGCGGTCTGAAAGAGCCATGCGCAATGCTGGAAACATGCAATTTGCATGACCTAATTGTCACCTAGAGTTAGTCAGGGCATTGAAAATAAAGGAACAATTACCATATGCCTAGGTCTGGAACTGAAGCACTGCAGTTACATTCAGAACATTTTTAAAGGTGACGATAGGCCAAGACAAAACAAATATGCAATGTCACATTTCTAAAATAACAGATCAGTAACAGCCGTCAGTTCAGGTGATTACATTAACAAGTCTCAAATTTATTAATATCGATGAGTAAAATAAGCAAGTCGTTTGTATGATTAGGGTGTGCGACGCATTTCTGACAATGTCCGAACGAGGCCGCTTGCATTTTCACGTAGATTTCGGCACATCTGAAACAGAACAGAGACCAGTGTTCAAATCAGCACACCACACGACATTTTACCCTTGATATCAACATTACTTGGTGCTAATGAAACATTGAATTACTTCAGATCGCTGATAACGTCCTTTAGATTTTTAACTGAGGAAGTAATTTCACGAACAAGTTACGCCTATGTGCTTACATTATTGAAGAAAAACGGATGTATGCGGCAGGATATATGCAGCACTATTGCGCAGTTGCCGCGAATGTGCGAACTTTCGGAAGAGCAAATCAGGGTTGTCAGTCAAAAGGACAGAAAGTTGAGCGAGTTGGTAACAGTCCATAATCGCAAGAAGAGGCGTGCAGGACACGGACACAAGGAGAGCAGTGAACACCACGAACGTCGTGGTGTTCACTGCTCTCCTTGTGTCCGTCTCCTGCACGCCCCTTGTTGTGATTATGCAGGGTTGTCAGTATTTGTGTACTTTGTTTAGTGGCCTACAATGAAAAGCTATTTCAACTGGCTTTGCTGTGCCTCGGTTGAAGCACCGCTTTTCAAAGAGGACCTAGACACGAGAACGGGGGCGGTATAGAAATATAACATCGGAGGGCAGGATATCCGCACAACAAAGGTATTCTTCAGTGTCTTTACTGGTGTTTACGCAAGAAAACAAGCTAAGATAAACGAGAGAGATTATTAGAAATAGTTGTAAGTGAAGGTGTCTACGTAACGAGCCCCAAAACGTTCACAGAAAGGGCGGGAATGCGATAGGATGTGACGTTTTATAAAAATCATTCAACCGTACTAAAATACTAGCCCGTAAAAAGTGTTGTCGCGTATTTCTGACTCACCGCAAAGTTCTCTCCCATGTCCGTTACCACCCATATTCATTGCTTTCCACGACAACTGGCGTGACGTCTTCCATTTCCCAAAACTGTGGAACACAGCGAACTTGTAATATTGTAACACTGGGAGACAATACATGCAAATTTCTGAAAGGTTTCGCATTTGGTTCGTACGTAATCCCAGCTGATAGGTATCCGCTAAGTAGAGCAGGTCAGCAATGTTGAACGTCTTGCAGGATTGAATATGCAAACCACATTTCACTGAGATGCACAAAGAGGGCGCTATTTTCACCAGGGCACAAAAGTACGCAGCTTCTGCTATATCCTCCAAGACCAGATAGCAGCGAAGCTCGCCGAGTTTACTAACACAGGTCTCTTGATGGTCACGTGAGACGTTGGCAGCAACTTGTCACTCAATCTCCAAAAATTCTTGACGCAATATGGCCTGAGGTATTCCCGCAAAAATCACGCAACGCACTGTCACGTGATGATGTTGCCGCCAGCGTCACGTAACGCAACGTTAAGACCGGTTTCCGGCAGAATCACAAAACGCAATGCCACGTAGTACTGCATGATGCCTGACCAATACCGGCTAGCTTAAACAGATGCTGTGTTAAAGATTGCAAGATAATTTTTACGGTTAGCTTAAGCAGTTTCTCTGCCGAACGAACAAATGCGCAACCAAGACATGAACCAAAATGCGCCCTGCCCCATGACACGAGAGCAGTAACATGTTCATTGAGACAGGCACATACGCCAAGGAAAACGACAACGTAAAACACATTTGCGCACGTGAAAACATATTTCTGGGAATAATTATGTGCCAAATCCAGGCCAGTGTAATGATGCACACCATTTTGGCGGACAGGTGAATAAGTTCGACAACATGGGGTTGATAAGGTTGTGGTAAATCTAAGGAATAGGCTATATTTTCACTTCCCCTCTGGGATTCGAATCCGCATCCACGAGAATTGGGCTCGAGGGCCTGTTCGCTGTGACCAAACAGTCATTTTGTCGTTTTTTTGTCGTAGTGTATGCTTGCGCGTGACAGCACGTGGCTGTCAACAGACAATGTGCTCGAGTTGAAAGGAACTAAAATTTGTCTTACTTGACAAATGGCGGCGACACAAATCTGTCACGCGTTCAGCACGTGTACCAACAGCGAGAGAAACTGAACTCGTAACTGGACCAAATAAGCATAAGGCCTTCGCAGGATAGTGTTCAAGTACCGGGGAAACGACGTCTCACCAGTTTAGTGCGACGCTCTCTTTCGCCGACGGAAAATTCCCTCTCGCCTGCGACGACAGTCGTCGTCCTCTGCACCATGCGACGGCGCCATGGCATGACAATAGGGCGAGATTGTGCGAGCACTCTCTAGTCGTCGGATTCCACTACCAACAGCGACGTCAGGCCACCTCTACCAAGAGGAGGTGTCAACATAAAAGCCTCGTTTAGGCCTTGTCGCGGTTATGATATGAAGCCCGCGAGCATGTGGTAATAATGAGGCAACGCCCACAGTTGCTGCACACAGCGTCCCAACGCGGACCTTGTTTCTTCCCCACCACAGGCCTGCCAGCACTTGATCATCGAGTGCGCCCGGGAATGGCCAGAGGACCTGCCGGAGCTGGTCCGTCTCATTGAAGGCGTTCTGCCATGCCTTCAAAATGAAGTGGAAGCTGCAACAAAGTGCACGAACACGGTAAATGGCGCCAAGCATTTCTATCTTAAAACAGGACATGTGCCCCGCCACGGCTATGGCACTTGCCTGCTGATCCGAAGGTCGCGGGATGGAATCCCGGCAGCGGCGGCTGCATTCCCGATGGAGGCGAAATGCTGAGGCCCATGTGCTCTCAGTGCACGTTAAGAACCCCAAGTGGTCGAAATTTCCGGAGACCTCCACTACGGTGTCTCTCATAATCAGGGCTAGTTCTGGGACGTTAAACCCCACAAAATAAAAAAAAAAAATCAAGAGGACATGTGGACAGCAGACCCGCGGAAGAATGACAGGAATGACAATGATCTTGCCTGTCTTCCTCTCACTCGTCCCGCATATCAAGCGCGCTTTCGAATTGCAGCTTCCGAATCCTTCCCGAACAGATACCATTTTTTTCTGCTGAACCTATCAGTCTTTTAGACTGGGCCGTATCGGTGCATATTATTTTCAAAAATATCGTCTTTCTACTTCGTTTGATAGCGACGGTTGACGTAGATGAACGCCTGTCAGCCGTGAAAAGCGAAGGCATGGATACATATGGCTTGAATGTGCAAGGCACGTGAACAGTGGTGCTGACGCATGACGACTTGCAGCCCAAATGCGTATTGCTTCCGAGCGTAATGTAAACTTTCGAAGAGATCGCGCAGTGCCGTGGGCTGCAAGTTATCCTATATTTTTTCCTCTAACTCAGAATACCTATCTTTCAAGTCCTCGTTGCTGAAAAGTTAACGGCTTCAGCATCCACATGTTCAGCAGTAACTGTCGCGGCCAAGAAATATACGTTGTGCCGTTCTTCTCGCTCTTCGGCGGTTTGCGCTTCACCCATCTAATACAAATAAGTGAGAAAATGTTGCGGCCGAAGACTCTTCCTTGTTATTGTTCGGAGACTGATCCCCGCTACCCATGCCCAAGCGGGGATGATGAGTATTTACAGGTGAGAAGATGAAGCGGATGAACAATGCTCACAATAATTCCCCGCTCGCTGAAGCGGCTAGCCTGGCCGTGCCTTAGACTGGGGAGACACGCCGAACGAGGGGCTTCAGACGCTATACCTGGACAACTCTCAACCAGGGCAGCGACGGTAGTGAGAAACCTCAAGGGAAGTGAAAAGCTAGTCTACCGGAAATGTTTGCTGAATAATTAAGTAGAGCTCAGGAAATCGCGACTGGATCTTTTCATAACAATCCCGAAACCGAATGGGGAGCACTTAGTCGGCGGGACTGAAAAAGATGTCACGATCAGAGCTGTCACGTCGCTGCCAGCGAATGTGGTGAGTGGCTTCTATCCTGAGCCCAGCAGGTTACCGACATTTTTCAAGTCGGAAGACCAACTGTTCAGGTGTAGTTGCCGAATTCTCAGTTGGAGTGTTGAAGAATAAAACGTCGATCGAAAAAGTCGGCGAACGGCCGTAAACGAGGTAAAAATGGCAGTACCCAGTAGGGGCATTGAAAACCGGTATTATGGGCAAAGGTCACAAATGCTAAGATTGTGGCCTAGTTGTCGTAATTTCGTCAGATATACATTGATATTGTGAGCATTGTTCGTCTGCTTCATCTTCTCACCTGTAAATATTCATCATCACCGCTTAGGCTGGGGCAGCGGGGCTCGGTCTCGACAATAAAGAGGAAGAGGCTTGCGGTCTGAACGTTGTCTCACAAGTGGTGGAGGTGCGGGGTAGGAACTTGTGCGCACGTCATGGCAACAAGCTCTTCCCTGACAACGTCGCGGAGGCTGCTGCCAGGATGCGTCGTACAGAGCTCATGTGCACAAGACGTAGCCTGTGTCTGGAGTTCCTCGCGGATGATGGAACGGATTAGCGCCCGTAGCTCGCTGTCATTGGTGGCCCTCAGCTCAGTGTCAGGCTCCAAGCGGAGCAGATGAAGCTCGTCAAGGCGCTGACACGTGGCTACGATATCGGAGACCGTAGTCGGGTTCTACACTACAAGGGCGTTAAACTCCGCAGCTCCAATTCCTTTGAGCAGGTGGCGTACCCTGTCAGTCTCCGTCATAGCGGAATGCACGCGGCGACAAAGATACGCCGAACGAATGGCTTGAGACGCGAAACATGGACAATCTCTGAGCCACGGCAGCGACGGGCTGGAGAACCCTCAAGGGGAGTGATAAGATAATTAACAGGGGATGTTTGCCGAATAATTATGTAGGGTCCGAGGAATCGCGACAGGAACTTTTCGCACAATCCGGGAACACGAGTGGGCGTCCATAGGAGCACTTCGTCTCCGGGACGGAAAGAGACGTCACGGTGAGTGCTGTCATAGCGCTCCTTGCGATCATGTTGACTGGCTTCTGTCCTGAGTCGAGCAAGTTGGCTACAGTTTTCAAGGCGGGAGACAAATTGTTCAGGTATAGTTGATGAACTGACACTTGATATTGTTACGAGGCCGAAGTCGTTTAAGAGGTCGCGTGTATTCAGGAGGTTCCTAGCCGAACAACCGGATGGAGCGACGCCAGGGAATAAACTCCTCTTCTTCCTGCATCTTACTTTCCAGAAGCGCCGTGATGTTCATCGCCACGCAGACGAAGCCCGCCGGGCGAGTCAGTTGGCGCCTCGTAGGGTATATGGTTTAAGCCGGGCTACATGCCTTACCTGAGTCCAGGCCGAACGTCGGCCAGTAGCGGTGAGGCGGGCGATCATGTAGTTCGCCTTACTCACGCGGTCATTAATCACAAACGGGCCATCAGAATTTGCCAAAACTTTCGTGCGTAGACCGCGTTTCGGCACTGGAGTCCACAGCAACACGAGTTCACCAGCTACATAGGTAACGGGGTGGTGTCCGCAGTCGTATCTGGCCTTTGGTGAGTTTTGAGCAGCTAGTGTGCATAGACGAGCAAGCCCACGAACCTCTTCGGCAAGACAGAGAATCTCTGCCATAGAACAGTCATCAGCAGACGAGAAAGGAAGGATGATGGCTAGCGTTATGACGTGGTGGACGCGCGTAGAGGAAAAAGAAGGGACTATACCAAGTCGTCTCTGCCTCGTTGAGTTGAACGTGTACGTTATAAACGGTAGAATCTCATCCCAATTTTTGTAGTCTGATGCAATGTACGTCGCAAGCATTTTGGTAAATGTGCGGTTGGTAGGCCCTGCGAGCCCATTCGTTTGCGGGTGGTAGGGAGTGGAATGTCGAAAGGTACAAGCACATAAGCGTAGGAGCTGCTCCACCACGTTCGCAGTAAACTGACGTCCACGGTCGCTCATTATGACTCGAAGTGGTCTGTGTCTAATAATAACAGAACGTAGCAAGAAAAGGGAGACGGCGGCGGCTGTGGCAGATGGAATGGCGGCCGTCTCGCGGTACCGAGTGAGATGGTCAACGCACACGACTATCCAATGGTTTCCTGCAGTCGATCGTGGGAAAGGACCTAGCAGGCCAATGCCAACGTGCTCAAAGAGGGAGCTTGGAGGTGTTACAGGCTGGAGTTGACCGGCGGAAGCTTTCGCGGATGCTTATAACACTGAGAAGTGGGGCAGCTAGGCGACGTACTGTTCGGTGGTTTGACGCATTCTCGGCGAATAAAAACGTTCCTTGGCCCGGTACAGCGTCCTTGTTGATCCCAGATGACCTGAAGTAGGGTTAGCAGGACAGAAGTGCGGAGGCTTTCCGGAACCACCAGCAGGAGTTGTGCACCAGTTGCTGTGTAGTTCTTCTACAGTAAGCCGTTGGGAACACAAAAAACGACGAAGCGGCGTAGAGCTTTCCGTGGCTTGAAAGCGTGACTGCAAACTGGGGTCCTTGCGCTGCTCATATTTGAACTTGTCAATGTCGGAAAAAGCAGGTGTGAGGGCAGCCAGGTAGTTGTCAAATTTGTCTGCACCGCAGTCTGTGGACGGCAGTGGCATTCTCGAAAGGCAATCTGCATCAGCGCGACGTCGACCAGTCTTGCACGATACAACAAAGTCGTACTCTGGTAGTCTGAGGGCCCAGCGTGCAAGTCGGCCAGATGGATCGCGCAGATTTACAAGCCAGCAGAGGGAGTGGCGGTGCGTAACAATCTTGAAGTGTCGACACTATAAGAACGAAACCTGTGAACTGCAAAGACGACGGCAAGGCATTGCTGCTCGGTTACGGTGTAGTTATACTCAGGCTAGCTCAGTGAGCGGCTGGCATAAGCGATAACGTGTTCTTTCTCAGGCTGTCGCGGGACGAGTACGGCACCGATACTCACGCCACTAGCATATGTGTGAACTTCGGTCGGTACTGAGGAGTCAAAGTGCTGTAGAAGTGGTTGTGACGTCAAAAGAATCTTGAGCTGCCGAAAAGAAGCGTCGCACTCTGCCGTCCAGTGGAACGATGCATCTTTTCGGAGAAGGCATCTCAGTAGGTAAGGAACGTCAGCAAACCGATTAATAAAGCGGCGGAAGTAAGAACATACTCCCAAAAAACTGCAGCTCCTTCACAGAACGCGGTCGTTGGAACGCCTTGACTGCCTTCGTCTTCTGTGGATCAGGTCGTATACCGTTTTTATCCACAAGGTAACATAAAACTAAAGCTTGCCGCTCACCGAAATGGCCTTTTTTAATTCAGGACTAATCCAGCGTTCTCGATACACGTAAGGACAATAAGGACAACATCCAGACGCTTATTGTGTTCGCTGAATGTGCGACCAAAAATAACAACCTCGTCGAGGTAGCACAAACGAATTTCCCACTTCATGCTGCGCAGAATCATGTCCATGAATCGTTCGAACGTTGCGGGCGCATTGCAAAGCCCGAATGGCATTACATTAAACTCGTAGAGTCCATCAGAGGTCACAGATGCCGTTTTTTCTTTGTCCGCCGGGTCCATTGGGATCCCGACCGCTAATTCACCGACGAAAAATACGATGATTAGTGCAGGCAGTCGATTGCGTCGTCAATACGAGGATGCGGACAGAGGTCCTTTTTAGTGACCGAATTGAGGCGCCGATAAAGGACTTGCAAGGACTTGCACTGTAGCAGACTGCTTGATGATGTTGTTTCCTTCTTTAAGAGCAACAACCTTATGCTCACGCAAGCTCATAAAGATGGTGGGTTCGCCGTTTTACCTACAGGTACGTACAACGAAAAAGCACTTGCGGCGGTCAACAAGAACTTCGCTCCCGTGAAAAAGAGTGAAGTACGTATAAAGTGCAAAGCCACCGATCTTCGTAAGCGCTTAGATCTTGTCAAACGTGCCAAGGACAATTCTAAAAGCTAAAGCAATAACTAAGAGTGTTTTTCACAGCCAAGACTCATACGCCCGAAGTACTTTTTAGGACTGTTATTAGTGAAGAAGGATCATGGCAGAACTTTGTCAGCAAGTTTTTGTTAATGAATCTCAAGTCGCTAGCTGTTAAGGACCCCTTTTTTTGTGAAGAATTCAGCCGCAGTAGCGCAGTTTCTAGAGGGAAATGATGATGTTGGTTTTGGCTTCTCAAGAGACGTGCAAGATTTGTTTTATTCTGTCCGGCAAAATCAAATGCTGCTGTCCGTCAAAGAGTACGTGGAAGCCAGCGGGAAAGTGTCCTTCCAGAACACTGTGGGCCTGTCAGTTGATAATTTCCTGTCTTTGGTGCAGTTTTACTTAAAATCAACTTTTAATGTATTTGACGAGCAGCCCTTCTTGCAGCTTGCTTGATGGTATCTGCATAGGATCATGCGTAGCCCCTGTCCTTTGCGATATCTTTCTGGCGAAGGTAAATGGTACGCTTGCGCAGGTTTTAAATGGGGGGCCGGTTTTAAAAGTCTAGATATGTTGACGATTTTTTAGTGCTTTTAAAAAAGACTCCCGCCTTCCCCTACCCCTCTACAGTAGGTGAAGTTTTATATGTTTTTAGCAAACATGGACTTGGGTTACGTTTTACCCATGAACTTCCGGACGCTTCCATTTTACAGTTTCTTAGACCTAAAAATCAAGTTTTCTGATGCATACGTTTGCTGGGGTTATACCCACGGGCCAAGAAGGAGCTGCTGCCGTTTGACTCGGCACATTCCAAGACAATTAAGAAAGGAATTGCATTGATGTGCATGAAATCAGCTCTCCAGAAATCGTGCCCACACCAAGTCACGTCCAGTTTTCATAATCAGGCAAGCCGTCCTTTTCGCCGCAGGGTTTTGACTCTCGCTCTTGACTGCTGTTTCTGATTCACTCCTTCAAAAATTCAAGAGTGGAACGGGAAGCACTAGGGCTGAGTTTCACCAGAAGGCCCCTATGTGGCCTGAGGTTGTACCTTACATCCATAAGCTTTCCCACAATCTCAAGAAGGTAGCAAACAGGCACTGTGTGCCTATCCGTTTCTCTGCCCCAACAAGCTGGGAAAGCTGTGCCCACGTATTTGCAGCAAATAAACGTGGATGCCAGAAGAACCACCAAACGCCGCCAGTAAAATGTTCCCCTGGAGTGGTGTATTGCATCCCCATGTCATGTGGGATGTTCTACGTCGGCGAAAGTGGCCGCTGCGTCAATGACCGATTGGGGGAACACGCTCTAAATTTGAACAAACTACATGACGAGTACGCTTATATAGTTGCGCATGTCATTAAGTGTCCTGGTTGTGTGGCGCGGTTGAAGGAGACGACGATCCTAGGGAAGAGCAGTGAAAAAAATTGCACGTCTAAGTCTCGAAGCCTACCATATAAGAAAACTTGGCAGCAAGTGCATAAGCACCCCGTCTCTCGCTCTTTTTGATGAGCAATTTAATAATCTTGATGCGGCTATCGGGGAGATACATTGCTAAGCAATACATTCTATTGGGTTCTTGTGCTTTCCTGGCTGTGTTTTTTTGTGCGCTTGCATTGTTGACATGTTTCCCCCCCCCCCCTTTTGTTCTTTTGTCCCCCTCCATTTCCCATGCTTCATTGAGACACTTATAAAGCGCGTCATTTTCCCAAATAAAGCCAGTTGCTAGTCAGCGCTCGTGTGTCCTTGTCTCTCTTCCTGTGTCGTCTGGTTGCGCCGGTGCCTTTAAGTTTCAGGCGTCGATAGTCCACGCAGAACCTCCATGTCCCATCTTTCCAGTCTCACTTCACGAGTATCACTGGCGCCGCCCAAGGACTACTCGATTCCTGAATTACTCATTTCGTAACATTTCGTGAAACTGCTCATTAATAATCTTTCTTTCCGACGGAGAAACCTGATAAGGGAATTTGTCTGATCGGATGTGCCGTGCCCGTATTGATCCTGTGGCACGTGCGAGACGCTGGGATCGTGGAAGCATTGGCGTTTTGCGCGAAATCGAACACAGGTAGGTGCCCTGAAAACGTACTGACCAAAGCATTGCACTCATTGGTGCTAAGCGATTAATTGATCATTCGAACAACACACGAATCTGTAGGCCTAATGCTTGTGTCTTTACCAGAAGCAGCTCCGTCTGTACCCGTGGCCACCGCGAAAAATTCATCTTGTCTGAAGGTGGCGAGCTTCAAGCCGTCAGGAAATATCGCACGTTCCGCATAGTAGTTCCCTGTCCACAAAACAGCGTGCCCGTGTTCCACCGGAACAAGGCAGTGCGAGATGATGATCTTTTAGCGCAGGTTAAATTAATAGGCTCCACTGTGGCTTCAAACATTGCCGTTGGAAAGCTGGTGCAAGCAACTGGAACACAGACAGCTGATAAGGCAGGCACGGTGGTATCTTCAGAGATACAAAAAGGTACTCTCGTGATAGGGATCGCTGTTCTCCACGAGTCCAGAAGGAAGGTCGCTGCGTACTAACAATTCGTTACTTTGACAATCAACTGTAACTCCACACTGCTTCAGAAAGTCAATACCTAAGATCGCGTCGTGCGTGCATCGAGAAACGACTACGAATTCCGTAGCAAAAAGTCGACAACAAAAAGAGTACACCAACAGTACACGTGTCAACGGGACACAGTGGTTCACCACCGACTCCTACAAACGTTCCCGCATGATCCCCCCGAAACATTACTTTGCGGCGTAGTGTCTGTTTAAATACGAGACTCATCACAGAAATAGTCGCCCCAGTGTCTACTAAAGCCATTGTGGCCATTGTGGAACACGCACCTTGTTCTTTATCATAAAATAACGGGAGGAGGTATATCTTCGTGCAGCGAATTCCCAGCGGCCTCACCCCCTTCGGCCGCGCTTGCTAAGTTTACCGGAGGTGGTGACAGCAGGCGCCGCCGTGGAGACGGAGAGCAGCATGACCGGGGCGCTGATGGTGGAGTGAAGCTCCGATCGGAGGCGGGTGAAACGTTTCGAAAACTTCTTTGCCAGAAGTTATTGTCCGGTGTCACATGGGCTGGCCATCGTGCTCCGGGGTCCCGTCGGTCATTTCGCCAAAATCCGCTAACAGGCCGCCCGGATTGAGGTGGCTGTCGGTGTTCGCAGAACCGTGCTATGTGGCCGGGTGCGCCACAGTTGCTTCAAGATAATAACCACGGCCAATATCTCTGGCCTCCTCGTAATAATCCGTCCGGGGTCGTCGATAGTGGCTGTTCCAGTTGCAGCGCTGCTGGCAATCGGGCCTCGTCGAGGGGGGCGGCCTTGAACGATGGTGTTCTGTGTAGACGACGACGTCCGCAGCATTCAATGATTGCCATGGAGGAGAAGGCTGTGCACACACACACGGCGTCTTGCGGAGGGCACGCGTCCGCACCAGAACGTGATGTGGACACTATTTCATCATGTCGAAGCAGCTCCTCACGGCCGATTTGGCGTATTGTCATAGCCAGGTCTGTCGATGAGACCACATCCGACGACGAGTTCACGTCAACGCTTGCTGCCGTGGTGACGTTGGTGAATCTACCGAACTTGGTTGTTAATCGTCGCGTCTTCAACGTCTCGAAGGTCCGACAATGTCGGTTGATGTCCGACACCGAATTAAAATTGTCCTTGCTAATGAGAAAGTGGTAGACGTCTTCGGCGATCACCTTCAGTAAACGGCTAATCTTATCCTGTTCGGACATCCGCCGATTCACCAACTTCGTAAGCCTCAGTATCTCTTCAATATAGGCTGTACAAGTTTCACCATTAAGCGGAGCCCTTCGGGCGAGAGTCAGCTCGGCCCGCTTTTTGTTTGCAGAGGTGGCGCCCCCAAAGCAGTTCCTGAGCTCTTCCGTAAATTCGTCGCATGTCTTCAAAGTGTCCTCGTGGTTCTCGTACCAGACGAGTGCCGTGTCACTTAGCGAGAATACAACATTCGTCAGCCGAGTGTAAAAATCCCATTTGTTGCTTTTACTGACGCGTTCGTAGTGAGTTAGCCATTCGTCCACGTCTTCGCCAGGTTTTCCTCCGTAGGGGCGTGGCTCCCTATGAGGCTGTGACGGGCAGCAAGTGTGGATGTCGAAGCGTCCGCGGTGGTGGACATGTCAAGTGGCAACGGCCGAAGACCGGCAAGGCGAGACAGCAGGGCTTCCGTGTTCGGGTGTCGTACCCAGCACGTTCCCCAAATATGTTACGAGGCCGAAGTCGTTTAAAAGGTGGCGTTTATTCAGGAGGCTCCGAGCCGAACAACCGGATGGAGCGAGGCCATGGAATGAAGTCTTCTTCTTTCTCCACCTTGTTTTTCAGAAGCGCCGTGATAATATATTTATCAGCGTGCGATGGAATCGCTCTGTTCTACTGTTGGCGTGAGGGTGATATGGTGGTGTCGTCTTGTGAACTGTGCCGCAAGTTCCAAGCACTTCGGTTACTGCAGACAGAAAGCTTTGCCGCGATCGCTTAGCAAGACGCGTGGCGCACCATGACGCAATATAATGCAGGTCACAATGGTACCTTGGGGCAGAACAAGGCGCGAAGATGTAGGGTTGCGGGCACTGACATGCCGTGAAACTGCAGATAGGCGATTTTGGCCAGCTGGCTGAACGTGTTACAGACAGACAGATAATGTTTTTGGCGTTTACGTAGCTCAAGAAAGACAATGGTCTTTAATAGCAATAACTTTGGCGTGGAATGTGTGCATACTCTAAATCGGTCCTGTCAAATCCACCAAGGCGTAGCGGCTATGGCACCGGGTAGTCTAGTGGCTGCTGATCCCGGGGCCCTGGGATTAGCAGCCGGGTACTATAGCCACTAGATCACCGTGGCCGGGCTCCCACTGTTTTACTCTATTCATGTATAACCAGGAGGAGAGAGACACTTGCAAAAGAGAACTGAAGGATGGATTTGTCAGAGGTCCGCAAGGATTTGCCACATAATACAGTGCTCACAACATTCCTGTGCTTCTGAGTATGCCTCTATTTTGCCTGTTTCATGATTTATATGAAAACATCGCTAGCTGCATCCTATGCGCTAGCGTATCTAACTGGTCGTGAACCGGTGCAGTGTCGCGAACACGTTCGCGAACCATTTCAAAGACTTATTCACTGAAGCGGAACTGGAGCGAAATTGTGCGCGTGGAACCTCAACCATAACGCGAACCCGTGTTTGTCGGTTCGACACCCTCCGCACAATTAGCAGCAAGATAACGGAAAGAATAAGAGATGGGAGATGAAGAAGAGGACGACGAAGTGGAGTGCGCCATTGTACCATCTCCGTGGCTATCTACCTTGGCGATCCCTCATCCCCGCTGACCGTCACTTGTAAATAAACATCCTTCATCCGTAACAGTTAGTGGTGGAGGCGCTGGGTACCCCGACCACAACGAAACACGGGAAACACGGTTCCCCAACCGCCTGATCTGCGTCGAAGCCGCCGCATTGCTGGATTGCCTCCGTCGCCCCCGGCGTCCGAGATGTCCCACACCGAAGCCAACAGACGGAGCGAGCCAACAGCACCTTCGCCCTCAACGGCGGCTGGTTCTTGGCCACGCCAGCACTTGGTTGAGCCCCGCATGTTCGGAGGAAAGCCCGGTGAGGACGTGGACGAGTGGCTGAACCACTACGAACGGGTGAGCAAGCACTATTGTTGGGACAGCGCAGCGCGGCTCGCAAACGTTGTATTCTTCTTGACCGAGACGGCGCTCATGTGGTTTGACAATCACGAAGAGACCTTGACAACATGGGACCGTTTCATGTCCGATATTAAGGAGCGCTTCGGTGATTCGGTCGCAAGGAAGAAGCATGCCGAGCAGACGCTTCTTCAAAGAGCTCAGTTGCCAGGCGAGACGTGCACGACTTATATAGAAACCATACTGAAGCTATGCAGAATGGCCAATCCTCGAATGCCGGAAGAAGACAAAGTCGGACATTTGTTGAAGGGTATCGCGGAGGACGTATATAATTTCCTCATCGGCAAGGAGAGCCTTAGCTCAGTGGCCGACGTAATACGTCATTGCCGCACCTTCGAGGCCCTCAAACTGCGCCGCATAACACCGAAGTTTGGCAGGCTGGCAAATGTAACGACTGTTGCTAGCATCGAGGACGACACGTCGCCGGCCGATCTCGCGAACACCATAAGACAGATTGTTAGAGAGGAGTTAAGTCGCTGCACGGAATTGAACAACGACTTCCGTGATGCCCAACAGTCGCACTTTCCGTCACCAGCTCCTCGAGATCTGTCTGTTGCTGCGGCAACTGTCGGAGAGCGGCACCCGAGAAGGCCTGTATGGACGCAACACAACTACCACCGAGAGGAGGATAACGATCGTGCTGCAGGGTATCCCCGTCGAACAGCCTACTTGGAGCCACGGACATACCCGGTCTACGCGAACGTAAGCCGCGAGCCTCCGGTGTGTTACACCTGCGGTATCACGGGGCATATCTCTAGATTCTGTCCCCACCGTCGCCGGTCGCCGCGGTGGTACGAACGCCAACCACAACCAACGTCCTATGGAACCGAACGTCGCAACTATGACCACTCCTGGCCTCCCTGCTCGTTTGCTCCACCGGTGAGTTTCGGCAACAACACTTCACGACAGCATCCCCGCAGTGATTCCCCCGTCTCCGACCGCAGTCTGACTCCGCCGCCTTCACGCCAACGTCGGTCTCCTTCGCCGAGGCGGCGTTCATCCTCACCACCAGCTTCGGGAAACTAGGCTGCGCGACCGATGGGGGTGAGGTCGCCAGACACGATTCGACACAGATACCTCTGCCCGTTACTATGATGCGGAACAAAGTGAAAGTGGTTATTGACGGTGTATGTGCTATGGCCTTGGTGGACACCGGGGCAATGATATCGGTTATGAGCCTGACGTTCAAGAACCGTCTTAGACGTAAAGTGATGTTCTCCCTCGACAAGCCTACTAGATTCCGTGGAGTAGGCGGCGTTATCCTGGGCATAGACTTTCTGCAAACCTGCGGGGCCTCTGTTAATTGCGGTGCCGGTGAGCTTTCGGTAAACAGCGGGAGTCCAGGAATCGTTGCATGCCCAGAACAGCTACTGCCAGGATTTGTGGACGAACCACATGAAGAACAGAAGACATTTGCTGTAGCTGATGACGTGAGGCTATCTCCATGGTCATTCGCATCGGTATCGGTAGTCGCTTGTTCCTATACTGATGTTTCATTTGATGCCTTTGTGCAACCACTTAGTGATTCTTGTCGGAAGAAAGACCTACTGGTGCCTAGCAGCATTGTATCGGTGATTAATGGCTCCACATCGTTGTGGGCACTAAACTGCTCTGCTGTGCCTGTGCATGTTCCTAAACATATGAAGATTGCTGTATTTGATGACGTCACGAGCAGTTCAACTATGGCCACAGGGGACGAGAATAATTCCATTAAAGTGCGAGCCACCGGCGCCTTCGAAGAGGAAATTACAGGCATGGTCAGCAAGTCGTTGTCATCTCGTGAACGTAACACGTTAGTACAAGTGCTGTCCAAGCATACTTCTGTGTTTGACTTCTCCCAAGACCAGCGCCGCACGACTATTCCATCCTCGCGCGCCCGTCATCGAATTGACACCGGATCGGCTCATCCCATCCGGCAGAAGCCTTACCGAGTGTCGTCCTCGGAGCGCAAGGTTACCGCGGAGCAAGTACAAGAAATGCTTATGAAAAACGTAATACAAGAGTCGTCAAGTCCGTGGGCCGCACCAGTTATTCTGGTGAAGAAAAAAGATGGCTCATGGAGATTTTGCGTCGACTACAGACGCCTAAATGCGGTAACAAAGAAGTACGTGTACCCGCTCCCGCGAATTGACGATGTGATAGACTGTCTGCACTCTGCCTCCTACTTTTCGTCCCTCGATCTACGTTCCGGATATTGGCAGATACCTATGGACCCCGCTGATAAAGAGAAGACTGCTTTCGTTACACCGGATGGTTTATTCGAATTTAACGTTATGCCATTCGGTCTTTGTAATGCCCCTGCTACGTTCGAGAGATTCATGGACACAATTCTTCGCGGACTCAAGTGGGAGATATGCCTTTGTTATCTTGACGACGTCGTTATTTTCGGCCGCACTTTTGAAGAGCATAACGAGCGTCTCAGCCTGGTTCTGGAATGCATGGAGAAAGCTGGTTTGATTCTCAACTCCAGAAAGTGTAAATTCGGGGAACGACAGACATTAGTTCTAGGTCATCTGGTCGACAAAGACGGAGTCAGACCTGACCCCCGCAAGATTGAAGCGGTCAGCGCATTCAAGCCTCCACAGTCATCTCGAGAGCTCCGTAGTTTCCTGGGCCTTTGCTCTTACTTCAGGCGTTTTGTTCCAAGATTCGCCGATATTGTGGAACCGTTGACGCGTCTGTTGCAGAAGGATGCACAGTTCCAGTGGACACCAGAATGTGAGTCATCGTTCCGTCAACTCAAGTTTCTACTTACGTCAGACCCCATTCTGCGTCACTTCGATCCTTGTTCCCCTACCGAGATCCATACAGACGCAAGCGGGGTAGGCATCGGAGCAGTGCTCGTACAAAAGCGAGATGGCGCCCAACATGTCGTTGCTTACGCGAGTCGCTGCTTGAGTAATTCTGAGCGAAATTACACTGTCACTGAACAGGAGTGTCTCGCAGCTGCTTTCGCTGTTCAGAAATTTCGCTGTTACATCTACGGCCGCCCATTCAAGATAGTCGCCGATCATCATTCATTATGCTGGCTTGTCAGTCTCCGAGATCCTTCTGGTCGTCTGGCACGGTGGGCCTTACGACTTCAGGAGTATGACTTCGTGGTGACATATAGGAGCGGCCGCCGCCATGCTGACGCTGATTGTCTTTCCCGCTTACCACTTCCAACGACCCATTCTGAGGAGGACGCTTTCGAAGACTGCCTGGGAGCTACTACGCCCGAGTTTCCCGATGTGACCGTATTCCGACAGGAGCAGCGTAACGACGTCAGTTTGGAGCCTCTCTTCGTCGCGGCGCGCAATCCGAAAGCCAGTGGTGGTTTTTCCATACGTGACGGCTTGTTGTACAAAGCTAACCGCTCTGCAAGTGGCGTTCGCTTTCTTCTTCTTGTCCCGGAGAGCCTCCATACTGCTGTGTTACGTGCGATGCATGACGACCCAACATCCGGTCATCTTGGGTTCGCCCGCACCCTGCAGCGGGTTCAGGAGCGCTTTTACTGGCCTCGCATGCGTCAGACAACAAAGCAATATGTGGCCAGTTGCGACCAATGCCAACGTCGCAAAAGACCTGCAACCGCTTCCCCAGGCCTTCTGCAACCGCTCATTCCGCCTCATGCACCTTTCGAACAAGTCGGCGTGGACCTGCTGGGCCCATTCCCACGGTCATCAAATAACAACCGACGGATCATCGTTTGTGTGGACCACCTTACACGCTACACAGAGACCGCGGCAGTACCGTCATCTACTGCTGCTTGCGTCGCATCTTTCTTGTTGCGTTATGTCGTCTTACGCCATGGCCCACCTCGCGTGATCATAAGCGACCGTGGTCGTCAGTTCGTGGCAGACACTGTTGAGGAGTTGCTTCGGCTATGTGGAACGCAATTTCGACACTCCACGCCGTATCATCCGCAGAGCAATGACCTTGTTGAACGTACGAACCGAACCTTGACGAACATGATAGCCATGTACGTGTCATCGGATCACAAGAACTGGGATGATGTGCTACCATTTATAACATACGCCTACAACACTGCGAAGCATGATACAACAGACTACACCCCTTTTTATTTGCTCTACGCCAGGTCACCGCGGAGCTTCCTTGACACTATTCTGCCGTTTTCATTAGACACAGAAGATTCAGTAGCCAAGACACTTTGCCTTGCCGAGGAAGCCCGTCGAATAGCACGCATCCGAACGTTGGCATCTCAAAGCCGCTCAAAGCAACGATATGACAGCACCCATGAAGAGGTTTCGTTTGAAAAGGTGATCTAGTGCTGCTATGGATTCCACAGCGCAGGCGTGGCTTGTGCAGCAAGCTTCTATCACATTATGTCGGCCCGTTCGTTGTGCTTGATCGCCTGAGTGATCTCACGTATGTACTTGCGCGGCTTTTGTCTAAAGACAGGCGCTCCAGGAAAACGCAACTCGCTCACGTTGCACGTCTCAAACGTTACTATCCCACCACAGCATAATGACTCACCCGGTGGGCTTCGTCTGCGAAACGGGGATTGTAACGGAAAGAATAGCAGATGGGAGATCAAGAAGAGGACGACGAAGTGGAGTGCGCCATTGTACCATCTCCGTGGCTATCTACCTTGGCGATCCCTCATCCCCGCTGACCGTCACTTGTAAATAAACATCCTTCATCCGTAACAATACATTGATACTCTCAAGTGATCATCGAAAAATGCATGATGGTAATCTCTGTAAGCAGTGTGCTGCAATAAACTTGAAATGTTCGGGCTGCCTGCGATGTGTTGGAAGAGCTAGGTGGGAGTGTTTCGATGCTATCACATACGTAGCTCGTGAAGTGCCAAGTGCCGTTTTCGCTCCACACGAAGCGATGATTCGTGTGACCGACCGGCCAAAGTGCGACGAGTGAATGAAATTCACGGTGTGTCGCAAGTCTCATTTCGGCCCCTGATTTGCAATCTATCAAGCACATGTGCAACCTTGCGGATAGACGAAAACCAGTTGCTGGAATGGTTTCCGCGCAACATAATTGTGCTTTCCCGTACATTCAAATGTGCATGTCCGATTTATCAAGTGAGTAGGATTTTCTGCAGTCGGGCTTTGTATTTCTTCTTCCTGATTTCACTTTGAGTAATTCAATTTTGTTCAGTATAACGTACGCGTGCGCCTAGCCAAAGGGCCTGCGTGGTCTGGTCCTTTGGCTTGCTGCAAGGAGGTTCTCTGAAGGGGTTGTTTCTGCTGTGGACGCCGACTCCTTCACGCTCTCGCGTTGAAAAACATCTCACTACTTTTCTACCGACAGCGCACCTTAAATACCAGTCGCACCCAGCGTTAGACAAACAAATATTTTTGTCGCGAACCACCTTATGGGCCCGGGGTGTCGGTGCCTAACGTGGTCGTGGTCATGTCCACAAACAAATGTATAATTGAGGGAAACTGGTACGAGTTCACATAACATGATTCGGAATAATATAAGAGACTGCAATAATCATTTTATTGCAATAATGAAGAGGAGTTAGTTAAATTCGTGCCTGACGCGAGAAACTCACACGTGCACTGGTTGACGGCACTGTTTCCAGGATCCGTGCACACTTACTGTCTACAGGGCAAAAGTGCATAGTTGATCAAAACTGGTTCATCACACCGATTGACGTGTTCCTGCGGCAAACAGCGGGGCGTCGCTGCTTCGCACCTCTCCAGGTTTCACTTTGGTGGAGTTCCATTTTTTCTTGCAAATAACTCTAAACGCTTATTTACATAGAGCAATTATGTATACTTGCAATGTCAGTGTTATATTTCTTTCTGTGCACAGACCTTCAGATCACCACAACGCGCTCAGGAACTTCACTTTATTGCTACAATCCTAAAGGTCCATGCAAATAACGTAGGAAAGTCTCGACTGTTCATTGCACTATTGTGTGTCCCAAGTTTCCTCCCGCGAACTTGCTGCTCCCCGAGCTAAACACAGTGCAGGCAAACAAACAATTTTCGCAGAATGACATACGGATGTCACACTTACATGTAATGTTCAACAGAGTGGTGTCGTAAATGTTTAGCAGGCTTCCTTGTTACGCACCGCCCTCTTTGCTCGCTGATTTATTGATTTCAGGTGTTGATTCTCCTGAAACCATGGTATGAATATGAAAGACGCCATAGTGTGGGGTCTCCGGAAAATCGCCACCACCTTTGGCTCTTCAGCGTGCACCGACATCGACAAGCTCGCTAGCAGCAGATTGTCCTCAAAACGTGAAAATTCGCCATCAAAGGAGCAAATAAAGCACCAGGTCACACCAACCAAACTGACAATCAGCTATTCTTTATATGGAATTATCCATGTTATCTACCTTCCCGTTGCAAGAACTACAGAAGACTTACACTGACGCAAGCAAACGAGCGGTCAGGTTATATCGATTCATATTGAAGCAAAAATGCGCAAACGTCGAGGGCGAACAGCAAGGCAACGACAAACACGGGCACTGCATTGAGGATACTAGCAGGTTAACATCGAGAGGAATAATATGCAAGAATGAGCTGTTAGATTGTGTTAATAAACTTATCTACCTTCCTCTGGTCAGCGTTGCAGCGCAGGACTACGTAATGCACATGGGTAGCAGGTCACTTGAAAGCATTAATAAAAACAAAAAAAGACAGCTTCCACTTAGGTAAAATACCGTGTTATACTCCATAGCTGGTGGATGAATGTTCCATTGAGGACAGTTGAATGTACTTTCTGCAATAAGGAAACCGACCATTCGGTGAACCCACATACGAGCTGCGTGCCCCAGCTATCAGTTAGGTGCTCTTCTTTGCCTTGCAGGTGAGCGTGGGGCAAATCAGAGTGTCTTTGCTTGAAAAAGATGCGTTGCAGTGAAGGAAGTTAAAAGAACTACCCTCTTTGTGGGTGCCAATGTGGTACCTCAGGGTGCTTTGCCGCGCAAAGGATGCCTTGCAGTATGCACAGGAGAAGGGACGCTCCCCTGTGTGGGTGCGCAAGTGGTCCTTGAGTGTGCTTCGATGCGAAAAGGATTGCTTGCAGTGGACGCAGGAGAAGGGACGCTCTCCTGTGTGGGTGCGTACGTGGGTCGTGAGGGAATGTTTTTGCGAAAAGGATGCCTTGCAGTGGACACAGGAGAAGGGACGCTCCCCTGTATGGGTGCGAAGGTGCTTGGTCATGTGTCCCTTGTTCGTGCTCTCATAGGGGCACAGCCGGCAGGAATGCAGTTGGCCTTGTGTGGACACCAAGGAACGGTACTGTAGGTCTGAGGGTGACGACGACGTGGAGCCTGCAAAGCCATAGAGAGCGCATGAGGGCCATTCGAAGGGCGCGTGGCAATGCATGTGAAACTGCTCCGGTGCGCAGGTAATCGAGCCGCTGTGCGGCGTACGTAATGCACTCAATAAACTTGCATACCCATCTTAAGGTTACACTGCCTCCCATGCACGCGTTTTTCTTCGTCCAGACATCAAGGGACGGGAATGACCTCCCCACGACCTTCCTTGGCCATCTTGAAAGAGATTACAGAAGAGCTGCTTTTCTAGGCATGCCACCCGTCATGTAGAACCCATTCCCTTGGGGGCCTTGGAGTTATAAAAACATTAATCTTGGCTTAAACAAATATTACGCTACCGAAGTGCACTCGCCTGATAGCTGTTTCACACGAGTTTTAATATACGTGGGCACAGCTACTATGGTTATCGGATGCCAACACCGCTGGTAATACGCATGCGCCGGAGTTCGATGGCATTGTGCCGGTGTACTTAAGGAGATATTCTTAAGCTTATGCGTACCAGAAACAACGCTTGCCGTTTGAACAAATTACGTTTTTTTCACATACAATTCCGCACATGAAGAGAAGCACTTCACAAGGCAGCGCACGAAGCATATATGGACAAGTATACTAGGCTGGATTTTATGTAGGGATAGAGCGTCGGTTTCTTTACACGTGTTGTTTCGCATCCCTTGCCCTAAACATATATATGGGGTTTTTCGCATACTCTCCTGTCTTACTAACATTACGTTCACGAGGAAATTCTGGGAATGGTGCGAATTCCAGTGAGAACGGTCGAATATACAGTGGCGCACGCATAAAGGCGATTATCGGCGATCGAAGAGCGTGCTCCGCATCTATCATTGTGCTAAATCTCTTGAGCGTCAGTTGCTTCTCTGGGCGCAATTTTACATGACGGAGAACTTCTAAGCGTGCGGGTCTTCCTTTTTCAGCGTTACAACGATGTGCCAATATTAAGCAAAATATGACAAAGGAATTACCAAATGATGAAAAATTTGATAGGGCTAAAATGACATCACAAGAGGTGATGATGAAAGACACTGTTTGTTTTAAAATAATTTCTTTCATGGGCCAGCTCAGTTTAGACATTTACTTTGAATGTTCACGCAGGGCATTAACTAAATGATAAATATACCAGGAAATCGCAAAGGAAATGTATGTGCGAGAGGACTGCACCAATAAGAAAATCTCCCAATTTAACCCCTCCTTCCCACACACACACACAAACGAAGCATGGATTTGGACACACAACATCACAACAGGAACACAGAGAACTATGGGGCTGTATAACCAAGGCGTCTACAATACGTAGCTGCATAGTCATTTCAAAAACAATAGGGAGGACACAGCAATGAGAAAACAATGTGGCACTACGAAGTTGTCACGATAACTTGAGGTACTCTGAGCACATCATTTCCGGCACTCTCCAGACCCGTCATCGCTTTGCGCTGAGGACACTGAGCTGATTCTTCATGGTAACGAAAGAAAGCAAGATACCCTCTGAAGCATTGTGATTCACTTGTGTCCATCTGTGATCACAGAGCTGACTCCAGTAGCACAAAATGCGTTAGGTACGATGAGTTCCGAGTATCGCCTTTCGCTAAACACTGCACAAACATTTTCACCTCATTGCAATGCACAGCAACTAAGGCTCCGGATGACAACAGTTTCTTTCACCATTATAGCCGGGATGAATGTGTTAGAAAGATGCACAATTGCATTCTGCATACAACTGAAACACAGCTATGAGATGCACTGTTTCATTAAAATTTTCGATATAATAATGGGCCAGAAAGGAAAGTTCACAAG
Source organism: Hyalomma asiaticum (assembly GCA_013339685.2). Taxonomy (NCBI): domain Eukaryota; kingdom Metazoa; phylum Arthropoda; class Arachnida; order Ixodida; family Ixodidae; genus Hyalomma; species Hyalomma asiaticum. The sequence continues at coordinate 71,277,163 of CM023489.1, forward strand.
GCTGGATAAGATAGCGCAGAACATTCATAAGGAAGAGGATGCAGAGGATAATTTCTGGCGATTTATAAAGCGTCCCGCTTGTTGGATTCTCCGTGGAAGATTTGCACGCATCTGGAACAGAAGAGAGGTGAGCGTTCCCATTAGAGCACGGACACAGACACATTAGGGTAATGCCTAGGTATAATATAGTTATGAAATAGAACATCCCGAACGCAATTTAAAAAGCAAGCCAAGTAATTAATTCTTCCTGAGTGTTAGCTTTTTGTGTTAAGCTCTCCATTGTTTACATTTTTATATGCTGTATGATGTATACTACACAATTTGTGAAGTAGTAATTCCGCATGTGTGCAACCCTGTCTTCCTGCTTTTCTTATTGTTTTTTTTTTCCTCTGAAAAGAGAAGAGTGTTGTTTTCTTATTTATTCTCCTTGTAGTGTTCCACACACATGTGTTGCAGTTGTATCATTTGTAAATGAAAGATCTCACTGCCGCATCTTCTGTCTGGGTGACGCAGCCTAGTCAGGCACCTTATACGGGCCTTTTTCTGCGTCCCAGACGGCAACTGTAAATTCTCTTGAATAAAGCCTCAATCAATTAATCAAACCAACCTTTCACGGTTGGTGTCAACATTACTAAGAGGTATCAAATGACATTGTAATGAATTATGGTTATAGCTTTGTAATTGCGTGGTAACAATTTCAGTAACGAACTGCCCCCATCTACTTACGTAATTGGAGATACAAAGCTCAAGCGGAAAATAGAAACTCCAGCACATGAGTTTAGTCGAATTTATAAAAGTGATTACCAGCGGTAGTTTAACGCAGAGGCGCCGAACGTCCGATATTTCGGAGAAGCATACTACAGTGTTCCTTTTTTGTTCCCTTCTTTTAGTGCTTTGCAATAAAGAAGTCTTTCAACTGGCACCGCTATGCTACGATAACGATTGGCATATTCGATATTCGTATCAGAAAATCAAGTACACACAATCAATTTTCATTTTCGCGCTACTTGTCGAAAATTCCCCTTAGGAACACTTGCTAATGAAATGCACGCAGTTCAAACAACGCCATGATGCAAGAATAAAGTCACTGAGCGATTGGGCCATTAAGGGCACCATATTTGCGCAACACAGCTCTTAGATACTGCCGACGTATTTATAACTGTAGACTGCTGATCCGAAGGTCACGGGATCAAATCCCGTCCGCAGCGGCTGTGTATTGATGGAGGCGAAATGTTGAGAGCCGTGTACGGTGCGATGTCAGTGCGCGTTAAGGAAGTCCCAGTGGTCAAAATTTCCGGGGTCTCTTGTACAGTATCTCATAATCATAGCTGGTTTGGGGACGTAAAAGCCCACAAACCACCATAACTGCAGACGATTCACAACTGTAATACGAAGTGATCAGCTTTTAGGTGCCGAACCAATCACCCCCATGGTGGAGTATTGGGCAGTGGTCATGGGCCCCTGGTGTTATTTGAAATAAACAGAAATCAAAATACACACAGAATTCGTAATGCAGCCGCAGTGGCCGGGATTCGATTCCGCGACCTCGTGAATTCACAGTTGTAGCTAGCTTTGTCTGGAAGCAATGCCATATGGGCACCTGTTTTATATAATATGCAGCATGGTTTAAAGAAACGAATTCGTTATATAAATGCACTGCTACGTTTATCGACATACGATCGGATACATTCAATGAAGCGTCTTCAATAATTACACACTTATTTTAGGAGGCTGGATCACATTTCCTTTTTTTGGAAAAAAATCTTTATCCCCTGACAGCCGTCATCATTGTGACATTTGATCGATACAGCGCATCTTCTAATTAACACCCTTTTCGCTACAGTCACTTAGGGGCTTAGGCTGTGATAGGTGAGAACCACCGAAGAATTTTAAAGAAAGCTAAATGTAACACTTGATAATGAAAATGTCCTTCAATTTTCAAAAATAGAACGCGCTCCAACAATGATAAACCTTCTTCTACGGCGTTTCAATCTTGGCGAAATCCCATGTCACGTTCTTGCTGCGTGCATTAATTCTTTTCAGCAACAACTTGCTTGACTTTCTTTCTTGCTGAGACACTGCAAAACGAAAAGAACTTGCCATGTTATCACAGAGAAGTAGAGAACACGCAATGCTTATAGGAAGGATTCGTATTGTACCCAATTAAAGGTTCCCTGAAACACTCTTTGAACATATCAAAAAAAAAAAAAAGAACACCGCCGATTCGATTTGGAGGCTTGTACGGACACGTCAGGCGAATATTGTTCCACCACATATGCAGAAGGGAACTTGCAGTTTTTGTTTCAAAATACCTTCGCAAAGCACCGGCTCTTCTTGGAACAAAACACGTCATAACTGGCGTGGGCTTGAAGATAATTGAGTGAGCTACCGCTGGCCAATAACCATGTGCATTTGCCACGGTTGCCGTGTGGTTGCGTCCCGTACCCCTAGTGACAATTTTCACGAGCTTGTCACTGGGGCAGCGGGAATACTTACAAAGGAAAAGAGAACATAAAAAAGAAAGCATTTCCCCGAGGGTGAACATGGTTAAGTGCGAATGCACGGGGTGATGCTATGAGGGGGAGTAAAGTTACGATTAAAGTGTAATTAATGAATTTAAAGTGTTGTCATGATGCATTGTACATACACACACATTTATACACGAAGTATTATTTATTTATACCTCGCAATTTTGTAGATGCATAAATGCACACATCGCCGAGCACGTCACACACACACACTCTACACACGTCACTACAGATCAGCACCTATTGGTGTTATCGTTGTAGCTCACGGTTAGTACCAGCGCTTTGTGATGCGAGAAATGTACGGTGAGCGGATCCGGCAAGACGGCGCGGACCGTACAGTTCCTACTGAATGCCGAGTCAATGAAGCCACCGTTGATCGTGGTCGGAAACTCCTACCGCGATGGATCCAACCTGCGATGGATCCATACTGCGAAAGACTTCACCGACCGCGGAGCCGAGCGAGAAGAGAGCGGGCGGCAGCCGGCGGACGTTTATATATGGACTGACGCACCGGCGCCACACACACAGCTGCACAGCGACGCCAGCTGCACTGCGCGCCATGACGTCACGCCGCGGAGAGCGGTGCGCCCGCGCAAACCGCGGTGAGGAGGCGGAGCGCGCGCAGTCACGTGGGGTGTGACGTCGCTGCGCCGTTGCTACAGGCGCTCCTCTCCGCTCCTCGCGCCGTTGCTATGGGACGGCGGATTCAGGGTCGCTTATAAAGTGCATTCGCACTTAAAATGTTCCAAGGTCATGAAGCGATCGGGAATCTTTGGTTCCCGGCCCCTCCGAGGGCGATGCCCTCCGCGGGTTCTTAGGAACCCTCGTCCCAGGACACAATAAAGTTCCTCTGTCTGTCTGTCTATGAAGCGTTCCAGCGTAGCTTTCCCTCTTTTCACCTTCATCTGGGTTGCTTGCAGCGCCCTCGTTTGACGAAGGGAGAATGAACACGTTCGAAGGGCAGCATTTCCCTGAAACTTGACACTGTAGCGCCGAAAATACCTATTGGAATTTCGCTTCTTGCGGCAGACAATTTGTATAGGTTACTCGGAAAAGCGTTGCCCATTACTCATACGTATCTGCTAACAAGACGAGGTTAAGGTTGTCCGTCCTTTTGCAGAGTATTCGAAACACATAATATGCGAACCACATCTGATTGAAGCATATGCGCAGGTGCGATTATCACACGAGCCATAAACAACGAATGCGCGCTCGTAATACGTACCGAAATATACCTAGTAACAGCACACCAGTGCAGTGACAAGGCCTTCATTCAGAGAAGAGTAATGTGCTCCAAGGAATGCAGTCACTCTGTTGCTGTCACTCATTTGTCACTCTCTGTTGCTGTTGCTGTCACTCATTTGTTTGCGTGAAGTAACAATCGGTAAAGCTTTGCGTGGTAAAATCAGAATATGACACACGCAATAATAGGTCATACGAGCTTAGTTTAATAATTATAGCGGCCAGCTTCATGGCCATCGCTTGCCACCATCGCGCGGGCCGCGCCGCATTTCTCGCGGGGCTCATGCCGCGTGGCTCAAGGTAACGAGCCACGATGAAAAAAGAAGAGAACGTGAAGTGACAAGGCCTTCATTCAGAGAAGAGTAATGTGCTTCAAGGAATGCAGTCACTCTGTTGCTGTCACTCATTTGTCACTCTCTGTTGCTGTTGCTGTCACTCATTTGTTTGCGTGAAGTAACAATCGGTAAAGCTTTGCGTGGTAAAATCAGAATATGACACACGCAATAATAGGTCATACGAGCTTAGTTTAATAATTATAGCGGCCAGCTTCATGGCCATCGCTTGCCACCATCGCGCGGGCCGCGCCGCATTTCTCGCGGGGCTCATGCCGCGTGGCTCAAGGTAACGAGCCACGATGAAAAAAGAAGAGAACGTGCAGTGACAAGGCCTTCATTCAGAGAAGAGTAATGTGCTCCAAGGAATGCAGTCACTCTGTTGCTGTCACTCATTTGTCACTCTCTGTTGCTGTTGCTGTCACTCATTTGTTTGCGTGAAGTAACAATCGGTAAAGCTTTGCGTGGTAAAATCAGAATATGACACACGCAATAATAGGTCATACGAGCTTAGTTTAATAATTATAGCGGCCAGCTTCATGGCCATCGCTTGCCACCATCGCGCGGGCCGCGCCGCGTCTCTCGCGGGGCTCATGCCGCGTGGCTCAAGGTAACGAGCCACGATGAAAAAAGAAGAGAACGTGCTCGCGGTCACGGCCGGACTCGACGCTGTAGCCCGCCACTCCGTTCTGAATCGGACCTTGTTCACTGCAGCTAAATAAAGTAGCGACCACGGCACGGCCTGCATCGGCCGCCGTTACGGCTATCGCTTCTTCCCTAGACTAATAATAAATTTAACAAACGTGTGTAGACGTATTGCCCCCGTTCGGTAAGCCTGTACTATGGACGGGAATGGGGCCCTTACAGTCAAGTTGTAGCCGCCAGGAGCCTCCACCATCGCATATCCCATCAGTTCCACTGTGGACACTTTTTCGTTATTCATCGGGAGAGCATTAGCCGGCCGCACCGAATACTCCAAGAGGAGCGACGGCAGTGTGCCCGTTGAGCGCCGTGTCGTGGGTCAAAATTGCAGGTTTTTTACATGAAATTAAACATGTATTTCGAAAACGGAAGATGTGTGGCCTCGTTGGTAGAGCATGTGAAAAAAAAAATGTGAAGAGCTAGCGAAGGACGAGAAGATACACATATAGACAGGCGCAGCACGAGCGCTCGCGTTCCTGCCATTTGTCTTTTCCTATGTAGCTGAGCTTTTGTTATTTTTTCTTGGCTGAAAGTACTAGGAACGATGAACTGCTAGACCAGGCAGCCTCATGATGTAAAAGGTGAAATCAAGAGAGCTGGCGCTGAGACCACGCACCTCGACATTCCGCCAACGCGTACGAAAACTCTTTCGAAAAACACGCACTTGGCTGCCTGTTGGACGGTTTGGTTTCCTTGACCAACTGAATGAACCATTTGCTCAACAATCAGTGCAATAGCACTTTTGTGGCTGGTTAGAGAAAGAGTTAAGGTGGAGGTCAATGAAAAGAAACAGCGCTAAAGTGATACCTTGCCTCTGAGAACCCCTTCCACTGTTCGACTGTTTTACCTAGCGTGGCTACAATATTTAATTAAGGTTACGCTTTTCGTTGTCGCCTGCAATAACTCCATGCAATCAAATAAACAGTTGGCGTCAATTGTACCCAAGAAGGCGCCGTGATAGGTATATATGCTAACGCGAAGACGCCCTGCGGTCGTTGTGCTTTAACAGCGAAGCTATTTGCATTTGTTAGACCGTCAGGAATCCGCGTAAAATTCTGCAGAGTCGCGCATTACCATAGCAACCAAGCCCAGCTAAGTATATCAAGATAAGCTAAGCATGTTTGGGACTAATTATGCCAGCATAATTAAACTAACACTAAATATATCTTGCGTACATTGAACAAATATATTTAGGTCACGCCTAATTCGGCTAATACTAATTAAACCAAGTGGGATTATGCTGACAAGCATAAGCCAACACTAATTAAGGGGTGAGTCTAATAAAGTTCACACTACTTAAGGCAAGCCCATTTGAGCTGATGAAGAACAGGTTACCGAGTGATACTAAAGAAGCCCTAGCAAGCCCAAGTATATGACCTAGCAATTTCAAACTTGAAATCAACTAGCGTCACTGTGTTAAGCCATACGGGACTCAGCCCAAGCTTCGCCAAATTTAAGTCGAGAACTGCGAGGCAAGTCTGCCTCAGACATGACGGTAGAAAAAAGAAAAGGTATGTTTGCGTTGTATGCAATGCCTAAAAAAATTGCTAGCGGGTACGTAGCCGATTCGCAAGCGAGCGGGAAGCGAATTTACTCTTTTTAATTGCACCGAATAACGGTACATTAAAACGGTATATTATTGCATGGTATATTAAAATTGATGCAAACGGATACAGTTTAATGTGATACAAGCTAGTTGGTCATACATCCACGCCATTTAGTGAATTGCACGTTTATTGCGTCAGAACAACCTAGATGGCTCCAAAATACCGTAAATATACCAAAATATGGGCCACCCTCACAAAAATGCTAGCGGCAGTAATTCTTCTAAAAAAATAATCTGCATAATTTACAACTCACGTCTATGTAAAACTTAGTGGCGCGTTCGGCGACCTCTGGAAGTTCTTCCACGGCGACTTCATGTAATTATACATTGTTCGATTCCACAACGCTACAGTTGTAACTTCTGCAAAGAACTATTCCGATGCAATAAGCTTGCAAAATGTATTTGAAAAAATATTTGATGCGGTGCCAGGCGACGAGGCGTCCGCTTAACTGACTCCGTCAACAGGGTAGGCAGGCGCGACTGCTCTCCCGACGGTGACAAGCCCGCTGCGGCAACGGGGCTAGTGTCGTCGCGGGAAGTTAGATGTGCAACGTTAATATGCTTGACCTCATCGGCGTGACGCTTTGCTCGCTGCGATAAAACGGTTCTTCGCTGGTCAATTAAGCGTGTCGGCGTGACGTCAGGCGGCTAGTAAGGTCAAAGTACCCTAGCTCGCGCTAAACAAATTTTGTCTTGCTATAATAGTAAGTCTGAGTCTAAGTCTGAGTCTAAGAAATGGCGACGATAGCCGTGAATAACACGGTAAGCACTTGTTCCGAAAACGCTAAACGCATGATCGAACACAAATAAATGTTTTTTTGAAGCAATCTTCAAGGATATGGGAAAAAGACACCTCACATGTTCAGTCTGATGTTTTGCTGGATCTATGGAAGACTGCCTGTCGGCTTGGTTTGACACTCGGGTCGAGTTGACTTTCGTCGCAGGCAAGCCCTTACACGCTGGTACTCTTCATGTAGTGGGGATGCCGACAGGCCGCTGCTACGTGACCGAGGTCCGCTGCCTTGAGCTCGTCTGAACGGTGGATTTCGCTACCAGGAACAACCCGTAGACCACCTCAGGCAAGAGGTGATGTTACCACAACGGTCTCCTTTAGGCCCAGTCTTGGTAAACGCCTCAAGCCGCTCGAGCTGTAGGCGATAGGTACGCGGTGCATACGCTAGCTGTATACGCCGCCACAGCAGGCACCCCTCAGCGTCTGCACCACCAGCCTGGCTGGGGTTCGTCTTCTGGCAAGCCCAGGAAGGGCGAGAGGAGCTACAGGAAGAGAGCGCTTGCCCGAAGCACCATGTATCCTCCCAATTCCGAGCTTATCCTTCACTTATTCAGCTGTTATCGAGCATGCTTCCTGTCCCTGGCACATCTTCTTCGGCACCCCATCTTCAATTTTAACACACGGCTGAAGGTCCTCAGCAAGTCTTGAAGTGTTCACACAGATCGGAAGAACAAATCCGCTGCACATGCTACGTTACAGCGCCCAGCGTCTTGAAGACATACTCTTGCAGCGACGAAACTACAGAAAAGTGGGAGGTTAGGCACGACGGCACGATTTACTCGTAAATTAAAACAGCGGAGTAACACGCAAAAGAATGACACGAGCAATAGTGATGTTTTCACTGCCTTTCTATCACTGGTCTCGTATCACATGTGCCTTTTCTAATCTGAACTGTTATCCACTCGGCTGATTTAAGCTACTCTAAATCGACACGACAAGATGTCATTTCGCTCTCTCTCATTTATTAATCGTCACACTACCATGTTAGGGTACATTCGAGAAGATTATTTTTCAAAAAGTTCGAGTCGTAGCACTGATTTGTTCGGCAGCTGCGATCGGCGCAAATGAAAGTGTTTCAGTCATGAAATGTAACCGCATGGAAACGGCCTACGTGAGCGAAGAGATATGATAAGAACGACAGCGCGTACTCATTCAACGTATTTTTAGCGACAATATAAATTTTATAGACATGTGTGATGTCGCACACTCGATTAGTTGACTGCACAGTGAAACGTGCTGCACGTTATCCCACTTTACGAAGAATAGAAAAGTCCTGCCCGGGTCGTTTAGTGGCTATGGCATCCGGAGGCTGATCCGAATGTCGCGGGACCGAATTCCAGGCGCGGCGTCTGCTTTTCGATGTCGGTGAAATGTTGAGGCCCATGTTCTTGTGCGATGTCAGTGCATGCGTAGTGGTGTCCGCACTCACACAAATCCGCCTTTTGCAGAAAAATGGAGCGATGGTCGGCGTCATCAGGGGCCTTTGAACACTCACTAAGAATCAAACGTTCGGAGGCAGGCGATGACGTAGGATAGTGTTGAGACAGCTGCAAAATCATCGAAGGAGTAGAGCACACGAATGTTGGGATATCTGTGGTCTCGCGGTTGACGTTGTTGTAGGCGAAAGGGAGAGAAGTGTAATGAGGCAGTGCTTCGTACCACCTTCTGTGCTTAGAATTCACCAGAACGTGGGGAACCGCTAAACCTTACAGGAAAATACCCGCGCTCGTTACCTCGCCATGCTCTTGAGTCGCCTAGCCACATAATTATCATAACACGACACTTTTATCGTGTGTGTTTGCTCGATTCGTTAAGATTATGAATTAGTGTGCTGTAAAGGACAAATGACGAACTGGCGATGCGCCAACAAAACTCGCCGACTAAGAAGGCACCATAGTTCGCCTTTCGCTTGTACACAGCACAGAATCCATCCCATACATGTCAACATGGCGTGAAATAACGTCTACACGCTCGCGAGCGCAGGCGCAGGCACATGCTATGACACCACAATACGAGCTACTCTGTACAGAGTGGTGACAACCAATGGGCGCTGCAACGCCATTTTCACAGTGGGCGGTTGAGCTTCTGTGCGGTGGCCGTGCTTCATTCAGGCCCGAGAACACACACAGGAACCTGTTTATGAACGCCAGCGCAGCTGAGTCCCAGGGTTCGAGTGATTCAATATGGCAGGGGGCTGTGACCACCCTGCAGAAGAGCGCGCGTGTATCTAGCCAATCTAACAGAGGCAACCACGACCTTAAAGGGAAACTGCAGCGACATTACAATGTGAACTGACCTTCTTGAAATTCTCAATGTGTATTCTTTTCTCTACTGCAGTAATGTATGGGAAACCTGGTGGTTCGAAGTCATTTATTTTCCTGTAAATGAACTTTAAAACTTTTTAGGGGATTCTCTTGCGAGCATCTCTGTGTTTTTGATCTCGGCACCTTCAGAGCTGCCTACCCAAGCCTGCGGGCCTTCAAGAGCGAAACGGCGATTCTTCAGCACTCAAATCGTCACTCTCAAGTTCAGGAAAGCTGGCACAACTGAACACACTATCGGATCATCTGGCCACTTATTTTTCTGGCACGCGCCTATCTCCATATTTCTGATGAGGGGAAGGCTTTGACCTCATCGCATACGCTGCACGATGCGCCAATTTGTTTGGGTTTCGCATTCAACATGCTTTTCAGGTGGTTATTTAAGATTGTTAGTGCGTTTCCGAGCAAATTAAACAACTTTGGGGGTTACAGGACTAGCAGTACCATCGAAAACATGGATATCAGAACACGGCGACAAAACCACAGGTTTTGCCCTTTAAGCCAAAGTGCGAGACTCCCACGTGCTCCATGGATTAATAGGGGGCGGGGAAACACGGCGACGCAGTTAGTGCGCAGCCTCCCGATGGCTGTAGAATAACTCTAGACGCCGTGGGCACTTTGCGCCACCTCACGGGTGACAATAAAGCCTCTTCCACGCTGAAGCACGTCCCATTTACCAACTGGTCCCAGTTCGCAAATGGGACCAGCTGCCTATTGAAAATGTGTTCCTTAAACCAGTTGAAGTGGGACCAGTTGCCTACTGGAAATGTGTTCCTTAAACCAAGTGAACTGGAACCAACTGCCTATTGGGACCAGTTGCCATCTGGCTCCAGTTGCCGAACTTATCACACTCCATGCCAGGATGCGCAAGTACTGCAGCAATCTCCAGTATACCTCGACTTGCGAGTGGCCCCCATCTTAGCACTTGATAAAATATAGGGGACAACACAATGCTGAAATCTGAAAAAACCACTTTATTGCACGAACTGTCCTTATGGAACTTGTTCCTACGCAAGGTGCTGAGAGGTGACAATTTATTAAAACATTTACAGCTCGAGTTTCCGCTGGGAAAGAATCACTAGTGCTTTCTGGGATGCCCACGTACTCTTACATATTTCGTAGCTCTTGTATGCACATCGCCATGTGAAAGCAACATATATAAGCACAGTTGGCGAAAAATGAACAATATATATTTTATACAAGCAATCTTGGCGAAACTAAGCTTTATTTCGATATCACAGACACTGTCTGACGGCTATTTAAAAACAGTGCATTAGCTAAAAGTATAATAGAACAAAAGAAATCTATTGACATTGAGCCTAATGCGTAGAACAAAAACAGTAAGAAATGTCTGATGTCCTCCAACACTCAGGATATTATACTACTATTAATACATCACAAGTCGCTCAATACTCGCAAGGAGCATTTTATATCCAAGCAACATACGTGAAAACCTATTTCATGTACCCTTAATTAATCTGATTATAGCCTTGCACTAACCGGCCTACAAAGTAAATACTCCTTGAACAGGCATATCCTGCACATATACACACTTTCGTGGTCACGGAAATCATCCTCAGCACAATTTTAATTTCGGATCCCATCTGATAGTCATGCTCCTAATTCTGATAAAGTTCATATAGCAAACACTATAAGCAGTGTTCATGCCCTGGCCTAATCTGATGAAGAAAGGAGGAAAACAAACGCAGCAGATTGTCCTGTTCAGTCACGCCTTTCTCTCTAATCAAGAGCCCGCAAAAGTAACATGATTGAGAATATACATCTGGCCCCTGAACACAGTCGTCTGTTTCTCTGATAAGACAGACAGATTTGCAGGTATAAGCATGAGTATACTCGCTTCATAATTATTTATGCTATTCTCTACAAGTTTTTCAAAGCACTGATATCGCGAGAGGCCCTAAAATTAAGCAGCACCGAGTAACACCCAGTGGAAAACACTGCCTTCAACTCAACCTTCCAACGTAGCAACCCGCACCACATTCATGCCGTGCTGTAGTGTTTCTACGTCCACGTTCTCTAAAATGAATGGAACAAGTTAATTTATCACATAAGCGGATTACCTCCGAAAGGCCGCATCATTACCATGGTGAGTGGCTTCTATTCCACACACATCACACCGCCCACGATGGCTCCGAAAAGCCGCGTCATCATGGAAGAAAACATCTGTCGCCGTTCGCGTGAAGTCGGAACGTCCTCCAGATATGAAACTATCGAACAAGTACTAGGTCAGCACTTGTTATTTTACGAAATCAGCGAGTTACAATTTCCTCTTCAGAAGACATGATAACCAGCAGTGGAGGCCAGCAGCACAGCGCAGCCATAGACCTCTAATGTCACCTGTGTCACCATGTGTGATCTACGAAAATAGCGCGGGAATTTCTGGCCTCTAAGAACGTTGCTCTATAGGAAGCTTCTTGGTGCCAGTAAATATTTGAGCATTTGCGCAGAGTATGATTTTAGTTCATTACGTATCTGTATATTGGTTTTAGTTCGCTGTTTCTGTATTATACGCATACGTATTGGTGATGGTTAAGCTGTTATACAGCCGAATCCGCCGAATCGCCAGTGCGCGGCCGGTGTTCTGTGCCGCTGCTCTGTGGCTGTTTTCTTCGAGCATCTGTTTGTCGTACGGAATGCAGTGTCGGAAAAGGGTATCAGCAGAGCAAAATTGGTTTAACATAGTGCTAACACCCCCATGTCGGTCAGGCGCGCTTTGCCAGCGGCGTTTGCCGTCACTTCGTCCCCGAGATGGACAAGTGCTCACAACGTTGAGCACAGAGTGTGTGAAACACGCGACCACACTAGAGAAGAGGTGAAGCGGAGAAGGACAGGCATTTTGCGCAGTAAAGAGTTGTAGCAGCACTTTCGCCGTATAGATGAAGCATTCTTGTCCGCTTCGTCTCATTCGTGTGTGCGTGTTCCACTCGCAAAAGCTGAACTCTTGAAGATATGCAAGGCCAACTTGCTAACAGTCTGGCGAATCTCTTAAAAAGCGAGTGTACGCACGTTTGCAAAGTGTAGCGCATTTACGCTAGAGGATATTACACGTTCGGATATGTTAAACGGTCGCGTACTGAGCGCGTACGCGAGATGTGCCCTCTTCGAACCGTCCCACATTCACTAAGAGACGTTCACATACCGCGAATCCCATGACGAAGTGGTTTTCATTTTTCTCGGCCAGCACTTACTAATCCCGTTAGAGTACTAATATATGCACACTGCAGAGCGGAGGGCACGTAAAATTCTCGGATAACTCCCCTTTCTTGCATTTCATTTTAAAATGTGGCACTTGACTGTCGAGATTTATACACGTGTGACTTAATAATGTTATGTTTTTGATAAGTTTGTCAACAGTCATTCGACCATGCATTAAATATGGTCAGATATTGCGTCCCGCATGATACCAGTTCACCCAACATCGAAGTCAAACTTCCAGTTAGACCCTTTAATGGGACCACTTTCTTCCATTAGAGCTGGTTCAGGTCCCAGTTGGATCTCAGAAGGGTCCAGTTATTTCCAGTACAAATGTATTGGTACAAGTAGGTTCCCAGTTGGCTTCTAACTGGAAGCAGTGGCTTCCATGATTGGGACCAGTTGGGCAGTAAGTGGGACCAGTTCGTTTAAAAATGGAGCCATTTTATCCCAGCTGATGCCATTTGAAACCAGTTAGATTCCCAGTTGCAAATTTTCACTAGGGATAGGTTGCTGGAGTGGTTTCCTCGTAATAGAATTGTGCTTTCTCGTACGTTCAAATGTGCATGTCTCATCTATCAAGTGTGATTTAGTGACGTCATGATTTCTATTTTTTTTCGCTGATTTCACTTTGAGCAATTATTTTGTTTCTATAATGATATGCCTGGGCCTAGGCAGAGGGCCTGCCTGTTCTCGTGCTTTGGCTTGCTGCGCAGCGGCTCTCTAAAATGGGTAATTTTGCTGCGGACGCCGACGCAGACTATTGCTTGCGGCGACACGAGCTTCTTTACCCTTTCGCGTTGAAAAACATCGCACACCTTTTGCCCCCACAGCGCACCTTGAAGACGAGTCGCACACCATGTTCTGCATGCAGAAACATTTTTGGCGCGACCACCATACGAGGCCGGGCTCTCGGATTTCTAACGTCGTCATTGTCACGCCTTCAAACAGGTGCACAATTGGTCGAAACCAGTTCAATATAAAGTAACACGATTCAGAATAATTTAAGGCAGGAATAATGATCATCTAATCGCATTAAACAGAAATTCGCGGAAATCGCTTCTGACACGTCGACCCCTCGGATCAAGCTTGGCCAGGATCCAGGATCGGCCCACACTTCCTACTTCCGGCAGGTAAAAAGTGCATAGTTGATCAAAACTGGTTAAGCAGAGCGATTGAAGTGTTCCTGGGAGAAACATCGGCACATCCCTGTTTCGCACCTCTCCAGCTTTTACTTTGGTGGAGCAGTATTTTTTCTTCCAAATAATTCTCAACCCTTATTTACATATAGCAATATTGTATACTTGCAATGCCAGTGTTGTATTTCTTCCTGTTCAGAGACTTTCAGACCAACACAACGTGCTCAGGAACGTCAGTTTATTTCTACAATGATACAGGTGTAAACAAATAACGAAGGAAAGTGCCGCCTGTTTATTGAGTTATTGTGCGTCCCAAGTTTGCCCCCGCGCTTACTGCTACACCTGCCAGATACTGTACAGGCAAAAAGAGAACAATTTTCTCAGAATCACATACGAAGATGACACACATACTGTTCCACAGAGTGGCGTCCTAAGTGTTTAGAGGGCTCCCTTCTTAAGCACTGCACTCATGCTCGCTGATTATTTTTCGAGGTATCTTCTCCTAAAACCATGCTATAATGAGAGACGCCAGAGTGGGTTGCCTGGGAAATTTGGACCACCTGGCGTTCTTTAACGTGCACAGCTAACGCACAGCGCACTAGTCTTGCTCGCTAGATGCTCGCCCGGAAATCGTGACCATTCGCAGTTAAAGGCTCAAATAAAGGACCAGGTGGCACAGTCTGAACCGACATGCAGGTTTAAGCAATTATTTAGATGAAATTGTCAAATTTATCTACCTTTCTGTTGCAAGACCTGCACAAAAGAACCTGCACTGACACAAGCCAATGAGAATTCAAGTTCGATTGATACATATTCAAGAAAAACTCTGCCAACGTCGAGGGCGAACAGAAATGCAGAAACAACGTGGGCTGTATTGAGAAGATTAGCAGGTTACATTCGGCCTACTAACACGCAACGATGAGCTCTTAAATTGAATGATAAATGTATCTACCTTCCTCTGACCAGCATTGCACCATAGAACTATGCGTAATGCACCTAGGTGGCAGGTCACTGGAAAGCATAATGAAAGAGCATCCAAAAAGCCCCCACTTAGGTAAAATACCATGTAAAGCTCCATGACTGGTTGATTCAGGTTCATTTTAAGGCAATAGGAAACCGATCACACTCCGCGAGCCCAAATAGGCGCTGCGTGCGTCAGTTAGGTGCTCCTCTTTGCATTACAGGTGGGCATGTGGCACATGAGAGTGCCTTCGCTTGAAAAAGATGCGTTGCACTGGATGCAGGAAAAACGACGCTGCTCTTTGTGGATGCGAATGTGCCTGCTGAGGTTGCATCGTTTCGAAAAGGACGCATTGCAGTGGACACAGGAGAAGGGACGCTCTCCTGTGTGGGTGCGAATGTGCTCTTTCAGGGTACCACTCTGCGGAAATGCAGCTGGACAGAGGTGACACCGAAAGGGGCGCTCTCCCGTGTGCTTGCGAAGGTGCCTGTTAATGTCTCCCTTGTTCTTGCTTACATACGTGCACAGCCGGCAGGAATGCAGTTGGCCTTGTGTGGACACAAAGGAACGGTACTGTAGCTCTGAGGGGGACAACGACGCGGAGCCTGCGAAAGCCATAAAGAGCGCATGAGGGCCATTGCAAGGGTGCGTGACAGTTCATTTGAAACTGCGCCGGTGCGCATGTAATCGAGGAACTGTGCCGCGTATGTGAAGCACGCAATAATGTTGCATACCACCTCAAGGTTACACTGTTTCCCATGCCACTTTATTCTTCGTCCAGGCATCAAGGGTCTAGAATGACCTCCCGACCACCTTCCCTAGCCATCTTGAAAGTATTATTGAAAAGCTGCTTTTGTAGATATGACCACCCGTCATGCAGAACCCTTTCCCTTGTGGGCCTTGAGTTATAAAATGTTAATCTTGGATTAAACAACTATCACTCTACTGCAGAGCACTCGCCTGGTAGCTGTTTCGCACGAGTTTCAGTAAATTGGAGCGTAGCTACTCTGGTTATCAGATGCCAACACCGCCTGTTAATACGCAGGCGCCGATGACATGTGCCGGTGTACTAAGGGGTTAACTTACTTTTACGCGCACCACACACAACGCTTGCCGAATGAACGAATTCCGCTTTTTTTTTTTCAGATACAGTGCCGCACATGAGGAGGAGGAGCTCTTGACAAGGCAGTACGCCAGCAACAAGTGTACTTGACTGGATTTTTGTGTGCGGATAGGGCGCCTCCTTCATTACACGCGTTCTCTCGAGCCCTTACCCTCCCCAACTTTGGAAATGTGGCTTTTCGCATACTTCCATCTGTCCCACTGAGATGGCGTTCACGAGGAAATTACGGAAATTGTGTGAAAACTAGTGACAACGTTGAATGTACAGTGGTGCACTCATAAAGCCGATATTTGACGATCGAAGAGTGTGATTTGCATCTATCATTCTCATAACTTTGTTGGGCGTCAGTGCACAATCTGGACGCAAGTTTGAATGAAGAGGAATTGCGGCACCTCCTCACTGAGCGTTACAACTATGCGCCATATCAAGCGAAATACAACAACGAAATTATCTCGACCGAGTCAAAACGTGGAAATTATTATAAAAAATTGGGAAGGGCTGAAATGACATCACATTGGAAGACCCTGGAAAATGCTGGCAAGGTTCTGGAATATTCATTTGTTGTCATGTGTCACCGCGGTTCAAACATTTATGTTCAATATCCATGCAGAGCATCAGCTAAAGGTTGAACATACCACGGAATCACAAAGAAACCTATTTGCAAGATGACTCTACCAATAAGCAAATCTTCCAATTTAACACACACACACACACACACACACACACGAAGTGTCGTAGAGAACAATATTATCAAGTATGGATTTGGATGCACAGCGTGACAACAGGAGCACAGAGAACTGTGGAGATGTATAATCAAGGCGTATACAATACATCTGCAGTACATCATTTCAAAAACGATTGGCAAGACACAGCAATGCAATAACAATGTGGTTCTACAAGTTGTCGCGATAACCTGCGACACTCTGAGCACATGGCTGCCTGCGCTCTGCAGCCCCATCATCACCTTGCGCAGGAGACACACAGCTGCTTCGTCGTGGTACCGAAAGAAAGCAAGATACGCTCTGAAGCATTATTTTGTTATTCATTTTTGTCCCTCTGTGAGCACACCAGCACCCTCCAGTGGCACAAAATCCGCCGGCCACGACGAGTTCCGAGCATCGCGTCTCGCTAAGCACTGCACAAACATTTTCACCTCATCGCAATGCACAGCAACGAAGGGTCCGAATGAGAAGAGTGTCAATGACCACTATACCCGAATTCAATGATTTGGAATGAGAGGCACAATTGCTTTGCGCTGATCACTGGAACACGTGCAGCGAAATCCACTGTTTCGATAAAAATGTCGATATAATAAAGGGGCAAAAGGAAATGTGCATTTTAGTTCTTTCAAAATATCCTGTAGAGTTTGTCAGGAGTATAGCAGATATAAATAAAATAATCAAGTTCTGAAAGAATAAGTGCGAAAAACGAGGCAAACAAGCGTGGTTCATTTCTATGGTAGAGGATGCCAAGATGCATTTCTGGCGATTCCTAAAGCGCGCCACTTGTTGGATTCTCCGTGGAAGATATGGACACATCTGGAACAGAACAGAGGTGAGCGTTAAAATCAGTGCACGCAACAGACATCTTTAGAGAAAACGCAGGTATAAGAAATTTATTGTTAAATATAATCTGTGCAACGCAATTTCAAAAAGCAAGTCAGGCAAAAATTTTTCCTTGGTGTGAGGTGTTTGTCATAAGCTGTGCATTGCTTGCGTATTTATGTGCTGTATCATGTGCATTGTACAATTTGAAAAGAGGTAATTCTGCATACATGCAACACTGTATTGTCGGTTATCTTATTCTGTTGTCTTTTCGCCCTTTAAAACAAAAGAGGGTTGTTTTGTTTAAGCTTCTTGCAGTGTTCCACACATTTACATTGCAGTTCCATCATTCGTCAATGAAAGGTCGTACTGCATCAGCTGCTGGCTGGGTGACGTTGCCTAGTCAGGCATCTTACTTATATAGACCTATCCCTGAGTCCCCGAAGACAATTGTAAATGGTCTTCAAGAAAGCCTCAAACGATCGATCCATCAATGAATCAAGCAACCCTTTCAGGCTCGGTATCAACCTTACTAAAAGGTATCAAAAGATATTGTAATGAATTATGGCTTCAGGTTTGTAATTGCGTGGTTACACTTGAGGAAGAACTGCACGAATGTATTTACATTATTGAACACATAAATCTCAAGGGGACAATGGATAGTCCAACACATAGTTTAGATGAGGCCGCGGCGCCGAGTGTGCGGACTTTCGAACCCGTGGTAATTGTTTCATTCTCTCTGTGCTAGGCAATAAACAAGTATTTGAGCTTGGGCGTCTATGCCACGATAACAATTGGCACCTTGGATCTTCGCATCAGGAAATCAAGTACAAGCAATCAGTTCTCAATTTAACGCTACATGTAGAAAATGCCTCGCCCTTTACAAACACTTACCAATAAAGTGCACGCATTTCAAGCAACATCAGGAATCAAGAATGAAGCCATGGAGCGAAAGGGCGATTGAAGGCCCCACATTCGCACAGCACAGCTCTTCTTTCCTGCGGACACATCCATAACTGTAGAATGCTGATCCGAAGGTCGTGGGATCTAAACCCCTCCGTGGCGGCTGCATTTCGATGGAGGCGAAATGTTAGGCCCGTGTGCTGTGCGATGTCAGTGCACGTTAAAAAACCACAGGTGGTCAAAATTCCGCGGGACCTCAATTACGGCGTCTCAACATCACAGCTCGTTTTGGGACACAAAACTCTACAAATCATCACAATTGCAGACAATTCACAACTGTAATAAGAAGTGATAGCGTCTTTACGTGTTAAAACAACGATATGATCATGAGGCAAGGTACCGTAGTGTAGTCTTGGCCACCTGGGGTTCTTTGACGTGCACTGAAATCAAAGTACACAGAACCATCGAAATACGGCCGCGGTGGCAGGGATTCGATCGCGCGACCTCGTCAATTCGTAAATGTAGCCAGCAATAGGTCTGCAAGCAATGGCGTATTGGCACCTGGTTTATGCGACTTAAGTGTGGCATGAAGAAGTGTATTTCTACTAGATACTGTCAGCTACATTTATCGATATATGATCTGACACATTCTAGGAAACAATTTGAATCATGCAAGACCTATTCATGGTGCTGGATCACTTTTCCTTTTGAATATAAGTTTCTACCCAGCGATGGCCGCCATCTTGATGGCATTCTGTCGAAACAGCACCTCTTCAAATTAACACCCTTTTCGCGACATCACTCAATGGATTAGGCCTGTGAATGGTGAGAATTATTGAAAGATTCAACGGCAACTAAATGTAACGGTTTGTAATAAGAATGGCGTTGAATTTTCACAAACGAATGCTCCATCAACGATAAACCGTCGTGAACGGCCTTTGAGTCTCGGCGAAATCACATCTCACGTTGTTGCCGTACACGTCCATTGTTTTGAATTACGACTCTTTCGACTTCCTTCGTTCCTGAGAATCTGCAAAATAAAATGATCTTGCTATGTTATCAGGCAAAAGTAGGGAACACAACACACTGCTTATAGGAAGGATTTTATACATGGTGTCCACGCACGTCACTTCCGGCGGCTTCAGCGTCTTCGTCGACCATTGCTAGGTACCAGCCGATCCGGCTGACGTACGGAAGACCGTTTGCGCGCTTGCATGTGTACTTTGTTCCGTTCGCAATAATTTGCGTATGCCTAATATTTGGTTGCTGACAAACAAGCGAACGTACTGTAGTGATGAATCAATACTTGTATTGCGTGCTACGACATTTAGCTGATTGATTGCTGGCACAAAAGGCGCAGATACGACGCGCACGCCCGGCCACAGCAGATCGCAATTAGGAGCAGCCGAAATTCTAATTGCCCGTGCACTGCATGTTATTAGTGTAAGAAAAAAAATAAAACATTAGCCCTGCGCGGAATAGCAGGGCAGTGACAGCGTAAGCTGGAGGAGCGACCATCTTAGTGGCCGTTGTAAGCGCTTGGAGATCTGGCCAAGTGATCGGACCATCCCGCATATCGAAGTGCCAAGTCAGGTTGCTGTCGAGGCTGCGCACATCGCCTGTCGCGTCACGCATGGCACGATACGAGAAAACTGCCCACGAGGCAGCACTTTGTAATGCAATAATGACGGCGGAAAAGTTGAAGATCTTTTCATAATGATGAAGTTGATGATTCCCCGTAAAGGGTGCAGAGCTACAGAGCATCCACCCCTGTGTTCTTTCGAACTTGTTGTGCAATCCACTTTCCTCGACATGTACTGGCGTATTACTCTTTAGCCAGGTAACATTCCAATTGTTAATGCGATTCCTCGGCAGGCTTTATACCTGTTTAGGACATTAAGCGATAATTTGCAAGCACAGGCGTAGCTCTGTGGTAGAATGCTCGACTTGCACGGAGAGTAACGTCGATTTGAATCCACCTCAGTGCTGGTGAACTTTTTAAAATTGGCGCGATAGCGTTTACGCACACCGGCGGCCGACAACCACGGCGCCAACAACCGCCTTTGTTGTGATCTCATAACACCTTACGCTGTAAAAACTCCAAGTAGTTGAAGGTGCCTTCCGCTACGGGGCATATCCTTTATGATATCGTGGTTTGAGCACGTGAGACGTTAGAAATTATTTGACCGAGATACAGTCCCCATTGTTTTTTCTTCTCCATCTCACGAATATCACCAATGTTCTTCCACCGCCATTAGTGGTTCAGCGCTTCTCTGAAGCATAAAAGTGTGTGGGCAACTTACATGACGGCTCTGAGCCGGCCATGCAGGCTCCCTACTATGCACCACTACCGAAGCCGGTGGTTGATCCAGAGAAAGGACGCTGGTAGGAATAGGGTTGGGAAAAAGTGCTTGGACAATCATTTCTTCGCGAGACTTTATATTGCCGCGTAAAATTGTTGCAGCACTAATGTACAACCGCAACTTTAATTAATGTACGATGGCTAGAAACATGCGCTGTGGATGCATTTAAGGCGCGCATGCAATCACGGAAACTTGAACAGATCATCTGCTAAAGTGGCAAATCGCTTGTGCTTGAACGGAACCAAAAAATACAAACGAGATATCGTGGTGTTCTTTACACTTACTGGTGCAAGTCATGGAGGATTTAGTATGCTGGTTCTTTTGATGAAGGCACAGAGCCTTAAGTCAGGAAAAAGGAAGCCATTATTTTTCACAAGAAAGAAGAGTAGACTTTACAAACGAGAAAAGAAGAAAATAAGGAACCAGAACTGAGTCAAATAAAAAAAATCACAGCATATTCACAGGGTGAATGATGATGAGTGGGGCGAAGATCCGGAAGGAATCATCGGTAACCGTGAAACTCTACCGTGCAATTCGCCCGACAATTGAAAGTGAAACACTTGAGTAAATGTCATCAAACTATTATAACATCTCGCATGTTTCATCGTCAACTACAAGTACCGCCATCTAGTTTTATAACATCTCGCGCATGCTACGAATCCTCACGGTTCAACTATGCACAATGCACAAGTGAAATCTCCCACCAGCACTTCATTGCAAGTCAAGATGCAGTGCCTATATATATATATATATATATATATATATATATATATATTATATATATATATAGGTTGCCGGTGAACGCTTCTCCAACGCGAGCAGTCGGTATTTCTCAATCAAGAAACTCGCTAGGAGACGCTGCCTGCGTCAACGTTGTCTCTCGCGGGCGAGCGCGTGCAGGGAGCCACGCGCTCGCCCTCGGCGCGTGCGTGCCTCCCGCCACGCACGCGCCCGTGGCTACCTACTACATACATCGGGGACGAACGATCCACGCCTTAAGGAGCTTCACCCCTAAAATGCGTTCACATTATTGCGAAGGGCGGCTCGATAAATAGAAGAGGTTTCGCGGACAGTTCAAAGAAAAAACCAAGCAATGTCACCAGTTGTTGCAACGATTAAATGGACTCGAGCGATTAAATGGTCTCATTGACAAGTTGCGTTGGCGGCGAGGCCGTTCTTGGAGCGGACGAGCAGGCGAGTCGGCGTGGAGGTTGTAGAAGGCGGCGCCCTCGGGTGCAGAAGGTCGGCGACCTCCCTGCCCACGTACACAGCGTGGAGGCCGGCGGTAGGCGCCTGGGTTCGTCCTGTGGCTGGCACTCAGCAGCAGGAATCCGCTCGCCACCCGATGTACTCAAGTCTGCCCCCCCACAGAAATTCAGCGGCCCGGAGAGTTGGACCGCCTCGTCCAGACGATCACCTCCTTCCGAGGACGTCTGGAGACTTCGAACCTGTTGGGCCCTTCGAGCTTGAGTCCGCAACCTGAGAACACGAACCCTAACATCAGCGTCTCTTCTCGCGAGCTCTCCGATTCGTTGTTGTTGCGCCCTCTAGTGTAATTGGCACATACACACGAGAATGATTGGCCACGCTACAGGTAGTGATACAGAGAACGGGAAAATTAAAAGGTCAAGGCCAAAATATAAGAAAGAATAGAAATGAAGCAAGGAGCTATGATTTAAAGAATTACAATTTACAAAAAAAAAAACATCGGCAACGAAGTCCTGTGGTCGACAGCACTAGCAGCGTATATTTCCGGAGGCTTCGATAAATGTATCCGAAGCTGACAAAGGAGCATTACGGCTCGTACTATCCTGACAGGCACCAAAATAAATTCGGTGTTGTTAAAGGCAACGGCAGTTTATGAAATATTGAATTTAGAAACACTCGGCGGAGTGAAGAAAACCAGTGGTAAGACACGTGGAAGTGATCCAGCGTTTCTGACTCACTGCATACCAAGAGACGTTAGTAAATCAGAAACCAGATTTATTAAGATAGAAATTTAGAATACGCACTCTACATCTGAGATTTGCTAAAGTCACCTCGCACTGACTGGAAAGGCATTTTTCCGTATTCCATGTGAACTGAAGCTGTCGATAGTCGTCAAAATCTAGAAGAGATGTCTTAGTGCATGCCAGTAGAGGAAAGCGTTTAAACCTCTGGGTTGTGATAAATGGATCAGAGAACAGACAGGAGTAGCCGATATTATCTTATCAATAAAAGAAAGAAGTGGACCTGGGTAGGACATGTCATGAGGAGGAAGGATAATAGGTGGACAGTAAGAGCGACGGAATGGATACCACGAGAGGGAAAACGCAACAGAGGTAGACAAAAGGTTAGATGGAGCGATGAAATTAAAAAGTTTGCGGGCATAAAGTGGAACCAACTCGCTCAGGATAGGGTGGATTGGAAATCGTTGGGAGAGGCCTTCGTCCTACAGTGGACCTAAACAGGCTGATGATGATGATGATGATGATGATGATGACATTTTACACTGGACCATCGAAATGTGACGTTGCGACCGAGTCAGCTGATCCATTCAAAAATGCCATTGTGACCAGGGACTCGGACCAAGCGAACCACTGATTATAAGGCAGTAGAAGCGTGGAGAAAATCTTCAGTAAGGGCCTCTGCATTGGAGATGTTACATGCGAAACGACAGACAAAGCATCTGTAATAATGATTACATTAGTCTCTCTCGGGCTCGATTTCCTAAGCGCTAATGCAACAGCCCAAAATTCTGCTAGCAAT
Organism: Hyalomma asiaticum; assembly: GCA_013339685.2. Lineage (NCBI taxonomy): Eukaryota > Metazoa > Arthropoda > Arachnida > Ixodida > Ixodidae > Hyalomma > Hyalomma asiaticum. The sequence goes on from CM023489.1 coordinate 71,300,681, forward strand.
GTAAGGGTAAAATCAGGCAGTCGCAGCGCAAACGACCAGTTAAAATGAAAGGCAAATTTACCAATTCCAGCCTTCTCTACTCGGAGGCGCATCCGTAGCGATTACAAAACGCCCAGGAAGGTGGGCGAGATGATCATGAAGGCCAATTTCAATAATACACAAGGGGAAGAGCTGAGGATCCTTAGGGAAATCGTGGTTGAAATATGGATTATCTTCAAGGACGAGTGTGACCTTAGGGTAGTTAGGTTCTGCAGAGAAACTTGAATATCAGTTATCATGGATTAGCCAAAACTACCCGAGGCCATTGATAGCGTCGCCATCGGTTCCAAAAGAAGGAATCACGAGAAGTAACGAAGATTGCCAGCGAACGGGAGAGTGGTGTATAGTAGAGCTTTACAAATGTTGTACTGTCAGTGCTTAAACCTTGATTCAAGAGGTATGACACTAGCTTCTAAATAGAGCACGTTATTGGCAGCACATTTCGGCAGGCCGAGACAAAGACATAGGGCTCGCCTTTCTCAGAAAAGTAGAGGTCGTAGCTTATAGTCCGCACAACCGGAAAACAGATCGCAACTGAATGCCAAAATGGGGCGCACATAGAATTGTATATGATCAGCAAAGTTGACCTTATCTAACGGTACTTTGCCAACTGAAACGTAGCAACAGGCAAACCTTGGCCTGCTCTCCTTTGCATCAGTTTACGTCAACTCGCTTTTGCCAGCTTAGATTCTCTTCATAAATAATACCTAGGTATTTCCATGACGATACTTGCGGTATATGTTCATTGCCATAGTGAAGAGAAAGGAGTACTTTATCTGGTCGTGGAAACACCAGTAAAGCGCACTTACAAAAAGAGTACATTAAGCCGCACATCAAGCTCAGACAAATAAGACTGCAAAATTTGTAGAATTCATGAACACCATGGCACGATGACAAACATGCAATATCATATGCGTACACATATAGATGAACACCCTGATGAACATGCACAGAAGATGACAAAATATTAAATAACAGACGGGACAAAACTGGTCCCTCCGTCACGCCCCTTGATTGTTATATAAAGTAGATGTAGCTCCTTCCTGGAAAGAAAAAAAACTGCCTTTCAGTAAGAAATTCTTGAACCCAAGGTACAATATTGTCAGGAACATTGCAATCGACTAATCTAGGAATTAAAATTTCATGTTCGACAGAATAATAGGCTTTTTCTATGTCCAATATGACTAATGCTGAAATCTCTTCCGTTAGTCTTGTAGCCGTATTCGGCTTTCAAGGTCCATATGAGCTGACTATACAGAGCAACCTTCCCAAATTCCTATTTTTCTCGAAAAAAGGATGTTTTTGTGAGAAATAAACTCACTGAGGGGAAGGTACACAACTTTTTCAATTATTATTTACTGTATTAGAAGCGAGATTCGCTTAGTGTTATCTAGATCGTATCTCAGACTTTTATTTGTCCACACGAACACAACTGTTGCAACTTTTCTTATATGGGAATCCACGTATACTGTTGGGAACACTCAACTATATTCGGTAGCTCATTGGGATATTGATCGAACAATTATTTAAGCAGGAAATTAGTTATACGATATGGTCCAGGAGCGGCTTGATGTGTAATCAGCATGGCCTTCTGCGAATTCCTCCATGGCCATTTCCTGAAAATCTGGTACTGATCTTTTAACCACAATAGGTGCCCGATATAATGAAAAGAGCCGAGTTTGGAGTCGCTTATGTTTTCTAACAAATTAGCGATTTCTTTAGGGGATAATAAATAGAACAGATTGAGAATGAGTACCTTCCCAGGCAGCACGGCAACGTAGGGCCGATATTGGTTTATGGCGGCAAAGTTCGGCCCATCCACGGCCTAACGTTGCCGACAGTGAGCCAGTATCGGCTACGCCGCCGTCAATGACTGGCAACGTAGGGCTACTATAGCCGCTGCCCCGCCGATATCGGCAGGCCGTCGATTGTAATCGGCAACATGGGGCCGCATATGCCGCGTTACTGCCGACATCGGCTGAGGCGATGGCTTTTAACGGCAACTATGGCGCCGATTTTGCCTTTCTACGGACAATATGGGCTGGCCGACGCCATTTATCGGCAACCACTGTGCCAAGTATGCCACCTTAAAGCCCCCCGTCGGCTAGCCGATAACTTTCTCCGGCAAATGTGGCGCCGATTTTGCCGCTCAACAGAATCGCCGGAGGAATGGCGAATTTGGCGCGATATTTGCCCAGGAAGATTATTTCACAGGAGACATTGAGTCATTTCTGCTGTCCTGGAGGCAACGTCGACTACGCCGCAGCCTTTCATGGTTGATATCGGCCGGGCCTTTTTGGAAGCCTGCTGTATATAACAATAGAGATACGATCGACACAAGCATGACCGAAATTCACTTGAGAGATTCGACGTAAGAATAAGATGTTGAGCTTCATATATTCATGTATACGCGTTTCAGTGTCGGAACATAGCGCACGTGCGTTTTGAGCAGCATATATGACATTATGTTCGCGCGCATTGTTTTAATAAGCAGGGCACACAAAAAACATGCATCTAAACTATTCATATCTACATCTATAGGCTGTCTTGCGGGAACGTAGCGAAACAGGCTGGCGCAACAGTTAACATTAGCCAGAATTAAGGGTCGACAAGCATGGTGGAAAATTATCTGACAGCGCGCATGTCAGAAAATTTAAATTCATAGAAATTGAACTCATATGTTCAAACAAAGATAAACAGTTGCAAGCGGCGCTATACTACTGACATTTAGCAACCTATGGAAGGAAAAGGCATATGGAGGTAACAGCGCGTGGACAAAAAAGGTCTAGCGCCGACTTTATGGTGCGCTGAAGCGGAGATAAACTCGCCACCGGCGTTATACTACTCACATTTAGCAACTTATTCAAAAGAACGGTATGCAGAGGTAACAGCGCGACAGCGAGGAGACAATACTGATCTAGTGCTAACTCTATAATGAGAGGACCATGAAATACATAGATCCATTGTGTTGCAAATTCAAATGAAGTGCTCTTGTCAAGACCACGACATTTGCGAAAAAGCAAAACGAAAAATACAAAGCAGTCATTATGGCAGCATTTTTCATCTCAAAGGTGGCAAACAATGCACACACCTATAATTGATATAGAGAGAGCTTTTCTGGTGAGTTGTACTAGAGTGTATCTGATCACAGAGTGTTCTTGTGCAGGCGATCTGCGTATCTTATGTTATATAAAACAGCAAGCATGCACTGAAAAAAAATCAGTTGAAAATCAAAGCTCTCTTCTGTTCCCTAGTTTCTTCATACGTTTGAGCAGGGTTACAGCATAAACCAGCCGTCCTAAGTCCAGCTGTTGTTGACCACGTGGCCCTCCACTATATTTCATGAGTGCGTTCGCGAAACTAGTGCATTCCTTTCAAAAAACAGCTCCAGCACAGCGCAACGCATGTATCGCAGCTCGCATAAGCTCAGCAACAGAAATAATTGTCTACTGGTCGGGTAGACAATGCACCTCCATGCTCTCTACTACCACGCAGATACAATAGGCTAATAATTCCTTAATATGTCCACGCCATTGCGTATAATTCATGCTTTTTTTTGCTTTTTTGTGTAACGTCCGTTCGTGCGTTCTTTCCATACATATCGAATTCGTTTACAAATCGGCCATCGGTTACGTTGCACTGGTTAGATGAGCAGAATATATCGAGCTTGAGTGCATGCTCTGTGCAGTGTGTCGGATTTATCACTGACGTTCGTGAGACTATGGCGTTGAGGTAAGCGCACATGTGCGTATTCTGATATTTAACAATCATTTATTTATAACCAATAAGGGCAAAAGAAGGGCGCGTAGAGACAGAGTCATCGCAGTATTTCTTGTCGTGCGGAAAGGCAGCACGTGCATGTCTTTCGTGCGCTGAAGAAAATGGCAGGAATTCAAACAGGCATGGCGGCGCCGGTGCGTCCTCGCCTACGTTTTGTTGCGTGCAGTGCAGCATTTCCCGCTCGCGTTTTTAGCAGAGTGCGGTGGTTCAGTCTCTGCGAAATCCTGGGTTACGAGTAGCTGGCAAGAAACAACTTAATGAGCAAACAGACAATGAAGCCTAGGAAAACACAGGGGAAGTTAATTGTGGTATTGTAATTGTGGAGAAAGTAGAAAGGAATTAAAGTGGACGAAAAGACAAACCTGCCTCGGTGGGACCCGAACCCACGACCTTCGGATGTCGCGTCCGATGCTCTACCAACTGAGCTACAAGGGCGGTCGTCCCCCGTCCACTTTATTGTGTATTTATGTAGGTATATCCTGGGAGTGTTAGGCAGCGCCACTCGAGGCCAAGGCGGCGTGTGTAGAACACACTTCTTGCCAGGAGGCGTCACGTAGAACGTGAACTTAGACGAGATGGCTGCTGCCCAATAAGCCCTCGCATGCTTACCTAAGGCACCAAGTCTGCCGCAACGAGGCCCAAGCTATGAAATAACGAAAGGAAGGGGTCAAGGGCTCGTCTTTATTTGTTAGAAACAACTTAATGAGCAAACAGACAATGAAGCCTAGGAAAACATAGGGGAAGTTAATTGTGGTATTGTAATTGTGGAGAAAGTAGAAAGGAATTAAAGTGGACGAAAAGACAAACCTGCCCTCGGTGGGACCCGAACCCACGACCTTCGGATGTCGCGTCCGATGCTCTACCAACTGAGCTACAAGGGCGGTCGTCCCCCCGTCCACTTTATTGTGTATTTATGTAGGTATTATCCTGGGAGTGTTAGGCAGCGCCACTCGATGGCCAAGGCGGCGTGTGTAGAACACACTTTCTTGCCAGGAGGCGTCACGTAGAACGTGAACTTAGACGAGATGGCTGCTGCCCAATAAGCCCTCGCATGCTACCTAAGGCACCAAGTCTGCCGCAACGAGGCCCAAGCTATGAAATAACGAAAGGGAAGGGGTCAAGGGCTCGTTCTTTATTTGTTAGAAACAACTTAATGAGCAAACAGACAATGAAGCCTAGGAAAACATAGGGGAAGTTAATTGTGGTATTGTAATTGTGGAGAAAGTAGAAAGGAATTAAAGTGGACGAAAAGACAAACCTGCCCTCGGTGGGACCCGAACCCACGACCTTCGGATGTCGCGTCCGATGCTCTACCAACTGAGCTACAAGGGCGGTCGTCCCCCCGTCCACTTTATTGTGTATTTATGTAGGTATTATCCTGGGAGTGTTAGGCAGCGCCACTCGTGGCCAAGGCGGCGTGTGTAGAACACACTTTCTTGCCAGGAGGCGTCACGTAGAACGTGAACTTAGACGAGATGGCTGCTGCCCAATAAGCCCTCGCATGCTACCTAAGGCACCAAGTCTGCCGCAACGAGGCCCAAGCTATGAAATAACGAAAGGGAAGGGGTCAAGGGCTCGTTCTTTATTTGTTAGAAACAACTTAATGAGCAAACAGACAATGAAGCCTAGGAAAACATAGGGGAAGTTAATTGTGGTATTGTAATTGTGGAGAAAGTAGAAAGGAATTAAAGTGGACGAAAAGACAAACCTGCCCTCGGTGGGACCCGAACCCACGACCTTCGGATGTCGCGTCCGATGCTCTACCAACTGAGCTACAAGGGCGGTCGTCCCCCGTCCACTTTATTGTGTATTTATGTAGGTATTATCCTGGGAGTGTTAGGCAGCGCCACTCGAGGCCAAGGCGGCGTGTGTAGAACACACTTTCTTGCCAGGAGGCGTCACGTAGAACGTGAAACTTAGACGAGATGGCTGCTGCCCAATAAGCCCTCGCATGCTACCTAAGGCACCAAGTCTGCCGCAACGAGGCCCAAGCTATGAATAACGAAAGGGAAGGGGTCAAGGGCTCGTTCTTTATTTGTTAGAAACAACTTAATGAGCAAACAGACAATGAAGCCTAGGAAAACATAGGGGAAGTTAATTGTGGTATTGTAATTGTGGGGAAAGTAGAAAGGAATTAAAGTGGACGAAAAGACAAACCTGCCCTCGGTGGGACCCGAACCCACGACCTTCGGATGTCGCGTCCGATGCTCTACCAACTGAGCTACAAGGGCGGTCGTCCCCCCGTCCACTTTATTGTGTATTTATGTAGGTATTATCCTGGGAGTGTTAGGCAGCGCCACTCGAGGCCAAGGCGGCGTGTGTAGAAAACACTTTCTTGCCAGGAGGCGTCACGTAGAACGTGAACTTAGACGAGATGGCTGCTGCCAATAAGCCCTCGCATGCTACCTAAGGCACCAAGTCTGCCGCAACGAGGCCCAAGCTATGAAATAACGAAAGGGAAGGGGTCAGGGCTCGTTCTTTATTTGTTAGAAACAACTTAATGAGCAAACAGACAATGAAGCCTAGGAAAACACAGGGGAGGTAATTGTGGTATTGTAATTGTGGAGAAAGTAGAAAGGAATTAAAGTGGACGAAAAGACAAACCTGCCCTCGGTGGGACCCGAACCCACGACCTTCGGATGTCGCGTCCGATGCTCTACCAACTGAGCTACAAGGGCGGTCGTCCTCCCGTCCACTTTATTGTGTATTTATGTAGGTATTATCCTGGGAGTGTTAGGCAGCGCCACTCGAGGCCAAGGCGGCGTGTGTAGAACACACTTTCTTGCCAGGGGCGTCACGTAGAACGTGAACTTAGACGAGATGGCTGCTGCCCAATAAGCCCCGCATGTTACCTAAGGCACCAAGTCTGCCGCAACGAGGCCCAAGCTATGAAATAACGAAGGGAAGGGGTCAGGGCTCGTTCTTTATTTGTTAGAAACAACTTAATGAGCAAACAGACAATGAAGCCTAGGAAAACACGGGGAAGTTAATTGTGGTATTGTAATTGTGGCCTAACACTCCCAGGATAATACCTACATAAATACACAATAAAGTGGACGGGAGGACGACCGCCTTGTAGCTCAGTTGGTAGAGCATCGGACGCGACATCCGAAGGTCGTGGGTTCGGGTCCCACCGAGGGCAGGTTTGTTTTCGTCCACTTTAATTCCTTTCTACTTTCTCCACAATTACAATACCACAATTAACTTCCCCTGTGTTTTCCTAGGCTTCATTGTCTGTTTGCTCATTAAGTTGTTTGAACAAAATAAGAACGAGCCCTTGACCCCTTCCCTTTCGTTATTTATAGCTGGGCCTCGTTGCGGCAGACTTGGTGCCTTAGGTAACATGCGAGGGCTTATTGGGCAGCAGCCATCTCGTCTAAGTTCACGTTTACGTGACGCCTCCTGGCAAGAAAGTGGGTCTACACACGCCGCCTTGGCCTCGAGTGGCGCTGCCTAAAACACTCCCAGGATAATACCTACATAAATACACAATAAAGTGGACGGGAGGACGACCGCCTTGTAGCTCAGTTGGTAGAGCATCGGACGCGACATCCGAAGGTCGTGGGTTCGGGTCCCACCGAGGGCAGGTTTGTCTTTTCGTCCACTTTAATTCCTTTCTACTTTCTCCACAATTACAATACCACAATTAACTTCCCCTGTGTTTTCCTAGGCTCATTGTCTGTTTGCTCATTAAGTTGTTTCTAAAACAAAAGAACGAGCCCTTGACCCCTTCCCTTTCGTTATTAGTAGCTGGCAAGAGAACACATGCGTGCCAGCATACGCCACAGGCTGCACTGAGCTGCACTTAACAAATGCAGTCCCGGCGGGTGTCCCCGCCATTGTGCAAAAATGTTTGCCCCACAGACATGCTGTCTTCTACGTTTTGAGACAGCTACAAAAAAAAAAAGAAGCAAGAAAAACGAGCG
>CM023489.1:71308525-71379333 GCA_013339685.2 Hyalomma asiaticum
TACAATGTGTAAACGAATATGTATATCTGGGACAGTTAATATCAGGAACTCCTACCCAGGAAAACGAAATTCTCCGTAGTATAAGGCTGGGCTGGAGCGCATTCGGAAGGCATTACGAAATCTTGACCGGAAACTTACCGCTGTTGTTGTTGTTGTTTCGTGGGGTTTTACGTCCCAAAACTTGTTCTGATTATGAGAGACGCCGTAGTGGGGAAACTTACCGCTCTCATTAAAGCGGAAAATATTAAATCACTGCATCCTCCCAGTACTAACGTACAGTGAAGAAACATGGAAAATAACGAAAAAACTAGAGATGAAACTAAGGAGCACGCAACGCGCAATGGAAATAAAAATGATAGGGGTAACGCTAAGAGATAAAAAACGAGCGGATGGATCAGAGAACAGACAGTTGTAGCCGATATTATCTTATCAATTAAAAGAAAGAAGTGGACCTGGGCAGGACATGTCATTAGGAGGAAGGATAATAGGTGGACAATAAGAGCGATGGAATGGATACCAAGAGAGGGAAAACGCAACAGAGGAAGGCAAAAGGTTAGATGGAGCGATGAAATTAAATAGTTTGCGGGCATAAAGTGGAACCAACTCGCTCAGGATAGGGTGGAGTGGAAATCGTTGGGAGAGGCCTTCGTCCTGCAGTGGACCTAAACAGGCTGCTGCTGCTGCTGCTGATGATGATGATGAGAGTTTTCGCACACCAGCGGCAGAATACTACGGTGCAAAAAACCGCCCTTGTGGTCTCATAACACCTTACGCTGTAAAACTCCAAGTAGTTGAAGGAGCCCTCCGCTACGGGGCATGTCCTTTATGACATCGTGGTTTGAGCACGTGAAACGTTAGAAATTATTATTTGACCGAGATCCAGTCCGTATTGCTTTTTCTTATACATCTCACGAATATCACCAATGTGCGAGCGGGCTTCTTGCACCGCCGTGAGAGGTGCAACGCTTCTCTGATGCATAAACGTGTGTGGGCAACTTACATGACGGCTCTTTGAGTCAGCCATGTAGGCTCTCTACTATGCAGCGCACTTTCGCGCTTCTTCCGGAGCCGGTGGCTGACCTGAAGAAAAGATGTTGGTAGGAATGGGGTTAAGAAAGGTTGTGCTTGGACAATCATTTCTTCGCGAGACTTTATATTACCCCGTAGAATTGTTGAGACACTAATGTACAACCGCAAGTTTAATGTATGATGGCTAGAAACGTGCGCTGTGGTTACATTTAATGTGTACATGCAATCACGGAAATATGAACAGCTACATATGCTAAAGCGGCAAATCGCCTGTGCTTGAACATGAGATGACATGACAAGAACCTTATTTGAGTTCTGAGGAACTTGAATCTGGGGAACCAGGGTCCCACCAGATCAAGTTGGTGGCTCCGCCCTCGACGGGACCGGAAGTCGAAGTTCCGTCGCGATGCCGTGGGCCCTCAGGACGGCCTGGAGTTCAGTGTGGAAATCGCTGCTTTTCAGGGATTCCTCCCATTGCTCCTTCGTTATGGGTGGAGAGGCATTAAGAGCTGGGCACAGCCAGAGCATGTGATCAAAAGAATAGGACTCATGGCCGCATTTGGGGCACGACTGTGAATGATCGGGGTCTATCCTATTAAGAGACCGAGGAGTGGGGTACGAACGGGTTTGGAGAAGTCTGAATGTGCTAGCCTGAGGCTTGTTCAATTTGGGGTGGGGTAGCGGGAATTCTTTCCTGGTTAGGCGGTAATGGGACACAATTTCGTGAAAAGTACATAACGAATCTTTATGGATGTCGACCTCGTTACGAGCGTGGCTATCCGCTGCAGCACGGTACGTGAAATCGCGCGCTAACCGATGAGCCTGCTCGTTAGGATTACATCCTAGCGGGTTAACTGAGCCATCGAGGTGGGCTGCGAACCATGTGATGTGATACCCCCCTTCGCTGCTCTCCCGTGTTCGTTGGAGTGCTTTGGTCAAAATACTGTTCGCCTGTTGAGACACGAGGGCGCTCGAGAAGGATCTAACTGTCGTGCGCGAGTCCGAGTAGACAACAGCAGGAGCTTTTGCGCTGTGAAGAGCCAGAGCGATCGCCGCTTCCTCCGCCACGTGGGCAGTCTTAGTATAAACAGAGGCTGCATTAACCATGTTGCCTCCCGCGTCAACGACCGAAATAGCAAACTTATCCCCACCGTGATATCTGGCAGCATCGACAAAGAGGGCCTCAAGTTTCTGCTGATTGATTTTTTTAGAATAGCCTTGGCTCTCGCAAATCTTCTACCCTCATGGTGCACTGGGTGGATGTTTCGCGGGACAGGGTCAACCATGACGCGAGTTCTGCTCTCATGGGACAAGCTAACTTTCGTCGCCTGCTCATGTCTAGGCTGAATACCCGCTTCTGCTAAAATCTTGAGCCCTGGCTTAGTGGGTGAAAGTCTTGTTATTTGAGCCGCTGTGTGAGTTTCTATTAGCTCGTCAGTGGTGGTGTGAAGGCCTAGCCAGGGGAGTGAAACTTCCTATACCATCCATGGAACGCGATATTCGCTCGCAGCGCCGGACGAACGCCTGGTGTTTGGGGGCGGTACTAAAACATGGCGGCGCATTGCAGACACGCACTGGGGACGCCATCTTGATGAGGACTCAGGATCGGAGTGGTCAGGGGGGGGGGGATTTAGCGCCAAATTATATTGAGATGCACCGGCACGCCAAATTGAGCGCGCGACCTTCTTTCTATTGCGCAACCCGCCGCATGATCAAAACGGCAATGGTTGCCTTCTGATTGATGAAGGTTTGCCCATCCACCTACTTTTGCACCAATTATGCTAAGTAAAACTGTTTTTGTTTACGTGTGCACGTAAATTAGACAAGAATAAACAGCAGAGTTTGTTTGACTGTTTTATTACACAGCTACTGCTGCAACCGCATCCTGATACGCCGTGCAAGTGTAGAAAAACAAAACGAGCAACATGCAGGTCGTACCTTTCGTCCGCCGAGATCCGAAAAAAATTTATGCCGGTGTGGCGTGAAGAATTTCGACACCACTCGGCACAGCACGAGTTGTGATGAGGGCGCGAATCCACTCACGCGTGTGTTTTGCTGAATCTTGAAAGGGTTTCGCTGAAACAAACTTTATGGCGGTAAAAGCGGCCTTTGGGACACCGTAGGCCGTAGCACATGGGCGCGCGACAAGATACGCCCCTTTTCGCCGTGAGAGATAGGACGACTGCGCAGTTCCCGTTGTCCACTCCGGGTGGCGCTCGTATTTTTGCAATCTCGAACTGCAATCTCGATCTTTAAGTTCACTTGCCGCATAAAAAACTCCCGAGTTAAGAAGTAACCTGGTAATAAATATAAAATGGAACAACAACGTTCATTTATGTTCGTAGGTAGTACAGCCCCCAAACGTTAGGATCGCTGTAGTCACGGGACAGAAAAACCGCGAAGTTTCATCCCCCTGGCCTAGCTCCAGAAGCTTCTCGGTTCTCGTGTACTGTGGAAGGCCGAGCACGCGCTTGAGACCAGTTCTAATAAGGGAGTCAAGCTTGGCCGTCTCCGATTTAGCCCAATTATGGTAAGGCGCAATGTAAAGAACATGACTAAGGAAGAATGCTTGGTAAGCTCTGAGCAGATTGTCCTCTTTGAGACCACCTCTTCGATTTGAAACGCGAGCTACAAGTCTCAGTACATTACTAGCCTGTCCAGTGAGCCTGTTGAGGGCCTTTGAGTTACAGCCCCTGGCATCGATAAGTATACCTAGAATCCTTACCGAGTCCCTCCTCGGTATGGCCTGGCCATTCTTAGCTCGAATTTCTATCGGCAGTGTTTCCAGAGGCGCAAGGTTACGGACCCCTTGTCCAGACGGTCGGTATAACAGTAGCTCTGATTTATCAGGGGATAGCTCAAGGCCCGTGTTTGAAAGAAAGTTCTCCGCCAATGCGCTTTGTAACGAGTGTTCGAGCATGGCTAACGAACCACCCGGTGCCCAGATCGTGATATCGTCCGCATGAATGGCGTGTCCCCCGTTCGGGATTGCAGCGAGGCGAGTCGACAGCTTGTGCATGGCGATGGTGAATAAGAGGGGGGAGAGCACGGAACCTTGCGGGGTGCCGCAGTTACCTAGTTCGTAAGGCCCTCCCGAGACCGTGCCTAGTCGGAGGTGTGCCTTGCGTTCCGCTAGAAAGGACTGGATATAGTCATGACAACGCTGACCCAGGTTAAGAGCGGAAATATCAGTCAGGATGTGTCTATGCGACACCCTGTCGAAGTCCTTGGATAGATGCAGTGCGAGGATTCCCTTCACGTCGCGAGTCGTGTTATCAAAGATGACCCTCTTAAGCAGAAGCATAGCGTCCTGTGTTGACAACGCCAGTCGAAAGCCAATTAGGTTGTGTCTAAATAGCTCCTTGTTTTCTATGTGTTCAATTAGCCTGTTATGTATCGCATGCTCCGCAACCTTTCCGATGCATGATATCAGAGAGATAGGTCGCAGGTTGGCGATATGTGGGGGCTTCCCTGGTTTAGGTATGAGAACTACTTTGGCTGTACGCCATTCTATCGGTACCTGCCCAGTTGTCCATACCTCATTGATTTTGGCCGTGACTATCTCGACTGCCCTATTGTCCAGGTTCCTGAGAAGTTTGTTCGTGACTCCATCGGGTCCCGGGGCTGATCTTGCCGTTTAGATGGAAAAGAACATGTCTAATTTCTGACAGGGTGAATGGTTCGCCTAGATCAGGTGCCGCGAGACCCATGTATGTTACGCGCTCTACCGAGCGTTCCCCATCTTTGCCGAGGGGGAGATAGGTACTTGCTAAGTTGTTAGCCAAATCTCTCTCGGTGAAACCCACTGTGATTTCTTTCTTTATGAGCCTATCCGTCGCGAGGTTAAGGGTGCTTTTAGGCTGTTTATTATTGAGAAGACTTTTCAATAAGCTCCATTTGCTACCTCTGCGCATACGCCCGTCCGTTTCGGTACACGTCTCATCCCATTGCTGCCGCGCAAGCTGGGCCGAGTAGGACTCAAATTCCTTGTTAAGGAGCGCGATTTTCGCTCTGAGTCTGCGATTATGTTTCTGGGTCTTCCACCTGACCGAGAGGGCTTGAACAGAACCGCAAAAATACAAACAAGATATCATGGTGTCGTTTACACTTCCTGCTGCAAGTGATGCAGGTTTTAGTATGTTGGTTGTTTTGGTGAAGGCAGTGGCTTCATCAAAACCAAAAGACTATGACTTCACGAAAAACGGCAAAAGAAAATAAGCAACCAGAACAGAGTCAAATTAACAATACGTTCGCATTACTGTGAAGGCCCGCTTCCTAAATAGAGAAGGTTTCGCGGACAGTTCAAAGAAAAAAAATGTCACCAGTTGTTGCGACCATTGAATGGACTGGAACGGCGGTCCCATCGACAAGTGGTTGCGTTGGCGCCGAGGCCGTTCTTGGAGCGGACGAGCAGGCGAGTCGGCGCAGAGTTTGTAGACGGCGGCGCCCATAGGCGCAGCAGGCCGGTGACCTCCCTGCCCACGTACACAGCGTGGAGGCTGGCGGTAGGCGCCTGGGCTCGTCCTGTGGCTGGCACGCAGCAGCAGGAATTCGCTCACCACCCGAGTAACTCAAGTCTGCTCCCCAAAGAAATTCAGCGGCCCGGACAGTTGGACCACCTCGTACACACGATCACCTGCTTCCGAGGACGTCTGGAGACTTCGACTCTGTTGGGCCCTTCGTTGCTGAGTCCGCAACCCGACAACACGAACCTTAACATCAGCGTCTCTTCTCCCTAGCTCTCCGAGTCCTCGTTGTTGCGGCCTCTAGTGTATTTGGCACATACCCACGAGGATGACTGGCCCCGCTACAGGTAGTGAGATAGAGAACGGGATAATTAAAAGGCCAAGGCCAAAACAAAGAATAGAAAGGAAGCAAGAAGCCCTAATTTAAAAAGAAAAACAATTTACTGAAAGGAACATTGAGAGCGAAACCCTGTGGTCGACAGCGCTAGCAGCGTATTGTTCCGGAGGCTTCGATAAATTTATGCGAAGCTGACAAAACAGGATTATGGCTCGTACTATCCTGAGAGGCACCAAAAAAATTCCGTGTTGTTAAACGTAACGGCCGTGTATGAAATAATGTATTTAGGAATTTCGGCGTAGTGAAGAAAACCTGTGGCAAGACAGGTGGAAGTGACCCAGCGTTTCTGACTCATTGCATACCAAACAGACGTTAGGAAATCATAAACCAGATTTATTAAGATAGAAATTTAGACTTGGTGCCCTACATGTGAGATTTGCTATAGTCACTTCGCATTGACGGTAAAGGCATTTGTCCGTATTCCATGTGAACTGAAGGTGTCGATAGTCGTCAAAATCTAGAAGGGATGTCTTAGTGCATGTCAGTAGAGGAAAGCGTTTAAACCTCTTGGTTGTGATAAATGAAAAAATCGGCTGTACATTTTACACTGGACCATCCAAAGATGACGTTGCCAGCGATTCAGCTGATCCATTCACAAAAATGCCAGTGTGACCAGGGACTCGGACCAAGCGAGCCTCTGATATGTAAGGCAGTACAAGCGTGGAGAAAATCTTCAGTAAGGGCCTCTGCATTGCAGATGTTACATGCGAACCGACAGACAAAGCATCTGTAATAATTAATACATTGGTCTGGCTCGGGCTCGATTTACTAACCGCCGATGCAACAGCCAAAAATTCTGCTAGCAATATAAGGCTAAAATCAGGCAGTCGCAGCGCAAATGACGAGCTCAAATGGGAGGCAAATATACCAACTCCAGCCTTCTCTACTCCGAGTCGCATCCGTAGCGATTGCAAAATGCTCAGGAAGCTGGGCGAGATGATCTTGAAGGCAAATTTCAAGAATGCACAAGCTAAGGAGCTGAGCATCTGAAGGGAAATCGTAGTTGAAATATGGATTATCCTTCAAGGACGAGTGTGGCCATGGGTAGTTAGGTTCTGCAGAGAAACTTGAATATCAGTTATCATAGATTGGGCAAAAACTACCCGGGGCCATTGATAGCGTCGCCATCAGTTCCTAAAGGAGGAATCACGAGAAGTAATGAAGATTGCCAGCGAACGGGAGAGTGGCGTATAGTAGAGATTTAGAAATGTTTTTACTGTCAGTTGTTTAAACCTTGATTCAAGAGGTATGACACTAACTTCTAAATAGAGCACGTTATTGGCAGCACATTTCGGCAGGCCGAGACAGAGACATAGGGCTCGCCTTTGTGACAAAAGTAGAGGTCGTAGCTTATAGTCCGCACAACCGGAAAACAGATCGCAACCGAATTCCAAAATGGGGCGCACATAGAAATTGTATATGATCAGCAATGTTGACCTTCGCTATCGGTTACTTTTCCAACTGAAACGTCGCAACAGGCTCACCATGGCCCGCTCTCGTTTGCATCAGTTTACGTCAACTTGCTTTTGCCAGCTTAGATTCTCTTCATAAATAATACATAGATATTTCAATGACAGTACTTGCGGTATATGTTCCTTGCCATAGTGAAGTTAAAGGAGCACTTTATCTGATTGTGGAAACACCAGTAAAGCGCACTTACAGAAAGAGTACATTAAGCCGCACATCAAGCTCAGACATTAAGACTGCAAAATTTTGTAGACTTAATGAACACCATGGGACGATGACAAAAATGCAATGTCATCGGCGTACACATATAGATGAACACCCTGACGAACCGGCACAGAAGATAACAAAATATTAAATAACTGACGGGAGAAAACTGGTCCCTCCGGCACGCCCCTTGTTTGTTTATATAAAGTAGATGTAGCTCCTTCCTGGAAACGATAAACTGCCTTTCAGTAGGAAATTCTTGAACCCAAGGTACAATATTGTCAGGAACATTGCAATCGACTAATCTCGGAATTAAATTTCATGTTCGAGAGAATAATAGGCTTTTTCTATGTCCAATATGACTAATGCTGAAATCTCTTCCGTTAGTCTTGTAAGCCGTATTCGGCTTGCAAGGTCCACGTGAGCCGACTATACAGGGCAACCTTGCCGAAATTCTATTTTTCTCGAAAAAAGGACGTTCTTACGAGAAATAAACTCACTGAGGGGAAGGTACACAACTTTTTCAATTATTATTCACTATATTAGACGAGAGATTCGCTGAATGTTATTTAGATCGTATCTCAGACATTTATTTATCCGCACGAACACAACTGTTGTAATTTTTATCCGCACGAACACAACTGTTGGAATGTTCGAAAATTATTAATAGTAAATTCCTGGTGGGTAGAAAGCCGCGGCTCTCGAAGCAGAATAATATCAGGAGCTATTTTGTGTAGTAGATAAAGAAGGTCAGGTCAACCGGGGAATACAGAGTGGCTATTGCATTGCAGAACCTACAAACGAGCTATGATTAACGGAAGATAGTCGGCTCGACTGCAGAACGCAGCACATCGTGCTTCCGTTTATCAGCAGTAGAGCCTTTCTTGTGCTTCAACGAGGATGACGGTGTCGGTGATAATTGTTTACTCCGGCGCTTATTAGCAACGTTTCCCAGCGTCATGCCTCCGAAAGAATTCCTGGGTTCGGCATTAACAGGTGATGGTGAGCTGGCAACAGTGGGGTTACCTTGTAAAGGTTCCATTTGGTTTTGACTGTATGAATTGCTTTCAAGGCACGCGGGTCCACCAGCAGTAGCGGCAGCAACCGGGAAAGAGTTACATATGAGCTCTCTAACCTAGTGGCTAGCTTCTTGGTCAAGCCTTCAGGAAACATATTGAACAAGCGTTCCATGACAATACGTATGGCCTTATCAAATGCTGCATCAACAGCACCAGAGACTAGCCTCTAAAGATATAGATTGACGAGATGTAACAGCTGCATAGCCCCTACCGCGCTCTTTTATCATCGATACAGCCTCTGCTCGAGAACAATGCCGTTTCTAGATGATCTCAATGATTTGCAACTCGCAGCTTATGGCAGAGCAGCTGTTGTCTGAAGCGATGCGAGTGCCCTCACATAAACAGCACAAGGGAGTTTCCACGTTGCAGTCTGATGTGGAATGTGATCCACCACATTTTATACATCGCGTTGACGACCTGCAAGCGTTAGCACTGCGTCCAAATCGCCAACAGTTCCGGCACTGCAATGGTCGCGGAGTCAGCGCCTCTACATGGAACAAACACTGTGATGCCTTCACTTCAGTTGGGCACGTTACACCGGCAAACGACACGATAACGCTCTGAGTTGGCACCTGTGTATCGCTTGCACATCTATTACACCCATACACGGTGAGGACGTCAGCCGGTGCAAGCATATTTAAGAAAGCCTCAGGCGAGATATTAGTCGGTACACCACGAACAATGCCTTTCACGCAAGCGAGATGAGGTGCAAACGCACGAACTGAGGTGAGCGGAAACATTGTGCGGGCAAGCAAGTCGGTCAAGCATTCTACATTAGGGCCCCTGCACAAAATGCAGTTATGGCAAAAGGCCTTACTTTAATGTCAAGGTACCGCCCGGTTATTCTGCGTAGGTCCCTCCTGGAAAGGTTCAAACTCATCTCAGCCTAATTGCTGCCCCGTTTGCCGGTACAAGAGCCATAGGCAAGCAGCTTACTCCGTTCCGAACGAAACACTCCAGTGGTACCGATTCGGTAGGACGACTAGCCGACCAGGGCGAGCCAGGACCGGGTTAGGAAACCGACATGCAGGTGTATCTGAAAAGGCAAAAGACGAATCTAAGTAAAAAAATTATAGCATATCCACGGAGTGAATGATGATGAGTGGGCGAAGCTCGGGAGGTTCATCGTAGATCATGCCGAGTTCCGGATGAATTTAGTTAACGCGCACGCTACGAATCCTTATGGTTCAACTATGCACAAGTGAAATCTCCCACTGGCACTTCATTGCAAGTGAAGATCCAGTGCCTATATATATATATATATATATATATATATATATATATATATATATACACACATGGGTGGCCGGTGAACGGTTATCCAACGCGAGCAGTCGGTATTTCTCAATCAAGAAACTCGCTAGGAGACGCTGCCTGCGCCAACGTTGTCTCTCGCGGGTGAGGACGCGTTCTCCTTTTTTGCGAGCTGGTACAGCGTGGTGGTGGTGGTAGTGATTATGGTAAGGAAAAGACGCTTATTTCTGCAGCCCAAACTGGGAGCACGGCGCAGCGTCTTGGGGAGGGGATGATGGGAAATAAAGAGGACAGAAAGGTAATGAGAGATGTCAGGGTTCGCTCAGCACTGCAGAAGTAAGCCGGCGGAAAGGGGAGGCGTGGGAGGGCAACCCGGGCTCAGTGGTAGGCTGCGATGCCCGTCTCATCTATGAAGTCCACCAGAGTCTGCAGCGCTGGTAGACGGGGCCGAGTCGGGAACAGCAAGTGGTGGAGTGTGGTGGCTGGAAGTCCCTGCCTCCGGTAGGCTGTGGTGACCCTCGAACGTTCCTGTGCAAGTCCGGGACAGGCACAGAGGAGGTGTTCGAGAGTCTCAGGATCCCCGCAGCGGCTGTAGGCTGGAGAGGCGCAGAGGCCCTTGGCGTGTCGGCGGGCTGCTGTCCAGATGCAGCCAGTCCGCAGTCGCAGGAGTGTGGCCCTGGCTCTCCTCGTAAGGCCCTTCTCGGGAAGTGGCTTGGGGCCGTGCCCGCTTGCCACCCTTGGGTCAGGGTGAATCGAGACGAGGAGGCGCTGGAGGCGGGCCTGGGAGTAGTCCCTCACCGCCACTGCCTGGGTCAGCGGGACATTAGGGAGGTGGGCAGCTTTCGCAAGTGTATCCGCCTCATCGTTGCCAGCTATGCCCATGTGCGAGGGCAGCCAGTGGAAGGAGACGGACACTCCGGTAGCAGCAAGGGCCTCAGATTTCGTCGCCAGGAGGCTTCCGGTCAGCCCAGCACGTCGGTGGTTAGCCAAGGTCTGCAGCGCCGCCTTGCTGTCCCAGAGAATGGCAACCGGTTCTTCAGGGATGTCCTCCGCCAATAGATCTGCAGCCAGATGGAGGCCCGCCAGCTCCGCGGCTGTGGAGCTTGCAGGGAAAGGCAGCCGGCACTGCCTGCTGCGGGCCCTGGCAGGGATGACGCATGCTGCTGCTGCGGTCCTGTCTGGCAGCACGGATCCATCTGTGAACACCTGGAGCCGCCCCTTCAGTTGTTCCTGTAGTTTGCAGGAAGCTTCCTGCTGCAGAGCTGCCGCAGGTGTGCGTCGTTTCGTTGCCCCGTCCAGTGAGAGATGGACCTCAGGTGGGCGGTGGTGTGGCGGTGGAGGAGCAACAGGCACGGGTGGATCCGGGATCATCTGGTGGTACAGCTGGCAAAGGCCACCCATCCGAGAGTGCGGCTGACATCGAAGGCGTTCCAGCAGGGCTCTTCCATCGGCGGCATGGTGGAGGCGGTCGATGTGCCCGAGTGCCCGCTGGAGCATGCGTAGCGACAGAGGCCACTCGCCAGCCTCTGCAAGGGTCGCTGCTACTAGGGAGTTCTTGGGGAGCCCCAGGATGGAGCGCAACGCACCCCTGTGTAGCCCTTCCAGCAGACACCTCCTAGCTGGCGTCAGGTTGACCAGCGGGAAGGCATAGAGCAGGATGGATGATGCAGCAGCCTGGTTCAGCCGCAGCGCCCATTTGGTAGAGCAGCCGCGGCCACGTTGCTGCAATTTTCCGATGGCCCCCTGGACTCGTCGCACCTTGGCTGCAGCGGCCTTAGCAGCCGGGATCCAGGTGAGCCGGTGGTCAATGGTGAAACCCAGGTACTTCACCACCGGCTCCCATGGAAGGCTGTTGTTGCCAACCTTCAGTCGCCTGACGTAGAGCCGGGCCGAGGCAACCGGGTGGATCAGCAGGGCCTCAGTCTTGGTGGCAGAGACCTTGAGACCGATGTTTCCGAGGTAGGAGATCGCCGCGTCCAAGGCAGCTTGCAGAGATCTCCTGATGCCTGGGATGGACCGCCTGGGTCCCCGTACCCAAAGTGCCACGTCATCGGTATAGAGGGAGCAGTGGGCAGGGAACCTGGTATCTGCCGCGAGGGAAGCTGGAAGTCCCACGAGTACCATGTTGAAAAGGAAGGGGCTGAGCACAGAGCCCTGTGGGACACCAGCGGTGATGGTCCTTGGTTGACTCGTCTCCTTTCCGACACGGACGCAAAAGGTTCTCCCTGACAGGAAGGCGTTCACAAAGCCTCGGAGGCAACCGCTGATGCCGAGACGATCCAAGGCCGCCAGGATGGTCGCGTGAGGCAGTCCATCGAAGGCGCTCTCCACGTCTAGCAGCAGCAGCATGGCCACGTCCCCACAGCTCCTGGCGTCCTCCAGGGTGGCAATGACGTCGGCAATGGAGTCCGCCGTGCAATGATGCCGTCGCAAGCCCGTTTGCTGTTCCGGGAAGTAGTGCAGCTCGTCGGCCACCCATTCAAGCCTTGCCAGGACCACCTTCTCCAGCACTTTGCAGACAGCAGATGTGAGGGAGACCGGCCTGTATGAAGAGAGGGCCGTGAAGGGTTTCCGAAGTTTCAGCAGCGGAGCAAACACTGCTGTATGCCAGGTCTCCGGCAGCTCGCTAGTGCTCCAGACATCGTTGTAGAGCTCCAGCAGTTGTTGACGGCCTCCTTCCTCCAAGTTGCGGAGCATCTGGAAGGTGATACCATCAGCCCCTGGTGCACTGCGTCGCTTCGAACCCTTGAGGGCAGCATCCAGTTCATGCATCCTGATTGGCTCGTTGCACAATTCCTGGATTTTCGCAACCACCCACCCTGGATGGTGGCAGGAGGCTGGCAACGGAAGGGCAGAAGACGATGGTGTGGTTGCCAGTTGAGTGGTGTTCCTGGCAGCGAAACGGTCAGCCAGGAGCTCACTTAGGGCCGCTTCCTGGTTACCGTGGTAGATGGCCACGGACAGCACCTGGTTGGATGCGCGGGGAACTTGTAGCAGGCATGACAGGAGTCGCCAGGCACGGGTGCCATCGTGTGAGTGGTTGATGGAGGCGCATATGCTCACCCAGCCCTGGCTTCTGCGTCTGCGTGCGTGGCGTCTGCAGACGGCGTCAACCCTCCGGAAGGCTCTCCAGAGTTCGGGCTGGTTTTTGCGCAGGGCTTGGCGTTCTGCACGTCGTCTTGCAGCTCTCAGGGCCAGGTGCTTGATATCTGGAACCGGCTTGCCGGCCTGGACTTTTGTGGTAACAGTGGCTGCCTTCGCACTGTCTGCGATCAGCTTCAAGAGATCTCTGCCGCCCTTGTCCTCCCTGAGCAGCTTTCGGTAGACCCGCCAGTTCACCACGTGGTATTCTCGGTCTCTGGGGGCTCTCCCATGGAACGGGGGCAGCAGGAGGGGCAGGTGGTCTGATCCCCACGTGTCGGGGAACGGTGACCACGCATACTGGCAACCCTCAGTGGCTAGGCTGACGTCGATAGCTGAACGGACAAGCCGCCCGGTCCGACGCAGGAAAGTGGGTAATCCGGTGTTGAGGATGACCAGCCCCAGCTGTTGGATGATGTCCCTGAGCTCCTTTCCACGTGGACAGGACCGGCAACTGCCCCAAGACGTGTGGTGGGCGTTGATGTCGCCGCACAGCAGGAAGTCCTTGCCCAGTCTTTGCACCAGCTGCCGAAGGCACGCAGGGTTCCAGGGTTGGCCGGGGCGGACGTACATGCTCGCTACAGTCGTGTCAACCCCTTCAAGGCGTATACGCACGGCACAGCACTCGAAGGGGCCCCCGACCAGGTCGGCTACCGGCACCTCTGCTTGAAGCAGTTCTCGTCTGACGTATAGAGCGCACCGGGCGGGCCCTTGCTGATGGCCATCGTCCAGGCAAGGGGCAGCATGGCAGGCCTCCTGGATGCAACCGGTTCTACTGCTGTAGCCCACGTAGCCCGGTAGGCGTAAGCTCTTCAGCTCGAGCGTACACTTCCTGCAGAGCGAGCACGTCGTACTCACTCTGCAAAAGGTGGAGGGCTAAGTCTGCGTGCCGCCGCCGCAGCGAGTTTACGTTCCACTGGAGAACACACGGGCGGCGGCGGCGGCGGTACACAGGCGCTGTTGAAGGTCTGTCAGCCATGATGGTTGGGGGGAGGGCACGGTCCACCGGCCTGGAGGCAGATGGATCGCAGCTGGTTGTCGGGAGGGAGAAGCTTTCCTACAGCCCTCAGAAGGAGGCGCATGTCGGCCAGCTCCTGGCCATGGTGGTGTTTAGGGCAGGCTCGCTGATTGCACGGGTGCCCGGGAGGCTTGCGTGCTCCCCTTGGTTTCTTGGCTGCTTGCGCATAACTTATTCCTGTTTCCTGGCTCGTGGGGGCCGGAGGAGATGAGGCTGCTGGCTGTTGAAGGGCTGCCATCGCCTCCCTATGCGTTAGGAAGGACGGGGCAGAGGCCTTGATGGTAGCGAGCCTTCGTTCCCTCTGCCACAGTTGGCAATCAGGGGAGTCTGCCGTGTGCGCTCTACCACAGTGGAGGCACTTGGCCTTACTGGTGCACGTGCTGTCCCCGTGAGGCCCGCCGCCACAGCGCAGGCATCGCTGTGTTCTGTTGCATGTGGCTGTGGTATGGCCATAGATCCCGCACCTCAGGCACTGCAGGGGACGCGGCCGACAAGCTCGAACAGCATGGACCATCCGAAAGAGGCGGACCTGGGCAGGCGGAGTAGATGCTGCAAAGCGCAGAATGAGCGCCGTCCCCTGGCGCTTAGCGGCGAGTACCAGCACATCGCTCTGAACGCCGGCAAGGAGCTCCTCCTCCGTGTAGTTGCCGAGGATGCCCTGCACGATGCCCGAGCTCTGGGTGCGGTCAGCAGGCATGCGGGCGTTTACGGGGATTCCCGCCAGTTCGGTTGTGGCCAGCAGGCGGTCCCTCCAGTCAGGTGTGATCGCGTCGGCCGCCACGACATTCTTTTTGGTGTTCACTCGGACCTCCTGCACGCCAGGTAACGCCGATAGGGCCTGTGCGAGGGAGAGCCGAGAGGTTCGGGGAAATGTGGCTCCAGGAATAGCGGGGCGGAAGAGCACTGTGATGCCGCACTGCTGGGGAGATGCCTTTGTCGACACAGGGGTGGGCGTGGTTCTTACAACAGCAGGAGGTGCCGCTGCTGCTGCAGAAGAGCCGGAGTGTGTGCTGCCAGACGGAGGTACGCAACGGGCGGCTGCACCAGCTGCCGCTGCGGCGCGCTGACGGCGCTTCTGCGACTTTGACTGTACTGTCTGGAAGCCGTCGTCGGCATTGTGGAGCACGGCGGAGGCCTCGACTGGTGGGGGGGTGCCGGACTCCGGTGCTGGGGTAACGGCTGGCACTTTGCGTGATGACCCCTCGTCGTCGCTGGTACTCTCGGTGGGCCGGGGGCGCTTACGGGAGGAGGTGTCCATGATCTCCACCTCAGTGTCGGACTTTTGCGGGAGCGGCAAGCTGGCAGGGCCGCATGGTTGCGAGCCGCCATCGGTGAGATCAGGGCTCTCTTGCGGCGCGGTAAATGTTGCAGCAGAGGTGATGGCGTCCAGAGCAGCCTGGGGGGTACTGGGGGACGCCTCCCTGTTGTTGACTGCCGCTGGGGGCAGTGGCAAATTGGCGGAGTACGGGCGGCGCTCGGCTAGCCTAATAAGCCTTTCGGCGTGTTCTTGGCGTGTCCGTAGTGCCTCGACCGTGTTGATGAGTTGAAACATGCTGGAGCATGGCACGCTTTCCGCACGCTTTCGTGCTGTTTCACGGTAAGCGGAGCGTCGCGGTGAGGCGGACGGTGCTGTACCCTCGGGCATGTCCGTAGCGGATTCTTTATCTCCAAAGTTGAGGTTTCGAGTTGCAGGTAGCGCGTCCCTCTACGCTTCCCTCGTCGAGACAGGGGCGCGTCTCCTGCGTCTAGGAGCCGTGCACATGCGACGCTGGCACACCGGTGGAGACGCTGGTGCCGGCGCCCACAGGCGCGAGACGCGGGTGTCCTTCGCGTTCTATCACAGCGTTAGGGTTAGTTCATAGAGTGCGGCCTCGAGAGGTTGAGAGTCCGAAAGTGGCGATAAGCGTCCACTCACTGTTTGGCGGAGGGTCTCACTCGGTTCCTTGCAACTTCGCGAATTGGCTAGCACAGAAAGACAAGAACTTGGCCTGCTTTGACCACGAAAAGCAGCTTGAAAAAGTGGAGCCCATAAGAGGTGCGCTTGCACTCCTTGGCCCCCTCAGAGAGAGAGAGAGAGAGAGCGAAAGGCGCGCGTTGGCTATGGAAACGCTCTTAGAGGAACGCTGTACCAGCTCGCCCGCGTTCATTCAAGAAAGAGCGTTTCCATAGTCAACGGGCGCCTTTCGTTCTCTCTCTCTCTCTCACAAGACAGCAGATGGAAGAGTGAGAGAGAGAGAGGAACGCGCCGGGAGGCACGCGCCAGGAGAGAGAGAGAGAGAGAGGCACGCGCCGGGAGGCACGCGCCGAGGGCGAGCGCGTGCCTCCCGGCACGCCGGTTACGCCTGACGCAGGACAAGGTTAGACTAAGAAGAGCTTCGCCCCTAAAAGCAAGGCTAGAAACAGTTAAACGTGACCAATCCCCACTCGAAGGAACACCAGAGCTTCGCACCTGCTGCTCGCGTTGCTTCGTCCGAGTAAGAGTGACCGCACTCCACTCCTTTGTCGTCCTCTTTTCTACCGTGCCATCATTTAATTGGTGGTGGTCGTTTTTTTTTTTCACTCTGCGCCCGCACGTGCAATGCCCCGCCGATGTCTTCCTTTTCCATGCGCCGCATGTGTCCGTTGTGCGCTCTCTCGATCGCGTCACACCACCGCGTTTGCAGCACTTGCGACACCAACACCAGCATACAGCACCGGGTAGGCTGCACTCGCTCTGGTGGAGGACACACACAACACAATCCGAAAGAATGGGTTTTTGAGCATTTTCGTCCCACCCTCTCGAGTACGACGACGGGCTTCTACAGTAGTCACAAGTTGCAATGGCACACACCGGCTGCCTCCAGAAGCACTGAGCTGGTGGAGCGCCGAGCGATTTATTCGCCTTTCTTAGCTGCAAGTCTAAGTAACCTGTCAACAAAACCAGCTAACTTGTTATATCCACCTGCTCAAGAAGCAGGCTGTAGCTTCACATCTGCAGTCACATCAGGGCTGAATGCTAGTGATTGTCGTGTCGTACCGTGCCCGCTATGTGCCGACAAGACCATTGTAGTACGCAGGGTGAAATTCGAAATACTTGTCCTTGGGCATTGGCACGCTTCAAAAGCCGTACACAGCCGTCATAAGTGTCTTACAATGCACGAAGAAGTAGGCGGTCCCAACTAGGTACCTAGCAATGGTAGACTGGAAGTACAGATGACGGACGTGACGCCACGTGCAAACTATGTGTTGTAGGCCACCTACAGGGGACCGCCCAGACTTTTGGACATACCGAGAAAACACATCCGATCCGTCGCGTAGGCTTGTGTGAACACGTAAGGCGAATAATATTGCACTGCATATGCAGCGGGGAATTTGCACAGTGGTTTCGAAATATACTTGAGAAGCGCCCGCTCTTCTTTGAAACAAACGTGTCATAACAGCCATGGGCTATAAAAAATTGATGGCAGATCCACGAGGTGAATGATGATGAGATTGGGCGAAGCTCCTGGAAGTAATCATCGGTTAAACCGTGAAATTTCTTCCGTTAATTCGCCCGATAAAATTGACGTGAAACGATTGATTAAATGTTTTATCAAACTTTTATTGCTGGTTTCCGTTGTCCTTTCATTATGACCGCTTTGTGGTCGGTGAAATGTAAGCTAAGTGGTTCTTGCACTGGTTGCAGATGGGTTTTGCCTTTGAACGCTTCTCCAACGCGAGCAGTCGGTATTTCTCAATCAAGAAACTCGCTAGGAGACGCTGCCTGCGCCAACGTTGTCTCTCGCGTTTGCCGGGGCAGTGCCGGGGCACAGGAGAAATCTCACCAGGCACTACCTTGGAGGTAAACAATGGCTGCTAATGGGAATGAGAGACAGAAGAAGTCGGCTTTTCGCTAACACTTACACTGCTACTTCTACTAACGTTTCCTACTGGAACATGCCAATGGCTGCTAATGGGGAATGAGAGACAGAAGAATTCGGCTTTTAGTTAACGCGCACGCTGCGAATTTTTTATTGTTCAACAACGCACAGGAGAAATCTCCCACCGGCACCACCTTGGAGGTCAAAGCGTAAGACTGGTTACGCACTACGACGACTACGACGAGGGACGAACGGGTGCCGCCTTAAGGAGCTTCGCCCCTAAAACTATGGACCATCTCCCCGAAGGGAACCCTGATGGGATGCGAAGCAGCAGCGGTGCGCACGGTGTTGACCCGATTGAAACGGGCGTCGACGCGGGTGCTGGAAGAACGGTTTGAAACGAAACTCGGTGTAGCGTTTACTCGAGTAAACGTTTGTTTGAAACGCAAAGACACGGGAGGCGGGACGCGTTGAAGACGCTTGCGCTCGGCTTCCTTGGCTCGCGTCTCGTCGGTGTTACCCGCGCGCCGTCTCTATTCTCGAACGCGATCGGCGTTCTTGACTCGCACCTCTTCGGTGTCGTTGGTCTTCCACTGCCGACGCTCGCATTCGGCTTCCCTGGCTCGCGCCTCGTCAGTTTCGCAGGCGCGACGTCGCCATTCGCGAACGCGATCTGCTTCGCTAACCCTCGCAACGCGGGCGACGGCCGGGTTAGGCCAAATCGCTTCGGCGCATGTTTCGGCGGGCGATGGAGCGTCGTCTTCCGGCGTCCTCTCCATCGCAGATAAACGAGCCGAAAGAGTGTTCACTCGATGTGCGCTCGAGCGTAGCGAGCGGTGGAGAGGGTGAAGCGAGAGAGAGAGGTGACACGCGGCGAGCGCGCGGCAGGCGAGGGAGAGAGTGACGTCACCGTGCACTGCGAGGGGGGCGTCACCTACTTGGCACCGCTCCAACACCTGCGGCGAGGGGAGCGGCACGGAGACACGGACGGACAGTGTTACACAGGCTAGTCAAAGAGCTGCTTCGCATCTAAATTCCCGGAGGAGCTACAACTGGCCAATTCCCGTGCGCAGTTCCTGCGGCGGCCGTCGGGTTGCGCCATGTGCCCGTAGTGCCAATGGCCACAAGCTTGCCACAGGGGAAGAGCGAATACATTCCAAGAAGTGCAAATGTTCCAAGATAATGAACGTAGCTTGTTACCCCTTACTGAACCTTCATGATTGTTGTTGGCTGCGCCTTCCTCCAAATGGCGACGAACACGCTCGGAGGGCAGAATATTCCTCAAGCTGGAACTCCGGTAATACATACCGGATTTGAACTTTTTTCCACAGGACATCTGTAGGGTTACTCGGAAAGCGTTGCAAGACCCTTTCAGCGCTCACTCATACGTATCTGCCAACAAGGAAAGGTTGGGAATTCTCGTCCTTCTGGCAGAGCATACGAACCACATAACATGCGAACAACATCTAATTGAAGCATACACGTAGGTACGATTAACACAGGAATCATAAAGAAGGAAAGCGCGCGCATAATGCGTACTCAAATACACTATGACAATTGCCCCAGTACAGTGACAATGCCTTCATTCAGATAAGAGTAATATGCTCCAAGGAAGGCAATCCACTCTGTTGCTGAAAGATAACCAGCACAGGCTACAGCCAAAGATAGTACAACGCGAAAAACCACCGTCGCATTGCCACATGACGTGATTCCGCCCGCCTATTTTGTTATGCTCGCCACTCGGTATATTTTTTTTAGTGGTCAGGAGCACTCTCGATAGAAAGCCTGCGCGAAAAGCGAGCCAATATGGGCGTTCAAGCCTTGTTCATGTAGTACTTGCTTGCCGTGGTGGGGCGGTGTATTGGAAAGGGCGGTCAGAGCATACAGACGCTTGCCTCGGTAAATGAGATCCACGCGCCGGTGAAAACAATTCGCCGGTGAAAAGAATTCTAAACATACACTTACCTGTGATATCAAGGGCTGCTGCATCCAATCTGCAGCCCGCTGTTGCATAGTGGATACGCGCAAATCACGGGATAGCGGCGCGCGCGCTTGTCAGTAAGTAATTGGTAACGAAAAAAAAAAGGAAGGACCTGCCATGAGGCCACTGGCATCCAGCTGCCGCCTGAGCCGCTGAAACAGTCATCTGTATCGGCAATCGCAGAAACTTTGATAAAAAACCAAACGCGTGCAGTTCTCGATGGAGTCTTTGAGAGACGCTCGCGGTTCCCGACCTCGGACGGAGCAGACGGTGAAGCAGACGATACGTTTAGTGTTTCCCTTGAAAGCTCCACACCTCTCACCAAATATCACATTTATTTTGATAAATGCATACTGCGTACTTTTTAGGGGACACGCACATGTTTGGTTATACTGATGCAAAAACCATATATTTTTCGTGCCGCCGGATCTAGAGCACGATCCTCAAACCATGCAAACCCTGATGGCCAAATTAGTCTGCTTTTTTTAAACTTTACAGTTATGCAAACTCCGCGTGTCAATTGTTACATGCGGGACCCCGAGTGCAAACAATAACAGATTTTCTTTTCATTTTGGTTAAAACTCTGAAAACAATCGTCGCGAGTCTCAAGAACAAAATCTATCCGAAGCAGATCCGAAGCCTGTACTTCTCATAATTCCCATAGTGGTTGAAGCACCGCTGAAACAGTCTGCAAAGACACTAGCGTCAGATTTCTCTCCAGTGTGTAAGTAAGAAACTCTATGCCGCCACCAATATACCACTGGAGCGGACTGACTATGGAAACGCTCATCCTTCTGCGATGAACGCTTTACCATATCGCACGGAATGATAACGCCCCCGTGCCCGCGAGAGGCAACGCTTACTCAGGCAGCGTCTGCTAGCGACTTTCTTGACTGAAAAAAAATTCACAGCGTATCCACGGGGTGAATGATGATGAGTGGGCGAAGCTCCGGTGTGAACCACCGATAAACCGTTAATCTTCCGTGTAATTCGCCCAGTCGATCATCATGTAACGCTGGGATCTGGCGTTTAAGGGAACGCTAGGATCTGGCGTTTAAGGGGACGCTAGCACAAACGCGTTACAAACATGCAGTACACTCTAGTAAGGGGGGAGAGGCCACAGCGTCTTACGCAGCCCCTTACACAGGCTGGAACGCGCACCGCGTTTACCGACGCCATCACATGACTGCTGAAAGAGTATAAGGCGGAGAGGCCACAGCGTCTTACACCAGCTTCTTACACGCGCCCTAACGCGCTAGCACAAACCCATCATCATTGTTAGAAATGGACAGTCTTTCGCTCTCTCTCTCTCTCTTTCTGTCTCACACAAGACAGCAGATGGAAGAGTGAGAGAGCTCGCGCGCCACCTGACGTTCCTGAAGGCAACTCGGAGGTAAACAATGGCTGCTAATGGGAATGAGAGACAGAAGAAGTCGGCTTTTAGCTAACACTTACACTTCTACTAACGTTTCCTACTGGAACATGCGAATGGCTGCTAATGGGGAATGAGAGACAGAAGAATTCGGCTTTTAGTTAACGCGCACGCTGCGAATTTTTTATTGTTAAACAACGCACAGGAGAAATCTCCAACCGGCACCACCTTGGAGGTCAAAGCGTAAGACTGCATACGCACTACGACTACGACGAGGGACGAACGGGTGCCGCTTTAAGGAGCTTCGCCCCTAAAAACCGACTGCTCGCACTGCGCAACCGTTTACCGGCCTCCCCGTACATACAATATATAGGCACTGGATCGCGACCTGCAATATAGAGCCGGTTGTAGATTTCCCTTGTGCGTAGTTGAACAATGAGGATTCGCAGCTTGCGCGTTAACTAAAGGTAATGCGGCACGCGGCACGATCTACGACGTGTGAGCGTAGGAACCTCGTAAACACCAGGAGCATAAATGACAACGCGTGTGTAAACATATACACGCGTTGTCACTGATTTAAATGCATGAGTGGGCAATGTCACGGGTGATTTACGGTAACAGCGAACATTCCCCATTGCTTCGCGCATTCGACATGGTTCCCTTTGTGAAGATGCGTGAATATTTTTTCTTGATTTACAGAGGAGTACACACACCACAATCCTCTGCTGCCATCAGCTGGGGTTATTCCCTTTCCCACCGGAGAGTTTTCAGCCTACGGCTGAGATTACACTTTAATTTTGACAAGGGCACCCGCCAATAACAGCAAGTCACCATCGTATCCCAATTTGCGAAACACTTCCCGGAGCTGGCTGACATTTTCTATAGAGTAAGATTTTATTGGTCTCGTATTTTTGTCACATTTCCTTATAGCCATGCGGTTTCTCCATATGCTGTGAAGGCCGAGAACAGGTCATAAGGTATACCGTTTTGCTGTGTAGCTAGGTAACGAATGCCGTGTGGCGTTAGCTGTAATTCCTTTTTAATAGTCTTCTAGAGAATACCCAAAAAGAATCGCACTCCAACAGTCTAAAAGCACATATTCTATAGTTTCGGGTTTCTTACAAAGTAAGCAATGAGCAGCACATTGTAAATAGTTCCCTTTTTCTTCTAGCAACGTTTTCACAGGCAAAGTATAGCATGTAGCTCAAAAGGAAGTTCTTTCACTGCACATACCGCTTACGTGCCACGGTATCCAAATATTCTGTCGAAAAGTGGCAGTTTAAATATATAAATGCCAGAACTACTTCGCGTAGAAATTTACTCGATGCATAACCACCTTCATCTCTTATCAATACAATATGTTAAGGCACGAGATTTCTCAATCGGATCTGAATAACTGTTTTGAAGAATGGATTTGTAGTGTCATGAAAAAAGAAAAATTTGGAGACCAGTTGCTTTAGGAATATGTTCGGAAGCAACTACCCCCTGGTTAACCAGTGAAAGAAATTGTTTCTATTTGTTCTTCCATATTCTGACCGCCAAAAAACACTGAGAATACCTTTTGAAATTTCTTAAATTTGAATCCGGAACAGCTGAGGACTTGCACGAGATACCACCACCAAGTCTCTGCATTGGCGGCAGGAGCGAATATGGAGAAATGGTGCCCTGCCCATCTGTTTGAAGTCCTCCGGCTTTGCATTCCATAAATCACTGGCGTCCCTATGTGTGCCCATTGGTACACCAAGGTGAATCCCGACTTTAATCGTCCACTGCATAATTTCAAGAACGCGCGGTGTTGCAAACCGCCGACCATGCCACAACCCAACACACTTATTCAGGTTTGCGTTGCTACTTGTAATGGCATAAAACTCGCGAAAAAAGTTAATAGCACTTATAACGTTCTCCTTTTTGCGAGCAGAAAACAGCAAAGTCACCAGCGTGTACTACCAAAGGCAATATATACCCCTCTAAGCTGAAGCCACGCTCAGCTGGACTATCACTTATTTTCTTACATAGGATATCTAGGTACAACGCGAACAAAAGAGGTGACAAGGGACATCCTTGACACACAGGGGAGCGCACTTCTATCCTACCTGTTAGCTCATGGTTGGTAGTTAGGTTGGTCGTACAATTATCGTATGGCACCTTAACCCCTTTTCCTATTAAACAGCCAACCCTAACGTACTCAAGTACCGAGAACAGGAGCTTATGACATGCCCCATCGAATGCCTCCTCTAAATCAACTTGTACCACCGAGACATTTCTCAAATCTGCATCACATGTTTCAGGTATACTCTGAGCCACATTGATGTCTGCAAATATAGATCTCCCCCTTGCCGTACATGTCTGATGCCGCCCTACCACATCACTAATAGCCCCTTGTAGTCTTCGAGCTAATATTTTCATTAAAATTTCATAATCGACGTTTGTTAGCGTAATTGATCTGTAACCTGTGACTTTGTTAAGCATGTTATAGTCTTCATATTTTGTTATCTGCACTGTATACGCTCTTTTGAAAGACGGTGGAAGACATCCAGTTTGTACGCCGCCTTGAAAACGTGTGCAGTATCATGGCTACCTGCGAGGAGAATGCTTTATAAAAAGCCGCTGTCAAACCATCAGGCCACGTGGATTTTCCATTGTGAAGGTCTTCTATAGCCATTTCTGTCTCCTTAGATGTAATGTCTGCTGACAGAACTCTGTTTCTTCGGTGTCTAATCTGGGTTAGCCGATTGAAAAATGGTTCGCATAAACAGGCTTTCTCGGCACTCTACACATAAACAGCACTCCGTAAAGGCGTGTTAAGATGTTCTCTCTCCGGATATTTTACTTTTAATTCCTCTTAGCCCACCTTTCTGAGCTGCAAAAGTAAGGTCTGCTTGCGTTTAATAACCAAGATATTTTCCGTTCGTGCACGAACAAGCGCGCTACCTAATTTTTCAGTGTCAATATCCTCAATTTTACTCTTTGATTCTGTTATATTTCTTCCCTAAAAGTGCCGGGTCTCGCGGTCTCCGCGTCGACAAATTCCTGCAGCATTTTTTTAGGTTCTTTTCTTCTTGGTGTTCCTCATAGCGTATTTCTACAGCTCGTTCAATGGCGTTCATTTTAACGGCTTCTTTAAATAGCTCCCATAGCTCCACCCATCTTCTTCCACAGTATTCATTTTCTTCAGCAATTTCTGTGCGTACACGTTTTATAGACGGGTCGTCGTTTAAGAGCTCCGCGTTTAATTTGTATGTTTACCTTTCATTCTAGGTTATAGAGGGTCTTTTCTTCCCAATCGTAGCTAATGTCGCAATGGTCGCTACAACTGATGTTCTGTACTTTGTAATCGTCGTACAGTTCGGCTAGTCCTTGCGAGATAGAAGCTGTCTAACCTTGCGTAAAATTAGTATACTTCGCATAATTTCCTCTATTCGATTAATTAACAAGTCCTCCATGAGCGCTTTTACTAGAGCCCCTCTCAGGAACACAACACTGTCGTCATCCCAGTAACTATCATGTTAATGATCGTCTGGGTTCAAAACGCTATTGAAATCTCCTAACACTACTAAAGATCTCTCTGTTTGCATGTACTGAGATATTCCCCGAAAGAAGCTAAGCCGGTCACTAACTTTCGTGGAACCATGCACACATAATAGCCAAAATATCGTGTTACTGTGTACAAAATCGCAAAACACAAATCGTCCACTCCGACAACTTATGAATGTTTCCACTGTAACTAAATTATTCTTACTAAATAAACATCAACCGGCCGTTGTTCCTATAGCATGGCTAACACATACAGAGTGGCAAGCACTAAATTGAGCGACCATACCGTCAACCTCACTCTCACTATCTTACTCTCTTGAAACACCTAAATGTCTAAATCCTCCTCCAACATTACGCATCGGAACCGACGCTCGCTGCGCCTTGCCCTGAGGCCTCTAACATTAAGCGTTCCGAAGCGCAGCGAAGCTAGTGACAAATCCATTTCAAATACTAAGAGCAGTACGACAGTAAATGTTCCAGCAATTACAAACTTTCATAAACCGTACGTGTGCATCAGCACTACAGCTTGAACGCACACCCGCGACGCCAGTCGCGTTGGTCACTGCATAACCACCTACCCTTCTCGGGTGAGCGACGCTGACCTCTGCGCTGGGACATGTTTCGTTTCTTGGCCCGGGTCGACCGCACTACCATCGAGTGTGGCTCCAGCCGCTCAACACTGCCCTCAAGCGTCTCCTCATCCGTCGCGTCGCTTCGGTTCCGCTTGGCAGGTGTGGCCGGCTTCTCCCTGACCGTCTCATCAGGTGTCTCATACGGTGTCTCCAGCTCCGCATGCACCTCATCCTTTATGGCTTCGCATTCCTGGTCCAAGCGTTCGGGTGCGCACACTGTCCTCACCTTTTCCTTCAATGTACTGTGTTTATGCGTTCTACTGGTCGAGTCGTGCTTTTAAATGCGAAGCAATTCTTAGCGGTGACATGTCCCGCGGCGTCGGCGTCCGTACTCACACTGCGCATGCGCAACTCTCCTCCTTTCTCTCTCCAACAGCTGTGCGTTACTCTCTCCACTTCTCTCCTACCACCTGCTTCCGTTTCTCCTGCGTTCTCGCTTCTCTCCCGCGGCGTGGGCGTCCACACCCGCACTGTGCTTGCGCATCCTCCTCCAACTCCTCTCCGTGTCTCATTTTTTAGGGGCGAAGCTCCTTAAGGCGTTGGTCGTTCGTCCCTTGTAGTCGTAACCACCTCGTTCTAGGATTGCGCTCGCGCCGGGAGGAACGCGCCGAGGGCGAGCGCGAGCCTCCCGGTGCGCGAGCTCTCTCACTCTTCCATCTGCTGTCTTGTGTGAGAGAGACAGAAAGAGAGAGAGAGCGAAAGACTGTCCGTTTCTAACGATGATGATGGGTTTGTGCTAGCGCGTTACGGCGCGTGTAAGAAGCTGGTGTAAGACGCTGTGGCCTCTCCACCTTGTGCTCTTTCAGCAGTCATGTGATGGCGTCGGCAAACGCGGTGCGCGTTCCGGCCTCTTTAAGGGGCTGCGTAAGACGCTGTGGCCTCCCCCCCCCCTCCCCCTTTACTAGAGTGTACTGCATGTTTCTAACGCGTTTGTGCTAGCGTCCCCTTAAACGCGAGATCCCAGCGTTCGAATAGAGTGTTTCTCACGTCTTTACATGATTATCGACTGGGCGAATTACACGGAAGATTAACGGTTTACCGGTGATTCACTCCGGAGCTTCGCCCACTCATCATCATTCACCCCGTGGATATGCTGTGAATTTTTTTTCCTCTTCATTCGGCGTTCCTCCTCTCAGAACGGCGCGCGTTTACTATGGAAGCGCTCTTTCTTGGATGAACGCTTTACCAGCTCGCAAGGAACGAGAACATGCCCTCGCCTGCAAGTGACAACGCTGACGCAGGTAGCGTCTGCTAGCGTCAAATCGATGCAAACGCG
The DNA here is from genome assembly GCA_013339685.2 of Hyalomma asiaticum. Classification (NCBI taxonomy): domain Eukaryota; kingdom Metazoa; phylum Arthropoda; class Arachnida; order Ixodida; family Ixodidae; genus Hyalomma; species Hyalomma asiaticum. Next base: position 71,335,215 of record CM023489.1, read on the forward strand.
ATACCTAGTCAAACCGATGTAAACGCGGTGTGCACCCCCAGTGCTACTTCGTATCGCCTGATGGACATGGTGTAATTTTTTTACACGCAGCTAGCGTTGCCACCTGTTCCGCCTCTTTTGCCACCTGTTCAGCTAGCGTTTCCAAGGCCGCTGTAAGCTTGTCATTCACTTGTTGTTCACCTTCCTCCATCAGTTCGACGTCCTTTTCTTCGTAGTGCCTGCTGCCACTAACTCTTGTCTTATAGTTCATGGCCATGTTAGAAGCAGCACGAACGCCCCTTATAACCATTCTTTTAAACCTTCTCTACCTCTCTCCTTCGTGTTGTGTTCTTAGTGGGAATAAGGTCCCTAGATATAAATGTTTCAAGGCAGCGACACTCATTGTTCTCTGGCCCGTCCTCCTCACTCTCGTGCGTACTCCTTCTTCTCTGTCATCCGCGTCTGTGATTGGTGCATTCCCTGCACGTGACGTTGTTAGTGGTCGATGGTGACATTTATTTTTCTGCAAAAAGGTGTAAAACTAGTGCGCATCCGGCTATAGTCCCCGTCGGATTCTGGCCGTGACGAAAGACGAAATCCTAGCCGAGACATACGCTGTTGAAGAGATGCGTTCCAGTTGGCGCCATGTCGGCAAAGCTTGCTTCTCGGTGCATGTTGATCGCTACTCGCTAGTTTAGGGGCGAAGCTCCTTAAGGTGTAGGCTTGTCTGCCGTAGTTGTCCGTCGTAGCCACTTCGTCTTCATCGAACGCTGAGCTGCCTGGAGCGCTGGCACGCGCTCTTCTGTCACGAGTTCACGCCGGTTCCTCTTCGTCTACTCCGTCATCACTCAGTTTCGGTTTCGTTTCGTGTTACATCACAATAGCCCCAGTTTTAAGGTTCACAACTTTTCTGGAAGGTAGAATATGCGAAACGAATGCCACAGTGTTCTAGAGAACTCAGTTGTCTGTCCATACAGCACGAATCACGGCTAAATTATTCCGGAACTCGGCACTATTTACGATGAATTTCCTGAGCTTCGCCCACTCATCATCATTCACTCTGTGGATATGCATGAATTTTTTTAACAATGCGGGGTTTCTGTTCTGTCGGCTGCAGCCGCAAAACGGGATGTTTATGCTCTCTTCATATGAAGCATGCCATGAAGCATTGCTTTTAAACATTTCACGCGTCCGTGCAACGCCGTTGACAGTTCATTTGTCCACTTTTGTTGAAACGCTACACAAATATTTGTGAGTATGTACGAACGGTTGAATAAACTGCTGTGGCACTTTCAGGAACATCCTGGAATCACGATGGCGAAAATAGTAGAATTTTTCTAGAAACACTGTCATCGCAGTGCTCCTAGTCAAGTGTTCGTTCCCGTCTCGCCGGAGTTTTCCCTCGTCTGTGCTCAAGCCGGCAATGATTACTCGTCACAGCAAGCTGCTGCACGTTACTTGTGCCACATCATATGCACGAACAAAACAGCACATTGAGAGAACTGGACACACTACGACGCACGATGCGAGACGCCATGGTTGGTGGTGTGAAATATAGCACTTGAACAACTGCACAACGTTGCCAGTTCGGCAACACACATCATGCTTCTTCTTATGCTTAACCGTTCATATTCAACGAAGTAACCGTTTATTCTATATCTCATTTCCTTCTATCAAAGTATAATTGTATACATTCGCCATAATAACTTAAAGGAAACATTGCCTGTTTTATGCACGCTTTCATCCTTCTTGGGCGCGCTCCAGGCAAATAAGCGAGGAGGAAAAGGGAGGGTGTCGCTACTCTGAAAACTTTTTATCTAGGGACCTTACGATGGCTCGGGCCGTGCCGCCACCTAGAAACGGTATAGCGAAATATTCTTATAACACCACAGAACACCTATAGTTCGGCCCGTGTAGGGTAGAGTCGGCGCTCTCGCTGAGGCTACTCTACTCCGAAAGCGGAGTTCGGTGCAGTTTGGTCATTTCACTTTCGTGTCATACCGATTCCTATAACAGGCGGATCAGCCACGTTTATATCACTTCGACAACCCGCGTAAAACTCCTAGAAATATACACCCAGATTATTAAGCGATTCTCGTAAAGTTTATGGCGATATTCACTGTAAGCAGTGTGCTGTAAGAAACTTGAAGGGTTCGTGCCATCTAGGTGCGTTGGAAGAGCTAGCTCGGGAGGTTTCTATGCTCTAGCAGTCTTAGCTCAGGGCCCATCGAAGCGCTGAATCGCCCCAACGATGAATAGTGGGAACGGCCAAGCTGCAACGCCTGATAGCATTTCACGGTGTGTCGTAAGTACCATTAAGACCCTTGATTTGCTATCTTTGAAGAATATTGTGTAACCTTGCGGGCAGACGAAAACCAGATAAAACATAGTTAATTTAAAAAAAAATCCACAGAATCTCCACGGCGTGAATGACGATGAGTGGGGCGAAGCTCCGGATGGCATCAACGGTAAACCTTGATTGTTCCTAGTAATTCGCCCCACAATTAAAAGTGAAACACTTGAGTAAATGTCGTCAAACTTTTATTGCTGGTTTCCGTGGTCCCTTCATTATGACCGCTTTGTGGTCCGTGAAATGCAATTATCCTCTCTATACGCGCGCTTTCTCGCCGCTTCCCGTTGTCGGGAGTTTTGGAGATCCGCTTCGCGCCGCATCAGGGCAGCTTCGGCTTCTCGTTCTCTAACTGCTGGGGTCTTGGCGCCGCTGCCGTGCCGCCTGACGACACGCTTCGGCATCTGTTTCACGTACGCAGGGATCTTGGCGGCGACGTCGTGCAGCTTCACGGAGCGCTTCGGCCTCTCTTTCACGCACGGCAGGATCTTGGCGGCGTCGCCGAGCAGCCGCCGCCCTGCGCGCTCGACGCTCCGCAGCCTTCCATCTGGTCTCAGGCCACGGAGGAAGAAATGTTTAGGAGGTGAAACTCCCGCTAGAACGGGCGTTGGCGGGCGTCCAGATAACGTCACAAAAAATACAAAGAAGACATGCGCCGACGGAGGCACTTCGATTGGCGGCGTCTGGCGGCGCGAACCCGCAGCTGCTAATAATAGAAAAGGAAGCGCTACCGGCCGGGCGAGCACGCCCACGCGCGTTCCCTCTAGCAGCGTTTGTGAGGAGCGTTTGTGAGCAGCGTTTGTGAGGCATGTATGCGTTCGGTGCAAGCCAGCAGCACATAACTAGTCATTAATTATCATCACGTGGCTGTGAAACCAAACAGCACCACGTACAAACGAAAGCAACAGATTATGTTACTGTGGCGATCATTGTAAGCGACGGATTACTTTTTTTTTCTTCTTCAACGGTGCTGAAATATTAAAAGCGTCGTACTAAGCTCTCGCGGGCCACGGAGCTTCTTCCTCCGCGTCTAAAAAAGTTGGCGTAACTGCTATCAGTAGGAACAGCCATAGCCCGCGATGACGGAGCGAGAAATTAGTGCGGCCGAGCGCGCTCCGCGTCTACGCTCCGTGACTGCGGCGGAACAGGAGCGCGCGCGCGCGCGCCCGGTTCCTTCGGAAACAAAAACGGGGGCATTTCGCATTTTTGCCGCCAGACGCCGCCAGCATGAAGTGGCTCTCCGGCAATGTGACGTTATCTGGTCGCCTCAAGGAGCGCAGTTGCGCCTCCTAAATGTCTCAGGCGCAACACGCCGCCATCGATCTCCCGCTACAGGGATCTACACACTCTTTCATTACGTGCTGCCGCACGGAGCGCTTCGCCTTCTCTTTCTCGAACGCTGGGATCTCGAACGCTGATCTGGCACCAAAATGAAAGCGCCCCCTAGCGCTTCGTGGCGTAGTGCATGGCTTCAGGAAAGAGGTAGCTGATGATGATGATGCGTTTGTCCAGGTAGCAGCCTGGACACACATACCCGCTTTCTGTGCCGCATACCTGCCTTTATGCAGTAGTGGACTGAGGGCAAGCGGTGGTTGCTACATACATACATACAGGCGACGAACGACCCACGCGGGTTCGATCCCGGCCGCGGCGGTCGCATTTTCGATGGAGGCGAAAATGCCAGAAGCCCGTGTGCTGTGCGTTGTCAGTGCACGTTAAAGAACCCCAGGTGGTCTAAATTTCCGGAGTCCTCCACTACGGCCTTTCTCTCCTCTCTATCTCTTTCACTCCCATTCCCCCACCCCCACGGACGCTTAGCCGTGCTCCCTACGTGGGCTGCAGAAATTAGCGTCCTTTCCTAACCGAACCACAATCATCATCATCATCATCACGCCTTAAGGAGCTTCGCCCTAAAAATTACAGCATATCCACGGAGTGAATGATGGTGAGTGGGCGAAGCTCGGGAGGTTCATCGTAGATCGTGCCGAGTTCTGGATTAATTTAGCCAACGCGCACGCTACGAATCCTCATGGTTCAACTATGCACAAGTGAAATCTCCCACCGGCATTTCATTGCAAGTCAGGATCCACTGCCTATATATATATATACATATATATGGGTTGCCGGTGAACGCTTCTCCAACGCGAGCAGTCGGTATTTCTCAATCAAGAAACTCGCTTGAAGACGCTGCCTGCGCCAACGTTGTCTCTCGCAGGTGAAGGCGCGTTCTCCTTCTTAGCGAGCTGGTACAGCGTTCCTCTAAGAAAGGGCGTTTCCATAGCCAACGCGCGCCTTTCTCTCTCTCTCTCACACACACACACAAGACAGCAGAGGCACGCGCCGAAGCGAACGCTGAGGGCGAGCGCGTGCCGGGAGGCACGCGGGTAACGCCTGACGACTGACGCCTGAGACTGACAAGCTGAGACTAACAGGAGCTTCGCCCCTAAAAGACACAGTTTCGCCTCAAGGGCGAAGCAATGAATGCGATAGCAGGAAACTGTAATGCTATACGAAGTGAGGCTCTCTCTCAGCAGTCATGTGATGGCATCGGCAAACGCGGTGCGCGTTCCGGCCTGTGTAAGGTGTTGCGTAAGACGCTGTGGCCTCTCCCCATTACTAGAGTGTACTGCACGTTTGTAACGCGTTTGTGCTAGCGTCCCCTCAAACGCGACATCCCAGTGTTCGAATACAGTGTTTCTCTCGTCTTTACATGACGATCGACTGGGCGAATTACACGGAAGATTCATGCTTTACCGATGATTCCCTCCGGAGCTTCGCCCACTCATCATTAATCACCCCGTGGCTATGCTGTGATTTTTTTTAACTGCCAGAAGAGCCTCGTGAAAGCTGGCCGACGACTTTTAAATGCGGCCGTTGCGCTCCTCGCGCCATCTCGCTGGTAATGAAGAAACGCTTATAAGCGCCTGGCGCCTCCGAGTCCTGCCAGCGGTAAAGCGTGTGTATATCAGGCTCGCCGTTAGCTCTGTAAAGCATCTGCTCTTCGTGGCGTAGTGGTTAGCGCCACGCGCTGCGGAGCGAGGGGTCCCTGGTTCGATTCCGCGCTTCGGAATGCATTTATCTGAATTATTTTGCTTTCGGACTTTTATGTATTGTTGAGCTCACCCAGCGCCTCCACCACTTGTGAGCAACTACTTTTATTCTAGGCGGTCCTCGATCTATGGCGACCAAGATGGAGAGCGAGCCAAGCAGCTGATGATGATCGATGTTGATGGGGAAAATGTACAAGTGATGATGATGTGCAGAGATGAAGAAGAGCCAGTCATATGTTGAGCTCACACTATATACACATACTTATACATATACGGGACATGACGGCGGCGACGGGGACGGCAAAAACCAGCCGAGACTGTCCATATAATTGCTATCGCAATAAAAGCAACAAGACGAAGCTGCTTCATCTTGCAGCCTTCTCTGTGTCCGTGTTCTCGTCTTCGTTCTGCAATCACGTATCGAATGAGAAAACTGACGACACAGTTATTTTCCAATGCTGTTTCTACGTAACACGTTTACTGATAGAAAAAAAAGTTGGCGGGCGCGCCAACTTCGCCTATAGGATTGGCAGGCCACAGCGGAGGTGTGGACCACTCTCATGGCCTTCTCATAGAATATTCGTTAGGATTAGCGCCATCTTCTATATATAGGTTCGTGGAATGGTTTCCTCGTAACAGAATTTTGCTTTCTCGTACATTAAAATGTGCATGTCCGATCTATCATGTGAGTATGATTTAGTGAAGTCGTGGTTTGTACTTTTTCTTGCCGATTTCACTTGGAGAAATTATTTTGGTACAATAATGTATGCCTGCGCCTTGGCAGAGGGCCTGCGTGGTCTCGCGCTTTGGCTTGCTGTGCGGCGTTTGTCTGAAATGCTTATTTGTGCTGCGGGCGCCGACGCCGACTACGGCTTGTCCGCGACACGGCTTGTCCGCGACCCTTTGGCGTTGAAAAACATCGCACACCTTTTCTGCCCACAGCACACCTTGAATACCAATCGCACACCACGTTCGGCGTGCAGAAATGTTTTTAGCCCGAAACACCTTATGAGTCCGGGGTGTCAGCAACAAACGTCCTCGTGGTCATGTCCACAAACAGATGCGTAATGGAGGGAAATTGGTACGAGACAAAGGAACATTTTGGGAATTATTTAAGACAGGAATGATGATTGATCATCTATTGCGATTAAACACAAAGTCGCGAAAATAACTTCTGACACGTCTGCCCCTCACGCGCACTTTCACTTCACCGTGTCTACGATGGAAAAAATGCATAGTTTATCAACACTCGTTAAGCACAGCCATTGACGTGTTCCTGCGGGAAACATCGGCACATCGCTGCTTCCCACCTCTCGAGGTTTTACTTTGGTGGAGCTGGATTTTTGTCTTCCAAATAACTCAACACTTATTCACTAAGAGTGATTATGTACACTTGCAAAGGCAGTGTGGAATTTCTTCCTCTTCAGAGACTTTCAGACAGCAACAACACGCTCAGGAACGTCAGTTTATTGCTACAATCCTAAACGTGCACACAAATAATGAAGGAAACTGTCGGCTGTTTATGGAGTTATTGTGCATCCCAAATTTGCCCCCGAGGTTACTGCACTGCCTGCTAATTACTGTACAGGCAAAGAATTTTTTCAGAATCAAATGCGTATAGCCCACTTGCACGTACTGTTCAACAGAGTGGTGTCGTGAATGTTTAGCGGGCTCTCTTATTAAGCACCGCACTCTTGCTCGCTGATTGAATTTTTTTCGAGGTTTCTTCTCCTGAAACCACGCTATAATGAGAGACGCCATAGCGGGGTGCGCGGGAAATCTCGACCACCTGGGGTTCTTTAACGTGCACGGACAGCGTGCACAGCACACTAGCCTTGCTCGCTAGAAGCTTGCCCGGCACTGGTCACCATTCGCAATGAAAGACGGAAATAAACGTCCACGTCACACAGCCCCAACTGACATGCAGGTTTAAGCAATTCTTTAGATGAAATTGTCAAATTTATCTACCTTTCTCTTGCAGTAACTGCAGAAAATCACTTAGAGTGGTAAGCCAATGAACATTCATGCTAGATGGACTCATATTGAAGAACTCTGCCAACATCGAGAGCGAAGAGAAAAGCAGCAACGACAGGGGTTGCATTGAGGAGACTAGCGCGTTATATTGGGCACACTAACATGCATTTATGAGCTGTTAAATTGAATTAAAAATATATCTACCTTCCTCTGATCAGCATAGCAGGATAAACAATGCACAAAGGTGGCAGGTCGCCGGAAAGCATTATTAAAGCACATCCAAAAAGCCTCCAATTAGGTAATTTACCGTGTCAAGCTCCATGGTTGTTTAATGCACGTTCTATTGAAGACACCTGAAAGTACCTTCCGCAATAAGAAACCGATTACTCTCGGGGAGTCCATATAGGCGCTGCGTTCCCAGGCTATCAGTTAGGGGCTCTTCCTTGCATTACAGGTGCGCATGTGACAAATGAGAGCGCCTTGACTTGAAAAAGATGCATTGCAGCGAACGCAGGAAAAACGGCGCTTCTCTTTGTGGATCCGAATGTGCCTCATGAGGGTGCATTGTTTCGAAAAGGATGCCTTGCAGTGGACACAGGAAAAGGGACGCTCCCCTGTGTGGGTGCGAATGTGGTCCTTGAGTGTGCTTCGTCTCGAAAAGGATTCCTTGCAGTGGACACAGGAGAAGGGACGCTCCCCTGTGTGGGTGCGAAGATGGTTCTTGAGGGAAGCACTATGAGAGAATCCAGCTGGACAGACGTGACACCCAAAGGGGCGCTCGCCCGTGTGTTTGCGAAGGTGCGCGGTCATGTGTCCTTTGTTCTTGCTCTCGTAGGGGCAAACCCGGCAGGAATGCAGTTGGCCTTGTGCAGACACCAAGGAACGGTACTGTAACTCTGAGGGGGACAACGACGTGGAGCCTGCAAAGCCATAAAGAGCGCATGAGGGCCATTCCAAGGGTTCGTGACAATTCATGTGAAAGTGCACCGGTGCGCAGGTAACTGAGGAGCTGTGCTGCGTGCGTAAAGCACTCAATATTGTTGCATACCCTTCTCAAGGTTACACTGCCTCTCATGCACGCGTTTTTCTACGTCCAGACATCAAGGGAGTGGAATGACCTCCCCACAACCTTCCTTAGTCATTTTTAAGGAGATTGCAGAAGAGCTGCTTTTGTAGGTATGCCACCCGTCATGTAGCACCCTTTCCCTAGAGGGCCTTTGAGTTATAAAAATGTTAATCTTGGCTTAAACAAATCTCACGCTACTGCAGTGCACTCGCCTGATATGTTTCGCACGAGTTTTAATATACGTGTGCTACTATGTATCAGGTGTCAACACCGTTTGTTAAAACGCCTACGCCCGAATTCGATGACAATGTGCCGCTGTACTTCAAGAGCTATCCTTACTTTTAGCTTACCACAGACATCGATTCCTAGTGAACTAAGTAAGCTGTTTTTTTAAATACAATGCCGGATATGGGGAGCTCTTGACAAGGCAGCCTCATGTATCATAATATATTCACAAATGTATTTGTATTATTACATATGGACAGGGTGTCGCCTTCTCTCGAGCCCTTACCATAAATTTATACATGCGGTTTTTCGCATATTTTCATCTGTCCCACTAACATGGCGTCCACGAGGAAATTCTGGAAATTGTGTGAACACCGGTGACAAGGGTTGAATGTACAGTAGTGCACGCACGAAGACGATTTTTGACTATCAAAGAGTGCGAGTTTCATCTGTCATTGTGATAAATTTGTCGGGCGTCAGCCCATTCTCTGAGCCCTAGTTCGCTTGAGGCGCATAAATTTGCTGTAAGTGTGCTGCTCTTCCTCGTTGAGCTTTACAATGATGTGCCATTATTAGGCGAGAACAACGGAATTACCGAGACCGAAACGGGAAAATACAAAGGTGATGAAAAATTTGCGAGCGCTAAAATGACATCACGTTGTTAGATGGTGGATAACAGAGGCAATGTTTTAAAATAATCATTTGCTTTTATGTGTCACCGCGGTTCAACCATTTACTTTGAATGTTCATACAAAGCATCAACTAAAGGATGAACATACCACGGAACTACAAAGGAAACCTATGTGCAAGATGACTGCACCCATAAGTAAATATTCCATTTTAACACACACACACACGAAGTGTCGTAGTGAACAATATTATCAAGTATGGATATCCGATGCACAACGTTACAACAAGAACACAGAACTATGGGACTGTGTAACCAAGGCGTCTACAATACGTCTGCTGTGTACTCATTTCACGAAGAATTGGCAAGACACAGCAATGCGAAAACAAAGTGGCTCTAGAAGTTGTCGCGATGACTTGCGATACTGGGAGCAAATGGCTGCCGGTGGTCTCCAGCCCCGTCATCGCTTTGAGGTGGGGACACTGAGCTGATTCGTTGTAGTACCGAAAGAAAGCAAGATACGCTCTGAAGCATTCCGAATCATTGGTGTCCCTCTGTGATCACACAGCGCATACCAGTGGCACAAAATGCGCCGGCCACGACGATTTCCGTGCATCGTGTCTCGCCAAGCACTGCACAAACTTTTCACCACACCGCAATGCACAGCAATGATAACAGTCTCAGTCGCCAGTATAGCGGAATTGAAGGGGTCGGAATGAGAGGCACAAATGCTTTGCGCTGATCACTAGAACACTGCTATGACATCCACTGCATCGTTAAAATTTTCGATATAATAACGGGGCAGAAAAAAATGTGTAATTTCAGTTCTTTTAAAAATAGCCTGTAATAGGCAGTCGCAAGTAGGGGATATCGCAATAAAATTGTCAAGTTCCAAAAGAATCAGTCTGAATATATGAGCAAACAAGCGCGGATCACTTCCAAGGAAGGGGACGCCGAGATACATTTCTGGTGATGCCTAAAGCGTGCCACTTGTTGGATTCTCCGTGGAAGATTTGGACACATCTGGAACAGGACAAAGGTGAGCGTTAAATTAGTGCACGTACACCGACCTCTTAAGAGAACATTCAGGTATAATAGACTTATAGCGAGATAGAATCTCAGCAATGCAATTTAAAAACAAGTCAGGCAATTAATTTTTTCTTGGTGTTAAGCTTTTTTATTAGGCTATGCATTCTTTGCGTTTATGTGTGCTGTATCATGTGTATAGTGGTGTATAGCGCAATTTGCAAAGAAATAATTCCGCCTACGTACAACACTGTCTGGTTCCTTTTTTGTATGTTCTCTTTTTGCCCTTTAAATCAGAAGAGTGTTGTTTTACTTATTCTTCTTGCAGTGTTCCATACATCTGCTTTGCAGTTCTATCATTCGTAAGTGAAAGGTTGCACTACAGCAGATGCTGTCTGAGTGATGTAGCCTAGTCAGGCACCTTATATGGGCCTCTCACAATGTCACCGAGGACAATTGTCAATTGTATTGAATAGAGCCTCAATCGATCGATTGATCAATCGATCCATCAGGCAATCAGCCGTTTCACGCTTGGTATCAACCTTGCTAAGCGTTATCAAATGACATATGTATTATGGTTATAGCTTTCTAATTGGGTGGTCAATTCCAGAAACGAACTACACGCGCATACTTACCTTATTGAACAGATAAATCTCAAGCGGAAAATGGAAAGACCAGCATATAGTTTAGTCGGTACAGCGGCGCCGAGAGTGCGGACTCTGGAACCCGTGGTTATTGTTTCCTAACTTCCGTGCTTGGCAATAAGCAAGTATTTCAGCGCCGCACTGATATGCTACGATAGCGTTTGGCATGTCAGATCTTCGCATCAGGAAATCAAGTACAAGCAATGAATTCTCAGTTTAGTGCTACATGTCGAAAAGGCCCGCCCTTTATCAACACTTGCTAATGAAGTGCATGCCTTTCAAGCAACGTCAGCATTCAAGAATGAAGCCATTAAGCGAAAGCACGATTAAAGGCACCATATTAGCACAGCACAGCTCTTCGCACCTGCGGACACATCAATAACTGCAAACTGCTGATCCGAAGGTTGTGGGAATGAAAGCCTTCCCTTTGAGAAATTGAATTTCGTTCACTATAAACTATGCCTGCGCCATTGCAGTGGGCCTGCGTTGTCTGGTGGTCTGCCGTCCTGTACGACGGTTGTTTGAAATGGTTATTTGTGCCGTGGCCGCCGACTGAGGCTTGTCCGCGACACGAGCTCTCTCACGTTTACGCCTTGAAAAAACGTCTGACACCTTGTGTGCCGACAGCGCACCTTCAATACCAGTCGCACACGACGTTCGGCATGCAGACATTTTTGGCGCTAACCACCTAACGAGCCCGGGCTGTCGGCATCTAACGTCCTCGTGGTCACGCGCAAACACAGGTGCATAGTCCATCAAAACCGGTTCAAATTAAAGTGCCATGATTGGAATAGCTTAGACAGGAATAACGATTATCTAATAGCATTAAATAGAAGTTCGATAAAATCACGTCAGCCACGGCAACCCCACGCGTGCAGTGGTTGAATGGACAGCCTGCAGGATCGGCCCACACTTTCTGTCAACATGAAACACTGCATAGTTGAGCAGAATTGGATCAGCACAGCGATTGACGTGTTCACGCGGGAAATATCGGCGCATTGCTGCTTGACTCGTCTAGGGTATCAAGGCAGGTAGTTGAGCTGCTGTTTTTCCTGGCAGATAACTCAGCGCTTACTGATGTTTAACCTTTATGTATACTTAAACAGTGTTACATTTCTTCTTCACTAACTTTCAGACAACCACAGTACGCTCAGGAACGTCATTTTATTGCTATATTGCTAAAGTGTACAGAAGTAACCAAAGAAGCTGTCGCCGGTTTATTGCGTTAGTGTGCGTCACAAGTTTGCCCCCGACCTTAGTGCTGCACCTGCTAAAAACTGTACAGGCCAATAGACAATTTTCTCAGAATCAAATATGGATAGGACACTTACACATACTGCTCAACAGAGTGGTTGCGTAAATGTTTAGCGGGATTCCTTGTTACGCACCGCACTTGTGCTTGCTGACTGATTTTTTTATGGTTTGTTCTCCTGAAACCAAGCTGTGATAATGAGAGAGGTAATAGTAGGGGGGTTCTCAGGAAATTTGGATCGCATGGGCTTCTCTAACGTGCACTGATAATGCAAACCAGACAAGTCTTTCTCGCTAGAAGAAGCATACCCGGAAATGGTGGCGATTCGCAATGAAAGAAGCAAATAAAGGACCAGGTCATGCCGATAAAACTGGCATGCAGGTTTAAACAATACTTTGGATGAAACTGTCAAATTTATACACGTTCTTGTCGCAACAACTTCAGAAAATGAACTACACTGACTTAGGCCAATGAGCAGTCAGGTTAGATGGATTCATATTGAAGAAAAACTCCGCCAACGTCGAGGGCGAACAGCAAGGCAACGACAAACACGGGCACATGCATTAAGAAGAGTAGCAGGATACAGTAGGCAGACTTGACACGCAACGATGAGCTGTTGGATACAATTATAAATTTATCTGCATTCCTATAATCAGCATTGCAGCATGGGACTACGTTATGCACATAGGTGGCAGTTCGCTGGAAAGAATTATTAAAGAGACAGAAAAATATCCTCCATTTAGGTAAAATACCGTGTCAAACTCCATGGCCGGTGGATGCAGATTCCATTGGAGACACCTGAAAGTACCTTCCGCAATAAGAAGCCGACCACTCTCGGTAAGCCCGCATAGGAGCTGCGTGCCTCGTCTATTAGGTGCTCTTCTTATTAGGTGCATTACAGGTGAGCATGTGGGTAATGAGAGCCCCCCTTGCTTGAAAAAGACGCGTTGCAGTGAACGCAGGAAAAACTATGCGCCTCATTGTGCGTGCGAATGTGCCTACTGAGGCTGCTTTGTTTCGAAAAGGATGCCTTGCACTGGACACAGCAAAAGGGACGCTCCCCTGTATGGGTGCGAATGTGGTCCTTGAGTGTGTTTCGATGCGAAAAGGATGCCTTGCAGTGGACACAAGAAAAGGGACGCTCTCCTGTGTGGGTGCGCAGGTGGTCATTCAAGGTGCTTCGCTTCGAAAAGCATGCCTTGCAGTGCATACAGCAGAATGGACGCTCTCCTGTGTGGGTGCGTACGTGCTCCTTGAGGCTATCACTAAGAGGGAATGCAGCTGGACAGAGGTGACACGGAAAGGGGCGCTCTCCCGTGTGTATGCGAAGGTGCCTGATCACGTGTCCCTTGTTCTTGCTCTCATAGGGGCACAGCCGGCAGGAATGCAGTTGGCCTTTTGTGGACACCAAGGACCGGTACTGTGGTTCTGAAGGTGATGACAACGAGCCTGCAAAGCCATAGCGCATGAGGGTCATTTGAAGAACGCGTGACAATTGATGTGAAACTGCGCTGATGCGCATGTAATCGAGGTGTTGTGCTGCGTCTGTTAAACACGCAGTAATATTGCATACCCTCTCAAGGTCACACTGTTTCCCACGCAACTTTATTCTTCGTCCAGTAATGAAGGGATGGCTAAGGAAGATGGTGGGGAGGTCATCCCCATCTTGAAACAGATTATAGGAGAGCTGCTATTGTAGATATGAGCAACCCTCTCGCAAAAACCCTTTCCCTTGGGGGCCTTTGATTTATTATAAAGCTATTTAGCTTGGCTTAAAGAAACATCACGCTACTTCAGTGCAGTCGCCTCGGAGTAGTTCCGCACGACTTTTAATGCGGGCATAGCTACTGTGGTTATCAGATGCCAATACCACCTGATAAAACGCATACGGCAGAATTCGATCGGAATGTGCCGGGTTACTTAGGGAGGTGTTCTTACCGTTACTGGTACCATAGACAATGCTTGCCGAGTGAACGAATTAAGCTTTTTCAACACGAAAGTGTTTATGCCGGGATCCACCAATACATCGGAGACGTACTTCCCCTAACGGAAGTGGATCATTGAAAAAAAATGAGAGGCCTGCGCAGACTGCCAGGACAGTAACAGCGTAAGCTGGAGGAGCGACCTTCTTAGAGGCCATCGCAAATGCATGGGGAAACTCGTGCAAGTAGAGTTCGTAGGTGTACTTATAGTGCACTCTTGGTTCGCTTAGGTTCGCTGCGGTGGTACCACCATCTAGGAACAATAGATACAGCGAGGCAGATTGTCGTGCTGATTCGCGCCGGCAGTCAACCCTTCGGTTGTGTCCGCGCCGCGTATTTGGGATTCCCCGAGTAGTCGCACACGCGGGGAGGTAAACGCGGAGCGCGAGGAGAGCACGTGAGGGGAGCAGGCCGGTGGAGGGCTGTTCCACCGCTCGCTTGCAGCCCTGTTATTGGTGGTAGTTTGCACGGCCGGGGTGGCCGAGGTTTGGCCGTGTCACTGGGGGGCCCGTTAACATATGTTGCCGCTTCGCGGTGCGCCTTCGGCGCTCTCACTAATTTTGCTCGTGTCACCACTGCCAGAGCCAGGAGCGTCAGCGACGGGCGCTAGCGCGCCCGCCGCTGACACCAAAGCGATCCTGTAGTACGAGCCTGCCGTGTGGGACGCGGGACAAAACCACGGACGCGAATGCGGGCGGGGGGTGCAACAAGGCAGCGGAACGGCCGCCCGCCACTCCGGCCGGTGCCTCTCTCTCCTCGCGTCTCTTCGTTTTCCCTCTCGCTTGCGCGAGCGACTCCTCGGGGAAATAGAAACACGCGTCCGTGCCTCGACCTCCGAGGAACTCAGCGCCGTGGCAGCGTCGTAACGGCGCGTTCCAGGGGCAAAGCAGAAACGCGGCCGCTACAAAATTTGTGTCGCTTGGCTAGCTGTGTTGATTTACGACGCGCACGGCTCCAGGATCGCAAAGACGGCTCTAGAAAAGCAAACGATTGGTCTTTCGCATGCAAACTGTGCGTTCACAAAATGATCCGCTGACAACCTGTTCGGTTTCGCTTGCAAGGCGCCACAGTTTGCGGACGATCCCCTTTTATGGGAGGCTTGCGCCGGGCTCTGGCGCGTGAAATTCAGTCTTTCCCGAGGAATGCGAGTCACTCGAAAACTTTCTCTCGTGTACAACTGTCGAGAATCCCTGTCACCTGTCGAGGGGCCACTGAGGCCTAGATTTAAGGCGTTCACATGCTTACAGCACCCAACCCATTTCTTGCCCCTCGATTTACCAGATTGCCGGTCAAGCGGTTATGCTTTCGACAGCTTCGCGAAGACAGCCTTACTTTCGCGTATTTCCATCTGAGACACTATCATTGCGTTCACGAGGAAGTTAGGGAAATTGTGTGAACACGTGTGACAACGGTCGAATGTACAGTGGCACATGCATAAAACCGATTATCGGCGATCGAACAACGTTCTTTGCATCTGTGATTGTGCTAAACATGTTGGACGTCACTTGCTTCTCTGGGCGCAATTTTTCATGACGAAGAAGGTTTACGTGTATGACTCCTCCTTTTTGAGCGTTACAGCGATGTGCCAATATTAAGTGAAATATGACAATGGAATTACCAAAAGATGAAAAATTTGCAAGGGCTAAAATGACGCCACATGAGGTGATCGTGGAAAATACTGCCATAGTTTTAAAATAATGAATTGCTTCCATGTGTCACCGTAGTTTAAACATTTACTCTGAATGTTGATGCAGAGCATTAACTAAAGGATAGATATACCATGGAATCACAAATAAAACGTATCTGCGTGATCACTGCACCAATATGTAAATCTATTTAAGACACACATATGCACACGCAGAGTATAGATTTTGATGCACAAAGTCGCAACAGGAACACAAAACTATTGGGCTCTATAACTAAGGAGTCTACCACAAGTCTTCTGCTGTATACTCATATAAAAACAATTGGCAAGGCACAGCAATGCGAGAACAATGTGGCATTACCAAGTTGCTTAGATATTTTGCTATACTCGGAGCACACGGCAGCCTGTTCTCACAAGCCCCGTCATCGCTGATCCCTCGTGGTACCGAAAGAAGCAAGATACCCTCTGAAGCATTCCGGTTCATTTGTGTCCCTCTGTGATCACACCGTGCACTCCAGTGGCACAAAATGCCTCGGCCACGATGACCTCAGAGTATCGCCTTTCGCGAAGTGCTGCACAAACATTTTCATCTTATTGCCACGCACAGCAATTAGAAAAGTGTCAATCACCAGGATAGCAGAGTGGGTTGGATAGAGAGGCAGAAAAGCATTGCACTGGTCACTGAAGCACAACTATGAAATGCACTGTTTCCTGAACAATTTCGATATAATAATGGGTCAGAAAGGAAATGTGCAGTTTCAGTTCTTTCAGAACAGCCTGTAAGAGGCGGTCACAAGTACATGAAATCTCAATAAAATTATCAACTTCTGGAAGTATAAGTCCAAAAAGCTGGGAAACAAGCGCAGATCATTCACAAGGAAGAGGACGCAGAGTACAATTTCTGGCGATGTCTAAAACGTCCAGCTTGTTGGATTCTCCGTGGAGGACTCGCACACATCTGGAACAGAAGAGAGGTCAGCGTTCACATTAGAGTAGTACGCAGACCTCTTAGGCAAATACCCAGCTATAATATCGTCCTTATGAAATAGAATATCCCAAACACAATTTACGAAGCAAGCAAAGTAATTATTTTTTCCTGAGTGTTGAGTTTCTTGTGTTAAGCTCTGCATTATTTACATTTTTATGTGCTGTATGATGTGTATGACAATTTGTGAAGAGGTAATTCCGCATGTGTACAACCCTGTCTTGTTGATTTTTTATATTCTGTTCTCTGTTTGGTCTCAAAGACGAAGAGTGTTGTTTTCTTATTTATTGTCCACACACGTGTGTTACAGTAGTGTAATTTTTAAATGAAAGATCGCACCGCTGCAGCTGCTGTCTGGGTGACGTAGCCTAGACAGTCACCTTACGGACCTTTCGCTACGTCCCAGAAGGCAACTGTAAATTATCTTCAATAAAGTTCAATAAAGCAAGCAATCAAACTTTTCACACTTGATATCAATCATAACTCAGAGGCACCAGATGACATTGTAATTAAATATGGTTGTAGGTTTGTAATTGTGTGGTTAGATTTCCAGGAATTGCCTGCACGCACTACTAACATTATTGGACAGATACAACTCAAGCGGACAATAGAGACTCAAACACCATGAGCTTAGACAAAAATATATACAAATTATCAGCGGTAGATCAACGCAGCGGTGCTGAATGTACGGCCTTTCGGACAAGCACACCACATTGGTTTGTTTTCGTTTTCTTCATTGGTTTCTTTGCAATAAACAAGTATTTCAACTGGCACCGCTATGCTACGGTAACAATTGTCACTTTGGATGTTCTTTCCAGGCAACCAACTACCGACAATGAATTTTCATTTTCCCGCTACTTGTGGAATATTCCGTTTAGGAACACTTTCTAATGAAGTGCATGCATTTCAAACAACGTCAGGATGCAAGAATAAGTAAAGAATACATGAAGGGCACCACCTTCGCAAAACACAGCTCCTCATTCCTGCGGGCACATCCTTAACTGCACACTGCTGATCCGAAGATCGCGGGATCGAATCCTGCCCGTGGCGGCTGTATTTTGTTGGAGTAGAAATGTTGAGGCCCATGTACTGTGGGATGCCAGTGCACGTTAAAAAATCCCGGGTGGTCGAAATTTCATAAAGACCTCCCTTACGTTGTCCCTCTTAACCATAGCTGGTTCTGGGACGTAAGACCCAACAAATCATCATAATTGCAGACGATTCACAACTGTAATACGAAGTGATAAGCTTTTTAGGTGGCAAAATCACGACTTCATCATTAGGCAAGGCCCCCTAAGGTTGATTCTTTTCGGTGTAGTATTTGCTACCAGGGGTTCTTTGACGTACTGTGAAATGAAAGTACACACAGCCATCGATATGCGACCGCCGGGACAGGGATTCAGTCCGGCGACCTCCTGAATTCATAACTGTGGACAGCTATGTCTCGAAGCAATGACATATGGGTACCTGTTTTATGCAAGCCATAGCATGGTATGAAAAAACGTATTCATTCTTGAAATTGACAGCTACGTTTTCGAGGTTTGATCTCACACACTCAATGAAACACGTTTAATCATGGAGCTCTTATTTTATGAGGCCGGATGGCATTTTTCTTTCGAACAAAAGCTTCTATCCGATGATGGCTGCGATCACAGTGGCATTTGGTCGTAACAGCGCATATTCCATTATTATTTGTGCGACACGCAGTTAGTGGATTATGCCTGCGATTGGTGAGAACTACTGAAGGCTTTTAAAAGGAGCTATACGTGACATTAGATAATGAAAATTTCCTTCAATTTTCACGCAGAACCCACACCAACAACAATAAAAGAGCGCCAGTGGCTTTGGAATCATGACGAAATCCCATCTCACGTTGTTGCCGTACGCATTCATTCTTTCGCATTTCGACTTGCTTGACTTCCTTCCTTACTGGGAAACTGAAAAAAAAGCAAAACGACATTGCTATGTCATCAATCAGAAGCAGAGAACATCACGTACTGCTTATAGGAAGGCTTCACACTGCACTCAAAGGGCAACTCCGGCGATTTCTCAGTGGCCAAGGATCTCAGTGAAATTTCTATATATATTCTCATCGGTACTCTAATAATATACGTCAAGGAAGGCGGTTGCAAGTCATTTAGCTTTCCTGGAAATGAATTTAAAAAAATAGCGGATTCCCTCACGGGCCACCCTGTGTTTTTTACGTGCTCACCTTCAACGCTCCTTCCCCGTATAGCGCATAGTTATTATACTGACTGTTCAAGGAAAGCTCCGCATGTGGCCCGTGCATAGGAGGGGGGGGGTTCTCTGTAGTCGACGCCATCTTTCAACGCTGGCGATTGTAACCGATATTAGCCTGGCAACAAAGTGTATGTAAACACAGAGCCTCCGAAATGGTGAAGAGATGGCAGCAGCTTTCCTGTTCATGATCAAAGCTGCTTGATCATGGCCTTCGAAGGAAACGCTTCGTTACCCCCGGTGACAGAACCTTAGAATCTGGAACGTTGGCCGTCCGTGCAGCTATTGAGCTCAGTCTCAGCAAGAAACCGAGAGACTACACGCGGCAATTACGCATTTACAGTGCACCAGCTGCACCTGGCGTTGTCAATGCAATGTTCTAGATTATCGCCGTGTCCGAGAGGTCCGTGAGGGGTACACAACGTACGTGCTGGTGCTCCAAAAGTAAAACTGAGCACGGGCGCGATGGCCCAAATCGGCAAAACTGCATGCCAGCGCGCTCTACCAGCGTATGCGCTGCAAGTAACGGGAGTACGCCGGTACATCCGGCTTCCATATCCTGATATGATAATGTTCACGTTACCGCCGGCTCGTGCAAAGCCAAACTATTGCCATCGCTAATCGACAAGGACGCTTTCAAGAATTTACGCTTTTGTTTGCGCGCGTTGCTTGAAGCCGGGGTTAGATTTGACGAATGCGGTAAAAGTCTTGCTTCGCTCAAGAGAACACAATAAATAAACAGCAAACATGACGGGCCACCTGCGATTAAAGTTTCCATGCATGTTTGCACTGTAACATCGATCATGGATGCCTCAACCTGGGTAATCCTTATGTTCCAAGCACTTCCAAAACAATGTCCCCTTATTCATCCGTGTCATAAAGGCAATATACTTTGAAATAACTGGTGGCCAATTGGCTCACTCGATCAATCTTTTTGAGCGTCTATTGCATAGCAAGGACAATGCACCCAACAGCCACATGAGTTTTTTTTCCGCTTTTCAGTCTGCGCGACCCTCGGCTGTCACGCAGATTCAAAGTGGTCGCATATCCGAGGAAGCAGAAAGAGCACGCCACCGAATTTATTAACTTTCGCGCCCGATGCGGGCAAGCAAAAGCATGCAGTAATGAATGCGCCACTTCCGAGCAGGTATAGTAGCAGCGCAGCTTCACTCGAGTCGCCATAAGGCGAGCTTCATAATATCAGGATGGGTCAGCTAGATGTGCCATCGTACTCTCGTTATTTGCAGCGCATGTACTGGTGGAGTACATTGGCATGCAGTTTTGCTGAGTTTGGCCACCGCTCGCGTGCTCCGTTTTGCGTGTGGAGCACCTGTACGTGTTAAGAATGACCCATTCTTTCAGACGCAGATAGCTCTTTTCGACGCACACCCTACAAGTCCCAGTTCCTCTGCCTGTACGTCCAATGCGGCTGAGGTGGGCTGAGGCGCCATCGAACAGCCCAGCTGTACAGGCGGTGCCCATGGTGCCCGCGTTAACACTGCGTCAACTCGTCCGTCGCTTACACCACTTGGGTTGCAAAGAGGGGGGTCGGTCGTAACAGTATAAATTGGCCGCGTATCTGCGTGCTCCGCTGCAAATGGCGTCGGAAGACGAGAGTCTTCTGCCGGCCGTAGTACGCTGCGTGAGATATGGACGCCATCTGGCATCGCTATTGCGAAACATGAGCTTGTGCGGAATCCCTGGGCAACTGCCAGGCGGCAGCACCAAATCGTCGACAGAGGCCTTTTTCTTGCATAACGTTGCATTTTCAGCGCGGCCTAACAAAACTAGGGTCTTTAGCATTAGGTATCTGTGTATTTTCTAGTAAAGGAACGCACCACCTAATACTTACGTTGTGATGTTGCGCCTCAGATATAGCGTAATATTTGCTTTTTGATCGACAATGTTCACAAGTATGAATGCAGCTACCAGATCAGGATGGCTGGGCGTTAGGCAAGTGCTTAAACTTTGGCCGGGTTGCCGAATCGTGTGACAGTCTGACAACCAGAAGGCGAGACCAAAATTTCTGCGTTCAAGCATCCCAATAAAGACTACCGTCCTTAATAACGTTATATCACGAACGCGCCATCGCGTAAACAAATGTTACCTCGCGATCACGTGTCATATCTAACACCGAGATGCCCAAACTGTAAGAACCGAACACTACGCATCCGAAAGCAAAAAAAACTTACACCATCTCCCGCTAAAGGGGACCATGAGGCGATGCGAAGCAGCACGGGTGGTGCACACCGCTTTTGCATCGGTTTGACTAGGTGTCGCGTTTGAACTGATTCGACGCTAGCAGGCAGTGCCTTCGTCAAGGTTGTCTCTCGCTGGCGAGGGCGCGTTCTCGTTCCTTGCGAGCTAGTAAACGTTCATCGAACAGCTGCGGGCGTTGCGGCGAGCGCGCGGCAGGCGAGGGAGAGAGTGACGTCAGCGCGCACTGCGAGGGGAGCGTGACGTCAACGCGCACCTGCGGCGTGACCTACTTGGCACAGCTCCAACACCTGCGGCGAGAGGAGCGCGTTGCCCTCGCCCTCGCCGTACGGACGCACAATACAGCGTTACACAGGCTAGTCAAAGAGCTGCTTCGCACCTAATAGAGAGATCCGAAACCACGCTTTATTGAACGAGTGCTTACATCAGGAAACATTAATCACGTTCTTAGGAAGCGCTTTTCAGTATGATTCACACTTAATCTTTGCACGCAGTAGATTCACACTTAATCTTTGCAAGATTATTAGTCTTTTAAGGACTCGGCACAATACGGCCTATACCTGTATTTAGCCCTTTCAGTAAAAGTTGGGCTGCCCACATTGAGGCATTCCAACAGGGTGGCGCGTGGACAGGACCCCCCCCCCAGCGGCCCAGCTTTGCCTCTAGGTTCTACCCCCTCTATGTGCCTCCCCCTTCATGTGTGCCAAAAGCAAAACGCCAAACTTCAGCGCTCCAATCGTCGCTGCCAAGTTCAGAAAAGCTGGCATAAATCAATACACCATCGGATGATCTCGCCACTTAATTTTCTGGCACTATCTCCATACTGCTCATAGCGCAAGGGGTGCGACGTCATCGCGTTGGCTGCACGAAGCGTCTACTCGTTTCGGTTTAGTCATGCCTTTCACTCGGTTATTCAAAATTATTGGTACGTTTCTGAGCAGACAAGCATCCTGGCCGCTACAAGGCTATGAATACCATTGGAAAACATCGATATCAGAACATGATGAAAAAAACCACCGGAGTTGGCCTTCAAAGGTTGCCTGCAACACTTTTTGAACGTATAAAGAAAACACCTCTGATCCATCCTGGAGACTTGTGTTTGGTTTCGGAATACATTCTGAAAGCGCACGCTCTTCTCTCAACCAAGCACGTCATAAGTGGCACGGGCTTCAGAATAACTGGCACAACTGACTCTGGCCAATTCCAGAGTGCAGTAGCCGCGGGTGCCATGGGGTTCCGTCACGCACCCGTCGTGACAATGGTCACGAGCATGTCACTGGAAAACGCGAATACTTTCCAAGAGAAAAGTTTCCAAGATCATGAAGAGCGTTAGCGTACCTTCTTGCCCCGTTTTTAGCTGCATTTCTGTTGCCTGCAGCACCCTCTTTTTCACGACAGCAGAGTGAACGCCCCCTCGGAGGGTAGAATTTCCCTCAAACTTGACGCTGTAGCCCCGGTAATGCCAATTAGAATTGAACTTTTTGCGGCAGGCGATTAGTAGGGCTACTCGGATAGGTGTTGCCAGGAAGCTTTCAACGTTCACTCAAAGGACCTGCTAATAAGACGAGGTTAAGAATGTCCGTCCTTTTGCAGAGTATTCCAAACACATCATATGCAAACCATATCTGATTCAAGAATATGCGAAGTGCGATTATCACACGAGCCATAAAAAAGGAATGTGCGCGCAGAATGCGTGATGAAATACACCTAGAAACAGTACACCAAAGCAACGACAGTGCTTTCATTCACGGAAGAGTAATATGCGTCAAGAAAGGCAGCACAGTGCCTTGCTGTCACTCTAAGTGAGGTCGTAATAACTGATAAAATTTACGTGGTCAATTCCCAATACCATAGTGACACACGCGCAACAGTGGGGCACACCAGCTTAATATCTCCCACGTGGTATTGATTGCCGTTCGCGCAAATCTAAGAAACGTGTCATTCCACCCCATTGGGTACGCTTGTGCCATGGGCAGGAATTGAGCGCGCATGCTTGAGGCTTATCGGCATGAAGATTTGCTTGCTGCTACAAAAAGTGTCCTTGTAGGTCGCGGGTGTCGGCGCGACGTTACGCGGCTACTAAAGGCAACGTGCCGTGGATGGCTCAACTAAGACTTTGTCTATATAGATAAAAGGATGACGACGGCACCCATGAATACAGTGGTAAGGACTTGTACCGAAAAGAAGAAACACTATAGGTATGACACAAATAAGCTTAATCTTTTCTGCAGTACTGTTCAAAGAAATGGAAAAAAATAGGGCTCACAAGTTCAGTGCGCTGCTTTCTTTGACTGATGGAAGATCGCCGGTCTGGTCACGTTGACTTCGTCGCAGGCGAGTGAGGACACTGTGGTACTCTAGGTGTTTTGTTGATGTTGACTGGCCATGGCTGTGTGCCCGAGGCCCGTTCCTTTGAGAAATCGTCTGATCGACGGATTTAATTACCAAGAGCAACCCGTAGACCACTCCAGGAAAGAGGCATTGTAACCACAATGGTCTCCTTTACGATGCTCAGTGTTGGTTACTGCCTAGAGCGGCTTGAGCAGGTGGCGATGGTAGACTCATTGGAGGCATCTATGAGCGTCTGCATGCACCACTACCGGCCAGTGCTTAGTCTTCTGGTCCGCCCAAGAACTGTTCCGGGAGCTCCAGCAGCGGCGCCCTGGGCCAGAGAACCCTATTTCTTCTGAATCCCCAGATTATCTGAGCTTACGGAGATTTGTGAGCCTTCAATTATCCTTCTGGTACCGATCCTGCTACTGGTCTTGGCTCACGTTTTTCGGTTTCTCGGTATTCACTTTTGACACACGGCTGAAGCTCTTCTGGAAGTCCTGAAGTGCGTACACAGGTCACCAAAATAAATTCACTGTATATGCTATGTTACAGCACCGAACGTCGTGAAGTCATGCTCCTGTAGCCACGAGCCTACAGGAATATGGGAGGTTAGTTAAGATGGGACGATTGATTTATAACTTAAAACAAAGGTTAACGAAACACGTAAGAGAATGGCGTGAACAACAATGCCGTTTTCCGTGTCTTTGTATCACTGGTCTCGCATCACACGCGCCTGAAGTGTTAAGCACTCGGTCGATTTTACCAGTTCAACATCATATGCTAACATATTTCGCTCTCTCTCATTGATCAGTCGTCAAACTCTGAGGCTAGAGTACATTTGCGAAGATTAATTTACAAAAAATTGAAAGCCGACGGATTGCTTTCGTTGGACAGCTAAGATCGGCGCAGATGAAAGCTTCTTAATCATGAAATGTGAACATGGCCTGTGTGAGCGAAATGCATGTGGTCACTGATTAGAACGACTGCACATAATCAGTAAATGTATTTGTTGTGAGAGCCTAAATCTTATAGACACATGTGATGCCACACTTTCGTAGACATATCTGCACAGTGACACGCGCTGCACTTTACCCTATTTTATTCTCAATAACGATGCCCCGCCCTGGTGGTTCAGTGGGAATGCACTCGGCTGCTGATACGAAGATCGCGGGATCGAATTCTGGCCACGGCGTCTGCTCTTTGGTGGACGCGAAACGTTGAGGTCCGAGTGCTA
Source organism: Hyalomma asiaticum (assembly GCA_013339685.2). Lineage (NCBI taxonomy): Eukaryota > Metazoa > Arthropoda > Arachnida > Ixodida > Ixodidae > Hyalomma > Hyalomma asiaticum. Next base: position 71,360,044 of record CM023489.1, read on the forward strand.
TGCGATGTCAGGACGCATCAAAGAATCACAGGTGGTCTAAATTTACAGAGCCCTACACCCTGTGGTGTCTGTCGCAATGATGTCGTTGTTTCGGGACGTAAAGGCGTAGGAATCAACGAACAACAAATTGCAATGTTGAATTTCAGAGATTCGTGCGGAAAAACTAAGGGGCGTTAGTATCCTTCCGGCCCTTAAATGGTCGCCCAGTGTTTTCATCATGCTGCAGCCAACATTGATTAGCCTTTATTTGCGCTAAATGCAATCTTGTGTCCGGTATTCCGTATATACTGCAGGCTGTGGACCGTAAAGACACGAGGTCGAAGGATTTCCTTCAAAATCTCAAGCCTAACGATTCGTCTTCATTATGAGAGTACATTCTCCAAAGGCGGTTCAAAAGTGAACTTGAGATGTCATTTCGGTCAAAAGTGTCAGAAAAGCGGCTGGCTTAAGCCGTGGAACGACGAAACAAAATGTGCTTCAATGGGTTTGTCGATGCCAGAGGACCTGCGTACGGCTACCAACAAGCAAACTTTGTATATGGGAAAGCGTACATGCATTTGAGTCCTCAAGCAAGGGTTAGCTCTCTTTAATAGCCGATATCCTGGATAGCCACAGTTTCACATTTTCTCACTAACCTTGAGTAAAAATTTAGCACATCTACTATCTGTGACGATGAACCGTGTTTCCTTGCAATACACTGTCAAAGCCTTAGCGGAGGGCTGCGGAAATTTCGCCACCTGGGGATCTTTAACCTGCACTAACAACGCACAGTACGCGGGCATCTGCCATATTCACCTTCATTGAAAATGCGAACGCCGCGGCAGGGTTCGAACCAGCGTTTATTGGGTGGCTGCCGAACACCATTACCACTACGCCACTGCGGCGGACACACTGGCAAAGCGATGGTATAGACCGTTTTCACGGGGTGACGAGGAGCGCTCTGGCAACCTACGCGCCCGCGCCTTCCTGACCTCCTGGTGTGTGCCAGGCGGTCCACAGGAGGCAGAAACTCCAGCTATCCTTACTCCTGATTTGATTTGTGGGGTTTAACGTCCCAAAACCAGCTCTGATTATGAGAGCCGCCGTAGTGGAGGTCTCCGGAAATTTCGACCACCTGGGGTTCTTTAACGTGCACTGACATCGCACAGCACACGGGCCTCAACATTTCGCCTCCATCGAAATGCAGCCGCCACGGCCGGGATTCGATCCAACGGCCTTCGGATCAGCAGCCGAGTGCCATAACCGCTAGACCACCGTGGCGGCGCTATCCTGACTCCTAGGTATGGTCAACAAAAGAAAAACGGTGAGGGGTCCCTGTAATGTCTCGCCTGCGTACTCCGCCTTGCTGTTCGCCAGAGCAGAAGGTCTATAGCCGGGTTCCTTATCACGATCGTTACCGCCTCTCGCATTCCTTTCTCGTGACAAACTATAGTCCGCACTTGTCAAGCGTGTTACTGAGTGAAAAAAAAAAGAAACGGAGAAAAAGGGAATAAAGCAGAGAACGCTTGATAGATGTAACCGAACACCGCCGCCTGCCTACGCAGGACCACATTACCTCGCCCTCCTCCGCCCCCCCTTTCGCAAAAATAAAGGTAAGAAAAAAGTTTATTGTATCCCCAAAAGCTGCTCCTGGTCGGCCAGAAAGTGTGAAAACGTGTGTGGGCTTTGCAAACAGAAAGAGGTCGCTGTAAATATGCGCCACCACGGTACTGTTGCGGCGTTCTCTGTTAAAATCAATGACTACCACAAGCTCAAAGTTTGTTAGGACGTTGCACAGACTCATATCCTATATACAGAGTGGAAATGTAGGCGAAATTGAGCGCGTCCATATGAAAAACGATGAAAACTGCATCCTGCGTATGTATGACATGAGCCAAAACACGCTGCAGCAGGACCCGAGAGCAGTAACACGTTCATTATGATAGGGACATACGACAAGCATAACAATTATGTGAGACACATTTGCGCACGTAAATCCAGTCTCCAGGAATTAGTGTCCGAACCAGGCTAGCGCAACAAGGCACACCATTTTGGCGGACTGTCGATTAAGTCTATTGAACCTAAGCAATGTACTCCCGTTTCGAAACGCTTGTCAAAGCATGGAACGGAATCCTAGAGCATTGGGCGCGAGGCCCTATATGCTTTCACAAAACGGTGCTCTGTTCGTCGTATTTTGCTTGCGTGTGACATCAGGTGGCTGTTAGCGACCGAGGTGTTCAAATAGGCGGGAACTAGAACCTGTCTTTGCACGTTGGCACGACAACTCTGTAGCGTGGTAAGCACGGCTTTTACAGCGAGGTACACTGAACATGTAACTCAACACAAATAAGCTTAAGGCCTTCGCAGCAGGGTGTTAAAGGAAATGAGGAAAGGACGTCTCACAAGTTCAGCGCGATGCTCGTTGGCTGACGGCCTGTCGTCGACTGTCGTCGAAGGCTAAGTCACTATGGCAGTGGTGGTCCCCTTCACCATTGGACGGCGTCAAGGCGTGCCACAGGGGCGAGGCCGTGCGAGAAGTCGCCTGGTCGTGGAATTCGTCTGGTATATGCGATGTGGGGGCACTTCCAGCAAGAGGAGGTGTCACCGCAAAAGCTTCGGTTAGGCCTCGTCGTGGTTATGGCCCATAGCCAATGTAGTATGCGGCAATAACGAGGCAACTCCCAAAGTTGCTCTGCACGGCTTCACAACAGGGGCCTTGCAGCGTCCCCAACACCAGCCAGGGACCACTTGATCATCTTGTACGCCCAACAAGGGGAACAGGAGCTCCAAGAGCAGTGCTGTAGTCGATAGTGCCCTTCGGCGTCTTCCAAATCTCGAGCTTGTCTGCGCGTACGACGCCGGTCTCACCTTTCAATTTGCTTGCCACTTCGAACGTGCCAGCTCACGCTGGCTCACCTTGTTATAGGCTTTCGGCTGTGCATCCAAAATGAAGACGAAGCTGCAGCAAAGTGGATGAATAGGGTAGGTGGGGTACAACACATTTGCGTCTTAAACGAGCGCAGTAGAGAGCAGACCCTAGAAAGAGTGACAGGAACGACACTGACCTTGCCGCCTTGCCTGTGTATTCCTCTTACTCATCCCGCATGTCACGCGCTCTGTCGAATTGCAGGTTCCCAACCCATTACGCCCAGCTACATTTTCTTCTCCTGGATCTATCAATCGTCAGAGTGGGCGATAACAGTGCAGATTATCTGGAAAATATTCGTATTGCTGCTTCGTTTGATAGCGACGGATGACGTAGATGAACGCCAGTGAGGTGCGAAAATTTTTTGCGCACGCTAATGTCACACTTGCGAAGAAGTCTGCGCGGTGCCGTGGGTGCAAGTTATCCAATTTCCTTTCTTCTAACATTTCAGAATATTTATCTTTCAATATTCTCGTCGTTGAAACGTGGTCGGCTTCAACATCCGCGTGCTGAGCAGTCGCCGTCGCTGCCTCGAAATATGCGGGGTGTCGTTATTCTCGCTCTTTGGTGGTTTATGCTTCACACTCCTGATATATGTGGTCTTTTTTTCAGCTTAGTGTGTGTTCTCTTAAAGACTCATTTCTACGGTGCTAGCTTTGTATGTGGTTATGCCGCGGGAAAACCTTAGCTGATGTCTTTTGTCCTCAGTAGTGTAATAACATATGCCATACCAGGTAGTTCCAAGACATTTAGATTTCATGAAAATGAAAGTTAGATTTTTTTAGCGGATTCCCCTGCGGGCCACCCTGTGTTTCTGACGTCATCACCTCCAACAGTACCTATACCTGATCCCGCAGGCCTTCAAACACACAACGGCGATACTTCAGCGCTCAAAACATGGCTGTCAGGTTCAGAAAAGCTAGCAGAAGTCAGTACGTCGAAGGATATCCTCGCCACTGTCATTTTTCTCGCACCAGCTCCACGTTTCTGATGGCGGGGAGGCATTTACATCACCGGATACGCTGCACAGTGCGTCTACGCGTCTCTGTTTTGGCTCGAACACGCCTTCCAGTCCGTTATTTAAAATTATTGTTGCGTTCCTGAGCAAATTGAACCACGCTGCCGGCAACAGGGCTATCAGTACCACTGGAAGACATCGTTATCAGAAAATGGTGAAACAAGCGCCGCATTTGCTATTTAAGCTCCAGCCCAAGCAAAGCGCGGGTTCGAGCCCTCAGCGCTGGACGCAGGACTGGCTCCTTCAACTGGTGTAGCAGTTCCTGCGTGGACAAGTGCGGAGGAAAGCAGAATTGAGCATGCGACAAAAAAAATAGAGTGCCCCTTGGGAAACTGGTACAAGCGCCGCAGGACAACGGTTTCTGTTACATAAGCTTACCTATGCATGATGTAAGATGGGTCTTAGATTTACGATTGAAGTGGACTTTCCCGGTTTCGGGAGGAGAGAAATATCCGCGTGTTGCCACGCCTGGGGTAGCCTGCCCTTACACCAGTAAAACGCTCGTAAAACGTGTTCATCGGGCGCGTAAGATCAGCGTCATTGGGATTCCGAAGTGTTGCGTATCGGATATGGTCGACGCCCGGCGCTGAATCCTTAAGGATATCCTCTAACACAGAGCGGGCCTCTTGAACCATGATTTCTGCGTCTAGAGCATTGGGTGAACCTGCGGCGTGTGGGTACGGATGGTACTGAGGACGCGCTCCCTTAAGGATATAGTGTGCCTTCAGTTCCTGCAGGAGGCGGTCAGGAGAGTCCCGAAACGAGTGGGTAAGGACGTGCAACCGCTTATGTGTCTGCGTCTTGATGCCCGAGGGGTCTATAAATACTCAGACAATGCTCCATGTCTTCGCAGTACTCAGGGTAACGGACAAACTCTTACAGAACTCTTACTCCTCTGTTGTTTTTCGTGGGAATTTGGGCGTATTCCCGTGTTTCTCGCATAATACGCGCAATCTGAACTTGTAATCTGCGATTCAGGCGCTGCCACTTCCAACGCTTCGTCAATCCCATGCTAGCGTCCCGCAAGTGGAGCAGGTGGGAGTCGATGTGGTGAGTGGTAGGCGTAGTGTTAGTCGACCGCGTAGTGGCTTCGAGGTCAGCCGATAGTCCCGCGAGCCTGTCATCGTGGCCATCCACTTCTTGAGTGGAAGTCTGAAGTTCTCCAAATTTAGCCCAATTCGTTATACAAATTCAACGCTCACGACGGCGGAATTTGGTGGGAGCAAGGGCAGTAGCGACGATGCAGTGGTCACTACGAAGAGTCTCGTTTAAGGGCCCACCAGATATCACCACTCCAGTGCCGCGAGCCATCGCGAGATCGGCACAAGTGTCCCGCGAGAGACCCGAGAGACTCTGTTCCCGATAAGGGTGGGTTGCGCGGGATCGGTAAGTAATGTGAAGCGCATATTACATATGTTGTCCCACAGTTTTGCTTTTTGTACTGTGCTCTTAGGACATTAAGATTCTTAGATTCTTAAATTCTTTAGACAAGATTATATTTATCCACAATCCAATCTCCGGCACTGGATAAAATTGCAAAGGAGAAGCAAAGGAGAAGCAATTGCAAAGGAGAAGCAAAGGAGCAGTCAGGTTACGCTGATTCATATTGGAGAAAAACAGCACGCTAACGAGGACAGACTAAGAGCAGACTAAGATTGGGCAGACTAGCAGGTGACATTTAGGATACTAACATGTAAGAATAAGCTGTTAGATTAAGTTGTTAATTTATACCTACCCTCCGATGCTCCCAATTGCAGAACAAACTACGTAAAGTACATTCAAGTCACGTCAAACACTTCAACTCTATGGCTTAGGTGTGAACTTACAGGGAAGTAATTGCTAAGCAAATTCAAAATCACATAAAATTGACAAGCAGCCACTTAGTTAAAAAAAATTGCGTACCTCGAACCAGCTAAGAGCTCTTGGCTGGTCCGAGTTTGCCTCTGGCAAATGCGGGTTTCGTCGTGGTCTTAGGCTTCGGGAAACACCTCGCACAGCACTGCGGGGACAAGCGAACGCTTCTATAAGATTCGCAGCGAGCTCAACGTAAAGACGTTCGCGTGGAAATACTTTCGGGTGCAGAGGCAGCACACGTGGCCTCTGCTTGATGCCGTTCGACCCCTTTGCTGCACTACACTAGCCACAAACGCATAGCTTTTCGAGACGCTGTGCACCGGACAAATCGAAGCAGACTCTCTGTCTTCCCCTTGCACGTGCAACACGTGTGCGAGCCAGACGCAGTTTTGTCTGTGTAGTGGTCTGAGGGCATGAGAGCAAGAGAAGAAAGAAGCGCGCGCGCAAACCCCGCACATTGGGCATTGCATATAGAAGTGCACGCGCGCTCTTGGAGACCGGAACTTCTGATGATGATAGTTTTGTGATACGTGGTCCAGTTTCCGGCTAGCAAGAAATGCCTCGCATGAGAAAAAAATAAATTCGTCGGATCCCACGGAGTGCGGGAATCCGCGTGATAGAAGTACTCAGGGAGCAAAGCCCACGACAAATCGTTTTTACATTCAACCAAGTCTTACGAGTAGGATTACCGTCTTTCCGCAAAGCGCATCAGTGGACGTACGCCTAACGTGGGCTAACCAGCAACGTCGACAGCACTCAAGCGAAAAGAAAGGTAGCTCAGGTAGCCCACCTACCGACGTAACGTTGGCACTCAATGTTATATCAGTTCACGGCACTGTTTTGTGGAAGTAAAATCCACGCCGCGTTACCTTCACATGCGTATCATAAATGTTGCTCCTTGAATTATTCGTACAGGATCGAGAAAAGTTTGAGAAAGGCACGCCGTTTGATAGAAGTTGAAGTTGAAGTTTATTTGTTCTTTTCCTTGTTACAAATAAACTTCAACTTCAACATATGTATTGTTTATTACATTGCTATGATCGCGCTGAACGCATATTACAAGCGCAATCAACATTCTACGAGAAAACCGTCAAAACTGCCGGCGTGGTAGAGTTTATTTACTACATACCCTGAGTGGGAGGATCCGCCGTATCCTATAGTGGTTTCGCTTGCGACATCGGTTGTCCAGGTTCTATGCCTCTCGACTACTTGATAGGTGGCGTCTGTCTGTGTGCTTGTTATGTTATATCATAAGCTGTGGCAAACGGTGTGACTTTATTTTTAGGTGTGTTAAAATTATAGTGCAAATATCAGTTTTAGTTGGTCCTTGATGGACATAGGCTCCATAAAATTCGAACACGTGCGGCGCGTACCCACCTACCGTTAATCGTCACGTATACGACGAGTGTAGGGTGTTGTTCATGTAAAGGTGAGATATTTATGCTCGGCATACATTTCTACGCTCCTTCTCAAATATGGGAGTATACCAGGTGTACGAGACGACCAGTAGAGCATGAATACATAGGAGGCTAGCTAACTAATCCCTCGGATTAAATACGGTATCGAATTCCATGGCTAGTGGGTGCAAGCTCAATTCAACGCACATGAAAGCAGCCTTGACAAACGAAACCCATAGCTCAATGAGCACCGCATAGCAGCTGCGTGACCCTGGCTGTTTGGTGCCCTCCTTTGCATCGCAGGCGGACATATGGCGTCTGAGAGTGACTTTGCTCGAAAAAGATGCGTTGCAGTGAACGCAGGACAAAGGAGGCTCCGCTTTGTGGGTGCGAATGTGGTTCGTGAGATTGATTTTCTTCGAAAATGACGCATTGCAGTGTACGCAGGTGAAGGAACGCTGCTCCTGTGTTGATGCGAATGTGGTTCTTGAGGTTGAATTTCTTTAAAAAGGTTGCATTGCAGTGCACGCAAGGATAAGGGGGCTCTCCTGTGTGGGTGCCCAAGTGGGCCTTGAAGGTGCTTCCTTGCAAAAAGGATGCATTGCAGTGGACACAGGAGAAGGCACGCTTCCCTGTGTGGAGGCGAATGTGGTCTCCAAGGGTGGGTTTCTGCAGAAAGCATGCATTGCAGTGCATACAGTAGAAGGGTCGTTCTCCTGTGTGGGTGCGCAAGTGGTCCTTGAGGGTGTCACTCCGACCGTGGTGTTCACAACGGCGTCTCCTTATACGGTGATTGCATGGACTCAAGTTCCTCGATCTGTACAATCCTACGGTTAATGACTGCGAACATATCCTCCCAATAACAACGGGTCGACTTCCATGAGATTGCGGTGCTGTCGTCGAACAGCTATCTTTATTGTTACGCGTACCACGGAAAACAACGATTAAGTTGATTATTATTCTCCCTTGCACGCATGTTTCCCGATGATGCGACGCATGATGATGAGCACCTGATATACCAACTAATGAAGCACATTGTAAACCGTTTTTATCTCCGTCTTTCACGACGAATATTGGAGCATCATCCTGGTTCACACTGATTATCCCGGGCCTTACAGCGCCTGGACACAGACACACAGCTTCTCGAGTGTTCCTAAGTGACCCACTAACGTGCATGCACGCTTCGTCGATCTGAGTGAATTTTGGTAATTACTTGATCACTAGCGCTAATGCCCGAATGAATTATGGCACACGCATAAAAGGCGGAGCTAAGCCGATAATCAACGAGCGTGTTCGCTGCTGTCAGTGTTGAGCGAGTATTAACAGAAAAAACTGCGGGAGGCCACTTGGTTTGTCGGGGAGAAGTTCACAGGGTTAAGTGGATTCCGCTTTTTCACTGTCATAACTACCTGGAAAAGTGCCAAACAAAATTCGAGATGAATTTATAACAAAAAAACGAGAAATCTGAAAGGGAAAGATTTACCATGATTAGAATGACATCGCACCTTGTGGCGAAAAAAAAAACAGCAGCGTTTCTTGCTCTCATGTAGTATTTCTTCCTCTGATGTAGTACTACAGTGCGCACATTTCTATTTCATGTTCATGTGTATTGCTTCAACGAAAGCATACAGACACCAGGAAGTCATAAATGAAACTTCTTCTGTTGGTAATGATTGCGTCCCCTACAAAACTACACAGATGTGTAAATATTGAAATTTATCGTTATACAAAAGCCATCGTCATAACTGAATTGATCGATTATACTGAAGAAATATTTAAAAGGCCATATTCACATACCTTAAAGGAACAAAGTGCTTAAAGCATGTCAGAATGTGCGATTCCTCGTCAATTAGAAGAGCTACATGCATTTTAGACGTGATAGAGTTCGTACCACTAGAGCACCAACTGAAGCAACTTATAATGCAACTTCACGAATGATGTGAATCGTTAAAAAATAGAAAGAAGTAATATTGACGCAATGTGTGGTGGGGAAAAAATACGAAACCAATTGCAACTGCAATAAGAAAATCATTGCTTCAGGTACAGCGACACTGTGGGCGAAAGGGAAATCCGCACTCGCGTTGTACATAACAGTTTCGTATTAACATTCGGAAGCATAACAATGTCAGCAACACGAAGCACTACACGGAAGAATTACGAAATTGCCAACTTGATTTCTGCTATATAGTTAGTTGAGAACCATTGGCAAGATACAGCAGTTTGACAGCAATTCACCACTATACCATGTGCCACGGTAATTACCATACTTACAAAACCGCTTATCATAACTGCGTTGTAACAGAAAATGCGCAATGCTGAAAACATGCGATGTGCAAGACCTAATAGTCGCCTAGAGTTAGCCAGGGCATTGAAAATAGAGGCACAGTTAGCCTATGCCTAGGCCTGGAACTTAATCACTGGAATGAAATTCATAACATTTTTCAAGGTGACGATAGGCCAAGACAAAACAAATATGCTATGTCACATTGCTAAAATAACAGATCAGGAACAGCCATCAGTGCAGGTGGTTGCATTAACAAGTCTCAAACTTATGAAGTATCGATTAGCAAAAAATCAAGTCGTTTGCATGATTAGGGTGCTGCGATGGATTTCTGACAATGTCAGAAAGAGGCTGGCCACATGCATTTTCCGTAAGAGATTTCGGCACATCTGGAAGAGAATATAAAAATAGAACACCGAGGCGCAAGATATCTGCACAACAAAGGTATTCTGGAGTGTCTTTACTGGTGTTTACGTAAGAAAACAAGGAAAGAAAAACGTGAGAATTATTAGAAATAGTTGTGAGCGAACGTGTCTACGTAACGAGCCCCAAAACGTTCATAGAAAGAGGAAGACTGCAATAGAATGTGACATTCTATAAGAAGTCATTGCACCATACTAAACATGAGCCTGGGAAAAATTGTTGTCACATATCTCAGTTAATGCAAAACACTCTTCCATGGTGTTATCATCCGTATTCATTGTCTGCCACGACAACTGGCGTAACATAAACAGTTTCCTAACAACTGCGGTACAAAGCGAACATGCAATATTGTGACATCGGGATAGAACAATATAGATGGAAACAAAAGAAAGTTCTAGCAATTTTTTCCCCACCGAGTGCTGGCTCATAGGTAAGCGCTACCTAGATAAGGTAGCACCTTGCAGGACAGAATATGCGAACCACAGCTCATCCAGGTGCAAAAGGGGACGCTATTATCACCAGGGCTCAAGAAGTGCGCAGCTTCTGCTAGGTCGTCCAAGGCTAGGTAGCAGCGAAGCTCGCCCAGTTTACAAAAACAGGTCACTTGATGGGCACGGGATACTTTGGCGGCAACTTGTCACTCACTCTCCCAAAATACATGACGCAATGGAGCCGGAGGTATTCCCGCCAAAATCACGCAACGAACTGTCACGTGACATGTTGCCGCCAGCATGACGTAACACAACATCACGAGAGGTTTCCATCAATATCACATGGCACGATGTCACGTAGCATTGCCTGGCAAATTACGGCTGGTTTAAAGGCCGGCATGTTAAAAGCGGCCCGACAGAGTTTGTACGGTTCGCTCAAGCAGCTTCGCTGATGTAGGAACGAATGCGTAACCAGAACAGTCACGGCAGCAGTGACATGTTCATTGCACACCGCAGTGACACCGCATCAAGTGCACACCGCAGCACGTCACGACAGCAGTGACATGTACATTTTAGACAGGCACATACGCCAAGGAAAACGATTTCGTAAAAGACATTTCAGCGCGTAAAAACATATTTCCGGCAATAATTATGTGTCAGATCCAGGCTAGTGTAAAGATGCACACGATTTTGGCGGACAGGCGATTAAGTTCGACAAAATGGGGCGATTAGGTAGTAGTAAATCCAAGGAAGAGAGTCCATTTGCACTTCATGGGGTTCCAATGCGCGTCCTCGGGTATTGCCCGCGAGGCCCTAGTCGCTGTGACGAAACAGCCATTTTTTTTGCCTTGTATGCTTGCGCTTGATATGACGTGGCCCTCAGCAGACGACGTGCTCGAGTTGGAAGGAACCAATAGTGCATTCCACCGGCGGATCTGGAGCAAGCTTTTTTGCTCCGAGGCCGAGAATTTGAATTCGACTGGCGGATCCCGAGCAAGTTCGCATGTTTCACTTGGCGATTTGGGGCAACTTGCTCCGCGACGGAGCGCTCTGCGTTTATCCGTCACGTAGAGGCGGATTCTGCCGGAACTCCAGCTATACGGTGTCGTCATTTCCGGATCAGCCGAGCACGCTGATATTTCTTCAGCGTTTTTTTGAAGCTCTGTCTGATAACCATGTGCGTTTGTTTACATACTTTGGAATGGCGGCGTTGGACCTACAGGGGACTGCTCCTCGCTCTGAGCGACAGCAAGAGTTCTACGTCGGAAAGCAGCAGTAGCAACGAAGGGTCCTACGTGCTGTAAGAAACGTTATTTCCGGAACTGTTTCCAGAGTCTCCGTGCAAGCGCCCCAAATGCTCGGCTACGTCGAAGAAGTAGTACACTGTGTACTCGGAGGAAGAGGTATGCATACCTTTGTGCGAGGTCTAACGTAGTCCAACGTAAGGTTCGCAACATGGGCAACCGGATGCGAGAGACAACTTCTGCTGTAATCCCTGCCGGAACGAGTTTATTTTTCGCTGGCCGATGGGGATCGCATCGCTCCGCGAGGAATTTTGTTGCTCCGTCGTGGATTCGGCACACCGCTCCAGATGCACCAGTGGAAATCACTATAAAATTTGTCTTACTTCACAGGACGTGCTTTCAGCACGTGTAGCAAAAGTGAGAGACACTGAACTCGTAACTGGCCCAAATAAGCATAAGGCCTTCGCAGGGGAGTGTTCAAGTACTGAGGAAAGGACGTCTCACAAGTTCAATCCGACGCTCTTTTTGGCTCATGAAAGATTCGCTTTCCCCTGCGGCAACAGTCATCTGCATCATGCTACGGCGCCATCGCATGACTATGGGGCGAGATCGTGCGAGCACTCTCTAATTGCCGGAGTCCACAACCAACAGCGACGTCAGACCACCTCTAACAATAGCTGTCACCACAAAAGCATCGTTTAGGCCTCGTAATTGTCATGGTCTGAAGCGACCCGTGCGTGTGGCAATAATGAGGCAACGCCCACAGTTGCTCCGTGTAGCGTCCCGACGTAGGCTTTGCAGCCTATCCACAACCGGTCAGAGAGCGCTTGATGATCGAGTACACCAGGGAATGGCCACAGCAGCTCCAGGAACAGCGCAGTAGTCGACCGTGTGCTGAGTCATCCAAACCTTTAGCTTCTTTGAGCGTAAGGCATGGGCATCACATTTAATTCAATTCTCTACTTCGAGCGTGCCATCTCACGCTCGTCCGTCTCTTTGGAGGCGTCCTGCCATGCATTCAAAATGAAGACGAAGCTGCGAGAAAGTGGATGAATAAGGTAGATGGCGTGACGCATTTCTATCTTAAAAGAGGACATGTGGACAGCAGACCCGCGGAAGAACGACACGAATTACAGTGATCTTGCCTGTGTCTTCCTCTCCTTGTCCCGCACATCACGTGCGCTTTCGAATTGCAGCTTCCCAATCCCCTACTCACAGATACATTTTTTTTTCTGCTGAATCTATCCGTCGTCAGACTGGGCCGTCTCAGTGCATATGATTTTCGAAAATATACGTCGTTTTACTTCGTTTGATAGCGACGGTTGGGGTAGATGAACGCCTCTCAGCCGTGAAAAGCGAAGGCATGGATACACATGGCTTGCGTGAGCAAGGCACTTGGACAGTTGTGCAAACGCATGATGACTTGCGGCCCAAATGCGTATTGCTTCCAAGTGTGATGTCAACTTTCGAAGAGATCTGCGCAGTTACGTGGGCTGCAAGTTATCCTATATCCTTTCTTCTCAGAAGTCAGAATATATATCTTTAAAGAGTTAACGGCTTCAAGATCCGCATGATCAGCAGTTGCCTTCGATGACACAAAATATACGTGGGGTCGCTCTTCCCGCTCTTGGGTGGTTAGCGCTTCACCCATCTGATACATATGTTATAAGTTGGACAGCGTTGAGGCCGAAGACTCTTCCTTCTTATTGTTCGGAGACCGAGCAACGCTACCGACGCCGAAGCAGGGATGATGAGTACTTACAGGCGAGAAGATGAAGCCGATGAACAATGATCACACTAATTCCCCGCGCGCTGAAGCGGCCAGCCCGGCCGTGCTGGGGAGATACGCCCAACGAAGGGCTTCAGACGCGAAACCTGGACAACCCTGAACCACGGCAGCGACGGTCCGGAGAAGCCTCAAGGGAAGTGAAAAGATAGTTTACAGGGAATGTTTGCTGGGTAATTATGTAGAGTTCAAGAAATCGCGACTGGATCTTTTCACAACAACCCGGGAACCCGAGTGGGAGTCCATAGGAGCACTTGGCCGCCGGGACTGAAAGAGACGTTACGATCAGGGCTGTCACGCTGGTCCTAGCAAACGTGCTGACTGGCTTCTCTCCTGAGCAGAGCCGGTTACCCACATTTTTCAATGCGGAAGAGCGACTGCTCAGGTGTAGTTGCGGAATGCTCAGTTGGAGTGTTGAAGAATAAAACGTCGATCGTGAAAGTGGGTGAATGGCCGTAAAAGAGGTTAAAATGGAAGTACCCAGTAGTGGTATTGAAAAGCGGTATTATGGGAAAAGGTCACGGATGCAAAGATTGTGTGCTAGTTGTCGTGATTTCGTCCGATATACGTTGATATATTTATGAGGATGCGATATGGAAGCGACTCTGTTATACCACTGGCGTGAGGGTGGTATGGTGATGTCGGCTTGTGAACTGTGCCGCAAGTTTCAAGCACTTCGATTACAGCGGAAAGAAAGTTTTGACGCGATCGCTTAGCAAGAAGCGTGTCGCACCATGACGCAAGATAATGCAGGTCACAATGGTACCTTGGGCCGAACAAGGCGCGAAGATGTAGGGCTGCGTGCGCTGACCTACTGTCGTGAAACTGGAGGAGGCGGTTTTGGTCAGCTGGTTAAACGAGTGACAGACAGGCAGAAACACAAACAATGTTTTTGGCGTTTATGTAGCTCAAGAAATACGATTGTATTTATTAGTAATAACTTGGCGCGGAATGTGTGCATACCCTAAATCGGTCCTGTGAAATCCACCAAGGTGGAGCGGCTATGGCACCCGGTGGTCTAGTGGCTATTGTACCCGGCTGCTGATCCCGGGACCCTCGGATCAGCAGCCGGGTGCCATATCCACTAGATCACCGTTGCGGGGCTCCCACTGCTTTACACTAATCCTGTATAAACCATGAAGAGAGAGATGCTTGCAAAAGAGTCCTGGAGGATGGATGTGTCGGAGGTCCGCAAGGGCTTGCCGTATAATGCAGTGCTCACAATATTCCGGCGCTTCACTACATTCCTGTGCTTCACTAAGTTTCATGATTTATGTGAAAACATCGCTAGCTGCATCCTATGTGCTAGCGTGCCTAACTGGTTCGTGAACCGGTTCAGTGTCGCGCACAGGTTCGCGAACCATTTCAAAGCTTTATTTCACTGAACAGGAAATAAACTGGAGCGAAATTGAGCGCGTTCAACCTGAACTATAACCCGAACCTGCATTTTCATCGGTTCGACACCCTGCGTAGAACTACCAGCAATATAAACCCATACTATCGAGCGATTCTGGAAAAACGTATGACGGTAATCTGTAAGCAGTGTTCTGCAAGATACTTGAAGTGTTCGGGTTGTGCGCAATGAGTTGGCAGAACTAGCTGGGGGTGTTTCTATGCTCTCACGTACTTATCTCGTGGAAGGCCAAGCATTCGTTTTTCGCCCACACGAATCAATGAATCGTGTGAACGATGAATTCTGTGAATAGCCATGGTGCCACGCGTGAACAAATTCACAGTGTGTCGCAAGTCTCATTTAGGCCCTTGATTTGCAATCCATCAAGCACATTGTGCAACCTTGTCGATACACGAAAACCAGCTAAAACACAGGCACATAAAAAGCAACAAGACGAAGCTGCTTCGTCTAGTTGCCTTCTTTGTGTCAGTGTTTAACTGGCCATCGTTCTACAATCACCTACCGAATGAGCCAACTCACGGCATAGTTGTTTTCCAATGCTGTTGATACGTAACACGTTTATTGAGACAAAAAAAAAAATTGAGGACGCTTAAACTACGCCTCTAGAATTGGTACGCAACAGCGCCAGTAAGGACCATTCTTGTCGCCCTGTTATAGAATATTAGTCAAAATTAGCGCCTTCTACAGATTGCTGGAATTTTTTTAGTTTGCTCGCAACAGATTAATGCTTTCTCGTACATTTGGATGCGCATGTCCGATCTGTTAGGTGAGTAGTATTTAGCCATCGTTGTTTGTATTGTTCTTCGCGGATTTCGCTTTGAGTAATTCAATTTTGTTCACTATAATGTAAGCGTGCGCCTAACCAGAGAGCCTGCGTGGTCTGGTGCTTTGGCATGCTGCAGAGAGGTTCTTTGAAATGGTTATTTGTGCTGTGGACTCCGAAGCCGACTACGGCTTGTCCGCGAGACGAACTCCTACATCCTTTCGCATTGAAAAATATCTCACTTTCTCTACCGACAGCGCACCTTGAATACCAGTCGCACACCACGTTCGGCATGCGGAAAGATTTTGGCGCCAAACACCTTACGAGCCCGGGGTGCCGGTGTCTAACGGTGTCGTGGTCATGTGCACTAACAGACGTATAATTGAGAGAAACTGGTACGAGTTAAACTAGCATGATTCGGAATAATACAAGGGACTGTAATAATCATTTTATTGCAATAATGAACAGGAGTTCGTTAAATTCGTGCCTGACGGTACAAACCGACACGTGCACTGGTTGACTGCACTGTTTCCAGGATCCGTGCACACTCACTGTCTACAGGGCAAAAGTGTATAGTTGATCAAAACTGGTTCAGCACAGCGATTGACGTGTTCCTGCGGGAAACACCGGCGCGTCGCTGCTTCGCACCTCTCGAGGTTTCACATGGGCGGAGTTCTATTTTTTCTTGCAAACAACTCAACACTTGTTCACATAGAACCATTATGTATACTTGTAACGTCAGTGTTATATTTCTTCCTGTTCAGAGACTTTCAGATCACCACAACGCGATCAGGAACGTCAGTTTATTGCTGCAATCCTAAAGGTATGCACAAATAATGAAACAAGTGTCGCCGGTTTATTTCGAAATTGTGCGTACCAAGTTTGCCCCTGAGCTCGCTGCTCCACCTGCTAAATACGGTACAGGCAAATAAACAATTTCCTCCGAATCACGTACGGATTGTACACTTCACACGTTCTGTTCGACAGAGTGGTGTCATAAATGTTTAGCAGGCTCCCTTGTTACGCACCCCACTTTTGATCGCTGATTGATCGATTTCTGGGGTTTATCCTCATAAAACAAAGCTATGATTATGAGAGACGCCATAGTGGGGGGTCACCAGAAAATTTCCACAACCTTGGGTTCTTCAGTGTGCACCGACATCGACACGGGTCGTGCTCGCTGGAAGCAGCTTCTCCGCAAAACGTGAAAATTCGATATCAAAGGAGCAAATAAAGGACCAGGTCACACCTACCAAATTGACGTGCACGTTTAAGCTAATATTTAGATGCAGTTATCTAACTTATCTACCTTCCTTTTCCAAGAACTGCAGAAGAAGACTGACATTGACCCATCCAAACGAGTGCGCAAACGTCGAGGTCGAACAGCAACGCAACGGTAACCACGTGCACTACATTGGGATACCAGCAGTTCCGTCGAGCAGAATAATAGGCGAGGTGGTAGATTGAATTATAAATTTATGTATGTTCCTCCGGTCAGCGTTGCAGGGCAGCACAACGTAATGCACATAGGTGACAGGTCACCTGAAATCATTATTAAAAACAAAAAAAGAGCCAGGCCTGCACGGAGCCGCAGGACAGTGGCAGCGTAAGCTGGAGGACCAATGTTCTTAAAGGCCATTTTAAACGCTCGGGGAAACTAGTGCAACTAGAGGTGGTAGCTATCCCCTACGCCATAACTCATTTCGCCAAGGAGGGAAGTACCCGCTACGCCATAATTACTGCGTCATTGTAGCGTGCAATTCTGTATAACTGCAGACCTTAGAGAGTCTCTTGGCGTCGGTTTCCCGAGAACGAACCGAACTCTCGGCCCGGCGTCGACGGCGAGCTGCAGTTTGGGCTTTGCTCTGCACAGCTGTCTGTTGTGCCCGACGTTGCCTTGCTGCAGCCGCGCGCGTAGTTCTGCGAATCGCTTCTTCAGCAGCGGTCCGCACTTTTACGAGGAGGCGCCATCAGGTATATCGAAGACCCAAGTCAAGTTGCTGTCGGGGCAGCGCACTTCGCCTGCCGCATGTCGCATGGCATGATACGACACGATAAAGGGCAGCGATTCGTAATAATGATGACTGTAAAGTTGAAGATTGTTTCATATTGATGATGTAGATGGTGCCTCTGTAATGGGTGCAGAGCTACGAAGCATGCACCCCTGTGTCCTTTGAAATTATTCATCGATCTCATTATGCAATCCACTTTCTGCTACGTATAGTGGCGTTTTATTATCTTGCCACGTAACATTACATTTGTTAATGCGATCCCTCGGCAGGCGTTATACCTGTTTAGGTCTCTTAGCGATGATTTTTCAACCACGCCGTATGATATGGCAATGCAGTCAGGACTTCATGCCCTCTGTAGGAGCGGCATGATTGACAGGCATGCTCAACCATCTCGCTCTACGAAGTCTGTGTTCCGAGAAGAGGTTGCCCAAGCACGCAGTGTGGTTGAGACTTTTGGTCCTGTTCCGGACTGGCTTTCGCTTCTGGACGCTTGTGTCTGTTTACCAGACTTGAGGAGTCTATGAGCTTAAAAGTGCAAAGGTGTGTTCTTTAAGCTAAACTGTTATTAATATGTGCGCAACCGTATAGTACAGTTCAAACGCATTTACGGAAATATTCCCATGCATTAAAGAAAAAAGCAGCTGTAGCTCAGTGGTAGAATGCTCGACTGCCACGCAGAGAGTGTGAGTTCGAATCCACGCAGAGGACGAGTTGTAATACTCCTTGGCCCTAGTTATTTTTTTTTCTAAAATTTGCCGCGATAGCGGTTACGGACAGCGGCGGCGGCGGCGGAGAACTACGGCGCAAAAAGAGCAGGCCTGCGCGGAATCGCAGGACAGTGAATGCGTAAGCTGAAGGAGCGACCTTCCTAGAGGTCATTGTAAACGCTTGGTGACACTAGTGGAAGTACAGGTGGTGGGTATCCTCTGCGCCATAACTCTGCGATTTGGGCTTCTCTCTGCGCAGCAGTCTGCTGTGCCCGACGTTGCCCTGCTGCAGCTGCTCGCGTAACTCTGCGATTCACTTCTTCAGCAGCGGTCCCCATCTTGCGAGGAGGCGCCATCAGGTATATCGAAGAGCCAAGTCAGGTTGCTGTCGGGGCTGCGCACGTCACCTGTCGCGTGACGCATGGAACGATACGACAAGACTGCTTCACGAGGCAGCGCTTCGTAAAAACACATTTCGAAGGCTATGCGGAGGAAATCAGCGCCAATAGATGGCAGCAGTTTTTCTGTTCTTCACGAGGAGCGATATTGGTTACGGACACGGGCGGCGGCGGACAACTACGGCGCCGTTGTTGTGATCTCATAACAGCTTACGCTGTAAACGGCCCGTGTTGTGATCTCATAACAGCTTACGCTGTAAAAGAAAGCCCCCATTTAGGTAAAATACCGTGTGAAGCTCCATGGCTGGTGGATGCATGTTCAATTGAAGCCAGTTGCATTTACCTTCTGCAATAAGGAAGCCGACACTCGGTGAGCCCACATACCAGCTACGTGCCCCGGATATCAGGGGCTCTTCTTCGCATTACAGGTCAGCATGTGGGAAATCAGAGAGCCTTTGCTTGAAAAAGATGCGCTGCAGTGAACGCAGTTAAAAGAACTCCCCTCTTTGTGTGTGCGAATGTGGTTCCTCAGGGTGCCTTGTTGCGAAAAGGATGCCTTGCAATGGACACAGGAGTAGGGACGCTTCCCCCTGTGTGGTGTGCAAGTGGTCCCTGAGTGTGCTTCGATGTGAAAAGGACGCCTTGCAGTGAACGCAG
>CM023489.1:71379433-71434926 GCA_013339685.2 Hyalomma asiaticum
ACACACTGGAGGACAGTCAACATTACTTAGAGGGCCAAAGGGTGCGTCACAAAAAATAAAATATGCAAAAGGACAACAGTACTTAAAGTAAGCCAAGGACTTACTTGATGGAACAGTCTCTGGCACGCACGCGTTTTCAATGGACGTTGAAGAACTTTTTTATTCCATTCCTCACGCAGGCTTGTGTTGTGCAGTGCAAGACTTAATCAACGAAAACGGTGAAGTCACGTTCCGGAATGCCACGGGGGTAAGCTGCGATAACTTTATCACCTTGCTTAAGTTTTACCTAGACTCAACGGCCATATGCTTTAATGAACAGTACTATGTACAGAAATCGGGCATATGCATAGGGTCGTCCGTAGTACCTGTGTTATGCGACATTTTCCTATCGGCTGTCGACAAGCGCTTGGCCCCAGAACTACAGAAATTTCACGTCACAAAGACCTATAGATATGTGGATGACTACCTGGTCATCTTAAATTGCGTAGGCAGAGCTGTTCCAGATTCAGTCATTTCAGATATACAGAAGGCATTTGACACTGCAGGTGAAGGGCTTCGGTTCACTAGGGAAATGGCAGATGGCAACAGCATTCAGTTCCTGGATTTAAAACTGCACTTCACGAGCAAGCACGTTTGTTGGATGTATAATCCTAGAACAAAGAAAGGTCTGTTGCCCTACGACAGCGCCCACTCGAAACTGGTTAAGAGAGGTATCGCCATGACTTGCCTGAAAGCGTCTCACCAAATGCAAACACCAAATGCAAGCTAGTTTTCAACAGCAAATTGACCGCCTCCACGCTTCTAAATTCCCTGCCTTATTGGTCTCTAGTGTGTGCGAGTCCCTACTAAAGAAGCTTAAAGGTTTCGGAAGCAAGGAGTCCAATGAGCGTGAGAGGCAACCCACGGTAGCAATACCGTACGTACACCGTATCTCGCACAATTTGAAGAAGGTACTCTCAAATTACAATGTCAATGTTGTGTTCACTGCTCCATGCAAACTTTCAAAGGTATGCCCCATGACTTCAAAAAGAAAGAGCAAGAATTGTGATAAGAAACACGACACTATTTTCACCGAATGTGAAACAAAAGCCGTTTATAAAATCCCGCTCAGCTGCGATAAAGTTTACATAGGGCAAACAGGCCGGTGTTTCAATGATAGGGCCAGAGAGCATGCGTTGAATGTTAAGAACAACTCTGGAGGACACCTGGCCGAGCACTGCAAAAGATGCGGGTGAACACCCGAGTTTGCGCGCACTAGTTTCGTAAAGAAGCGGGCACCAGAGAGGACGGAAAGAGAGATAGTTGAAGCCTACTACATTTTAAAGGCCGGTGACAACTGCATTAGCACGCCTTCATTAACACTCTTGAACAGTGAAGTGACCTTCCTGGAAGGACACGTATAAAAAATTTTCACGCCATAAGGGAAGTGCATTTTTCTTTTTCTTTTTTACCTTTTATCTTTTTGTCTATTGTTTTTACTTTTCCCGTTTTATTGACGCCTCATTGTACGTTTAAGACCTGTTGCCGTTTTTTTGGCTGGTTTTTCTGTTTTGTGACGCACCCCTTTGGCCTTTAAGTTTGTTGTCGTTTTGGCGGTTTTTAATGTATGCGACGCACCCCATTGGCCTTTAAGCTTCGTTGTCGTTTTTGCCGGTTTTATTGTTTTTATCGTTTGTGACACACTCCATTAATTTTTAAGTATTGTTGTCGTTTTACCGGTTTTTATTGTTTGTGACGCACCTCTTTGGCCTTTAAGTTTTGTTGTCGTTTTGCCGGTTTTATTGTTTTTATCCCTTGTGACACACCCCATTGGCCTTTAAGTACTGTTGTCGTTTTGCATATTTTATTTTTTGTGACGCACCCTTTGGCCCTCTAAGTATTGTTGACTGTCCTCCAGTGTGTGTGTGCTATGCAGAGCCGTTGGTGTTCGCTCTATGCGACCCAATCCTACAAAGTTTCGGCTAGCAACGCTTATTGCTTCCTCTGGCCTAGTTTCCTTCCTCCTGCAGCGTCACTTTTGTAATCAAATGGACTGGCGCGAAAACGGAAGAAAAAAAGTCATGGAGCATGCAATGCGTCCAGATACGATTTCATGCCACATTGATTCAAGATTTGATTTCCCTCGTGGTATCCTGATTAACGCGAGTGTCATGCCCTTACCGCCCCTTGTGACTTGTATATGTGTACGTACGTTTTTTCAATAAACACAGTTGGAAGTTAGCGCCCGTCCTGTGCTCTTTGTCTGTCCGTGTGTTCCTTTGCGCTACATTTTTATAGAAAACATTTGCGCGCGCAAATCCAGTCTCCAGGAATTAGTGTCCGTACCAGGCTAGCGCAACAAGGCACACCATTTTGGCGGACAGTCGATTAAGTCTATTGAACCTAAGCAATGTACTCCCATTTCGAAACGCTTGTCAAAGCATGGAATGGAATCCTAGAGCATTGGGCGCGAGGCCCTATTTGCTTTCACAAAATGGTCCTTTGTTCGTCGTATTTTGCTTGCGCGTGACATCAGGTGGCTGTCATCAGGTGGCTGTCAGTGACCGAGGTGTTCAAATAGGCGGGAACTAGAATTTTTCTTTGCAAGTTGGCACGACAATTCTGTAGCATGGTAAGCACGGGTACCAACAGCGAGGGACAGTGAACATGTAACTCAACACAAATAAGCTTAAGGCCTTCGCAGCAGGGTGTTAAAGGAAATGAGGAAAGGACGTCTCACAAGTTCAGCGCGATGCTCGTTGGCTGACGGCCTGTCGTCGACTGTCGTCGAAGGCTAAGTCACTATGGCAGTGGTGGTCCCCTTCACCATTGGACGGCGTCAAGGCGTGCCACCGGGGCGAGGCCGTGCGAGAAGTCGCCTGGTCGTGGAATTCGCCTGGTATATGCGATGTGGGGGCACTTCCAGCAAGAGGAGGTGTCACGCAAAAGCTTCGGTTAGGCCTCGTCGTGGTTATGGCCCATAGCCAATGTAGTATGCGGCAATAACGAGGCAACTCCCAAAGTTGCTCTGCACGGCTTCACAACGGGGGCCTTGCAGCGTCCCCAACACCAGCCAGGGACCACTTGATCATCTTGTACACCCAACAAGGGGAACAGGAGCTCCAAGAGCAGTGCTGTAGTCGATAGTGCCCTTCGGCGTCTTCCAAATATCGAGCTTGTCTGCGCGTACGACGCCGGTCTCACCTTTCAATTTGCTTGCCACTTCGAACGTGCCAGCTAACGCTGGCTCACCTTGTTATAGGCTTTCGGCTGTGCATCCAAAATGAAGACGAAGCTGCAGCAAAGTGGATGAATAGGGTAGGTGGTACAACGCATTTCCATCTTAAACGAGCGCAGTAGATAGCAGACCCTCCAAAGAGTGACAGGAACGACACTGAGCTTGCCTGTGTATTCCTGTCACCCATCCCGCATGTCACGCGCTCTGTCGAATTGCAGGTTCCCAATCCCTTACGTCCCAGCTACATTTTCTTCTCCTGGATCTACCAATCGTCATAGTGGGCGATATCAGTTGAGATTATTTGGAAAATATTCGTATTGCTACTTTGTTTGATAGCGACGGATGACGTAGAGGAACGCCTGTGAGGTGTGAAAATTTTTTGCGCACGGTGATGTCACACTTGCGGAAAAGTCTGCGCCGTGCTACGGGTGCAAGTGATCCAATTTCCTTTCTTCTAACAATTCAGAATATTTATCTTTGAATGTCTTGGTTGTTGAAATGTGAACGGCTTTAACATTTGCGTGTTTCGCAGTCGCCTTCGCTGCCTCGAAATATGCGTGGTGTCGTTATTCTCGCTCTTTGGTGGGTTGTGCTTCACACTCCTGATATACGTGGCCTTTTTTTTTTCAGCTTAGTGGGCGTTCTTCTCTAAAAGACTCATTTCTACGGTGCTGGCTTTCTATGTGGTTATGCCGCGGGAAAACCTTAGCTTATGTCTTTTCTCCTCGGTAGTGTAATAACATATGCCATACCAGGTAGTTCCAAGACATTTAGATTTCATGAAAACGAAAGTTAAAATTTTTTAGCGGATTCCCCTGCGGCCACCCTGTGTTTCTGACGTCATCACCTCCAACAGTGCCTATTCGCGACTCCAGCAATTCATGCGGCACCTAGCGGCAGTGGGAGGAAACGGCGCACTGAGGTCCGAACAGTCCGAACGCCATGAGTACCGTATCGGCTGCAGCTGTGGGCGGTAAGATGGAGCCGCCAGTAAAGAAAAAACGAACGGCCAAGCATTTCTGCTGTGTTCCTGAGTGCGTGTCTGCGAGATGGAAAGATAGAGCTATTTCTTTTCACGCTTTTCCTTCCGAGGCCAAAGACCGAAGCCGCAGAGCGCGGTGGATTGCGAATCTTCGCATCGGCAATGGCTGTGACGCCGACGATGACAGTTTGCTCGCAGCATTTTGCACGGGAGGATTTCTTTTTTCCAGGTGAGGCGCTAGCGTAAGCTTGTTAACTAGAACCCATTACATGACCATTGTATCTAGCGACTTCACACGTTGCTGCGGCGCCTGAAGTATGCCAACAAATTTCGCATTGCGAGTACTCGGTTCGCCATGTGCATTACACTTGCGATTGAGCTGCACTTTATTTTCTGTGTATGTTAACCGGAATACGAGGACTTGATCCATTGGGCACACTTGCGATTATTTCCTGCATGTATCATGGTGCAGTTCAAGCACATGTTCGACCTGTGAACGGCTTCTACGATGTTCGTGTATTCTGCACTACACGTGGCGGCAACCCGTAAGGCATCCCATGCACTTTCCAGCACAACGCTCGTGCATCTTGAACGAGTGTCGGAAGTTCTAGTGTTTACTACTGACGTACCAGCAAGTTCGGGGAAGCGATGATTGTAAACTTAGCACTGATTGGAAGCGCAGTCTCCTGCGTGGCACGGACGAATTTGCAGTGCACGCAGACAACTCGCGGATTTGCCTTCCAATCACGCACGAATGTGTCCATATGATCGTGGTATTTCACTCAGCGGGTTTATTACAGTAATTGGCGACATGCACGCCTCCATCACGACAATTTTACTCATCCTTGCAAGTTAAGGAAAACCAACGGCATCCACTTTCTGCTGGCGCGTACCATACTGTAAGTGCAGCATTTGTACATAAAGTAGCGTTATGTAGGTTGTTTCGATTATGCTGACGTCAGTGTCAAAGGCATTGATCATTTCGCTTCAGTGATGGAGGGCTCCTGGAAAACATCGGCTATTTGAACAAGGATCTCGTGCGGGTCCAGTCACGCCGGATGTTAGCACACAGAACGCGACCACTTCCAGCACGCCACTTGCGCTTGCAGAACCACTGCTTCCAAATAAAATTAGATGCTCCGCATCGACAACCCGCTCCCCTTCTACAAAACAACGCGAACTGCTGTCACACTGCAAAAAAGTTAATATTTGTGTGAGAGACAGCGGACGCGAGGACCTCCGTGAATCCGCCATGCTGCACATTGTGGCCAGACCGTGCCGGACTCCGCAGCGCCCTCTCATGTTGATTTGAGTTGCGAATACCCTATCCCGGAGCGCTCAAAACATCGCTGTCAAGTTCAGAAAAGCTAGCAGAAGTCAGTACGTCGAAGGATATCCTAACCACTGTAATTTTTCTCGCACCAGCTCCATATTTCTGATGGCGGGGAGGCTGTTCCGTCAATGCATACGCTGCACAGTGCGTCTATGCGTCTCCGTTTCAGCTTGAACACGCCTTTCAGTCCGTTATTTAAAATTACTGCTGCGTTACCGAGCAAATTGAACCACCCTGCCGGTAACAGGGCTATCAGTACCACTGGAAGACATCGTTATCAGAACATGGTGAAAAATGCGCCGCACTTGCTATTTAAGCTCCAGTCGAAGCAAAGCGCGGGTTCGAGCCCTCAGCGCTGGACGCAGGACCGGCTCCTTCAACTGGTGTAGCCGGTCCTGCGTGGACAAGTGCGGACGAAAGCAGAATTGAGCATGCGAGAACTGAGCATGCCCCTTGGCAAACTGGTGCAAGTGTCGCAGGACAATGTTTTCTGTTAGATAAGCTTACCTATGCATGATGTAAGATCGGTCTTAAATGTACGGTGGAGATGGGCTTTCGCGGTTTCGGGATGAGAGAAATATCCGCGTGTCGCCACGCCTGGGGTAGCGTGCCCTTCCACCAGTGCTCGTAAAACGTGTTCACCGGGCGCATAAGATGTGCGTAATTGAGATTCCGAAGTGTTGCGTGTTGGATGTGCTCGACACCGGGCGCTGAATCCTTACGGATATCTTCTAACACAGAGCGGGCCTCTTGAATAATTTTTGCTTCGTCTAAAGCGCTGGGCAGACCTGTGGCGTGCGGGTACGGATAGTAATGGGGACTCGCTTCCTAAGGTATATAGCGTGCCTTCAGTTCCTGCAGGAGGCGGTAAGTGTAGTCACGAAACGAGTGGGTATGGAGGTGCAACCGCTTTTGTGTCAGCGTCTTGATGCTCGAGGGGTCTATAAGTGCCCGGAGAATGCTCCATGTCTTCGCAGTACTCAGGATACAGCACAAACTCTAACAGAATCTCCTCCCGTTGTTTCTCGTGAGAATTTGGGCATATTCCTGAGTTGCTCGTGTAATACGCGCAATCTGAAGTTTTAATCTGCGACAAATCGTTTTGACATTCAACCAAGTCTTACGAGCGGGATTAACGTCTTTTCTCAAAGTGCATCAGTGGGAGTATGCTTAACATGGGCTAACCAGGAAAGTCGACAGTGCGGTAGCGAACCGAAAGGTAGCTCATGGTACGACGTAACCTTGGTACTCACGTTGCGTCAGTTCACGGCACAGACCTTTGTTTTGTGGAAGTAAAATGTACGCCGCGGTGCACTCATATGCGTATCACGAACGTTGTTTGTTGAATTCTTCATACAGGATTGAGGAAAGTTTGAAAAAGGCATACAGTTTCATAGAAAAACGTGTATTGTTTATTGCATTGCTATGACAGTGCTGAACGTACATTACAAGCGCAATTCACATTCCGCGAGAAAACCATCACAACTGCTGGTGTGGTAGGGTTATTTGCTATATACGCTGAGTGGGAGGAGCCGCCCTATCCTATCCTCTGTTTCACAAGCTGTTGGCCGTGCAGCCAAAGGTATACCTCTCTCGTCCACTCAGGGCTGTAGGGGCACAGGAAATAGTCCCTGAAATATTTTAGCAATCCAGTACTCTTTCGCAAGCTACACCCACACAAAGTGAAAATATTGTTAGGATTCCCTTTTTCAAAGCGTGCAGAGTGTTTTTATTATTAGTGGAATTAAAAGAGAAAGCCCGCATAGACGCATCTCTGAGGAGTTTTGTTGTGAGGTGGTGATGTGCAGCCTATCGGAACCATGGCGTCGCCCGAGTTGGTTGTGTCTGTGCAAGATGCCTCTCAAGCTGTGCGACCAGCGAGCCATCCTTCGAATGTGCGCGGTTTTCCCAAGCTGACGAAGCAGATAGCTTTAAATGTTTTTGAAGGGCTTCGCGTCGAGTGCGGGGACATTGCAAGTGTGGATGCACTTATCGAGAGGACCGCGAAACTGACCCAGGTGAGCGAGCGACCGCTGTATTGGTGGAAAACGGAGATGAAAGACGCCGGCGAAGTCCTACCACCGAAGAAGCGTTCTTGTGGGAAAGGCCGTGATCGGACATAAAAGCTCGAAGATTTTGACCTCAGCGTCTTGCGAAGAGTGGTGCGCGGCTTTTTTGAGAAAGGCGAAGTTCCAACTATCGCGAAAGTGGTGCAGCGTTTTAAAGAAGACGAGACGAGACGCTACCGACCGTGTCCACAATGACGATGCAGAGGATGCTGAAAAAGCTTGGCTTCAGGTAGAAGAAACGCTCTCGGAACGCCCTTCTCATAGAAGCAACGCACATTGTCCAGAGTCGCCGCCGGTACCTGCGCCAAATAGCGGAGCTGCGACGCCAGGGTAGGGCAGTTTTTTTCACCGACGAAACGCGGGTGAACGCTGGTCACACGCGTTGTCGGGTGTGGATAGACAGCACTCTCCAGTCTACGTACGAAGCCCGTCGATCTGGTTTGGCGACCGGTCTTCTAAACCCCATTGGCAAAGGAGGTAGACTTATTGTCACGCACTGCGGTAGCGAACATGGTTTCGTTGAAGGCGCAGCGGAAGTCTTCCAAGCTAAAAAAAAGTCACAGTTTCGCCGCAAGGGCGAAGCAATGAATGCGATAGCAGCAAAGGGGACCGCAACGCGGAGAGCGCTGAGGCAGCTTGAAATTTCCAGCGCGTCCCTCGAGCTCAAAGGAGGCCGCTCAATGAACAAACAGAATATGAGCGCGAACTATGAAGTGAAGCACTCAGGAAACGAACGCACGAAACGAACGCACAGATATACACCGAACGAGCGCAAACAAGCTGTCACAACGGATACTCTCAGTTTGAACAGCGCTCCTGTTGCAAATGCGGCCGTTGCGCTCGTCGCGCCATCTCGCCGGTAATGGAGAAACGCTTATAAGTGCCTGGCGTCTCTGAGTCCTGCCAGCGGTAAAGCCTGTGTATATAAGGCTCGCCGTTAGCTCCGTGAAGGATCTGCTCTTCGTGGCGTAGTGGTTAGCGCCACGTGCTGCGGAGCGAGGGGTCCCTGGTTCGATTCCGCGCTTCGGAAGCATTTATCTGAATTAATTTATTGCTATAGCAATTATATGGACAGTCTCGGCTGGTTTTTGCCGTCCCCGTCGCCGCTGTCATGAACCGTATATGTATAAGTATTTATATATATACAAAAGTCCCAAAGAAAAATAATTCGGATAAATGCTTCCCACGCGCGGAATCGAACCAGGAACCTCTCACTCAGCATCGCGTGGCGCTAACCACTACGCCACGAAGAGCAGACGCTTGAAGAAGCTAACGGCGAGTCTTATAAACACACCCTTTACCGCTGGCAGGATTCAGAGACGGCAGGCGCTTATAGCGTTTCTTCATTACCAGCGAGATGGCGCGAGGAGCGCGCCGGGCAGCCGCCTTTGCAACAGGAGCGCTGTTCAAACTGAGATTATCCATTGTGACAGCTTATTCGCGTTCGTTCGGTGTACATCTGCGCGTTCGTTTCGTGCGTGCTTCTCTTGATAGTTCGCGCTCATCTGTTTGTTCATTTAGCGGCCTCCCCTAGCTTTGTATGTGTAGCTTTGTGAAACGCAACGTATAAAGCCCTTCGTACCAACACGGCCCACGGGAGACACTCACTTAGCAAGTGCATGTTTCGTGCAATTAATATTGCTCCTGAAGCTGTGAGCCTCACTTCGTATAGCATTGCAGTTTCTTGCTATCGCATTCATTGCTTCGCCCTTGCGGCGAAACTGTGACTTTTTTCTTTGGGATTTTTATATATATATGTACATACTTATACATATACGGCTCATGACGGCGGCGACGGGGACGGCAAAAACCAGCCGAGACTGTCCATATAATTGCTATCGCAATAAAAAGCTTAGGCGACTACCACGATGAAATGAACGGGGACCACTACGAAAGGTGGTTCTCCCGGAAGCTGCTTCCACTACTACCACCTGGTAGTGTTATAGTCATGGATAACGCACCTTATCATTCTGTGAAGCAGGAAAAAGTGCCGCGTATGAGTAGCCTAAAAAAGGACATACAGTCCTGGCTTTCCGAAAAAGGTGTTCCTTGGAGCAGCGACATGGTGAAGGCGGAGCTCATGAAGCTTGTCGACAACGTACACGCAAGCGGGGACCGATACCGTGTGGACTGCATCGCTGAGGCTGCTGTTCATCTCGTTGTGCGCCTACCTGCCTACCACTGCCAGCTTAACTCCATAGCGAGGTGAAGGGCTTCGTGGCAGCAGCAAACAAGACGTTTCAGCTTCAAGACGTTGACACTCTGCTATGGCAAGGAATTAAGCAAGTAACCGCTGAGATGTGGAAGAGATAAGTGGAGCATGTTATTGCTCAGGAAGATGCAATGAGAAAACTGGACCACTTCATCGATGATGTTGTTGACACTAACGCAGCTGTCGTGATCACCCTGGAGGAAGAAACAATGAGCAGTCCAGATTTAAGTTGTGATGAGGACCACGACATGTGAGCTCTTGTAACAAGCTCACGTCTATCATTACATGTGTGCGTAGAGGTCAGGGTCATTGAGTACTATCGTAGTGAGAGTAGCCAAAATGAAAGCACAGAACTGTCTGTTGTTATAACAAGGAATCAAGGAAGTCACACTGAGATGTAAAAATAAAGCTTCACATTGATTGATTCAGACATTCGTTCGTTAAGTGATTCAGTGCCTGAAGTAAATATTCTTATGCCCGGTGCATAAACAATTAAAAAGAACTGGAACGCCCCAAGAACTCATACGAACCGGGTGACAATAAATAGACAAGGTCGCGCCAGTTTCATTGAAACGCTGGTCGTCCCGTCCGTACATAAGCAAAACAGATCAAAAAGGTACCAAGCATCATCTGCTACAAAAATTAAAAGATACTTCCATACAGACACGGACACCGGTCGAATTAACGGGCGCGACATCCGTGTAGGATCACACTTATGAAGTGCGCTCTGTCATGATTCGATGAGCGCGCCCGTACCTTACATAACGCTGCCAACAGCTTGTGAAACGGAGTGTGCTGGTTTCGCTTGGGAAATCGGTGGTCCAGGTTCCCTGCCACTCGACTGCTTGGTAGATCGCGTGTGGCTGTGTGCTTGTTATATTTCTATCACAAGCTGTGTGCAAACGCCGTGGCTTTGTTTTTAGGTGCGCTATAATTACAGGCCTAGTGTCAATGTAAGTTGGTCCTTGATGAACATAGATAACATTGGAACACATGTGGCGCGTACCCACCTATCGCAGGCCCCGTACTATTGGCACGAGGAAAACATGATTGCATTACCGGTAATCGTAACGTACACGAAGAGTATATCGTGTTGTTCATGTAAAGGTGAGATATTTATATTCGCCATACATTTACACGCTACTTCCTAAATACTGAAGCACACCAGGTGAAAGAGACGACCAGGTGAGAATGAATACGTAGGTGGCCAGCTAAGCGACGCTTCGGATTAAATACGGTGTCGAATTCCACGGCTGGTGGATGCAGGCTCAATTCACGGCACATGAAAGCAGCCTCCGTGAAAGAAACCCATAGCTTAATGAGCACCGCGTAGCAGCTGCGTGGCTCTCGCTAAGTGCCCTTCTTTGCATCACAGGTGGACATATGGCATATGAGAGTGCCTTTGCTTGAAAAAGATGCGTTGCAGTGAACGTAGGAAAAAGGAATCTCCTCCGCTTAGTGGGTCCGACTGTGGTTCCTGAGGTTAGTTCTGTGCGAAAATGATGCATTGCAGTGGACACAGAAGAAGGGATGCTCCCCTGTGTGGATGCGAATGTGGTCTCTAAGGGTGGGTTTTTGCAGAAAGCATGCATTGCAGTGCATACAGTAGAAGGGTCGCTCTCCTGTGTGGGTGCGCAAGTGGTCATTGAGGGTGTCACTCCGAACGAACGCAGCTGGCCAGAGCTGACACCGAAAGGGGCGCTAGCCGGTGTGTATGCGAAGGTGCTTGCTCATGTCGCGCTTGTTCTTTCTAACATATGTGCAGAACCGGCAGGAATGCAGACGGTCCTCTGTGGACACCATGGAACGGTATTGCAGCTTTGAGGGGGGCAATGAAGAGGAGCCTGCAAAGCCATAGAAACCACAGGTGAAAATCTTCGCTGCACTTCGAAAGGAAGCGATAACCTTGGTTTAAGCAAATGCCACATTCCCGTGGTGTTGACAGCAGCGTCACCTAATATGGTCTTTGCATGAATTCAACTTCATCGACCACTACAATACTACGGTTAATGCATGCGAACATCTTCTCCCAATAACTAAGCGTCCGACTTCAGTGAGATTGTGGTGCTGTAGTCGAACAGCTATCTTTAATGTTACGGGTACCATGGAAAAGATCGATTAAATTGAATATTAATTTTTCTTGCACGCATGTTTCCGGATGATGCGACACATGATGATAAGCGCCTGATATACCAACTAATGAAGCACACCTGACAGACTTATATGTCTCACTTTTTCCCGACGAAAACTGGAGCACACTTGCTATCCCGGGCCTTACAGCACCTGGACACAGACACACAGCTTCTCGAGCGTTCCCAGGTGACTCACTAACACGCATGCACGCTTCGTAGATGTAAACAAATTTTGATAATTACTTGATCACACGTGGTAACGGCAGAATAAATTATGACACGCGCATAAAACCCGGCGCTAATCCGATAATCAACGAACATGTACCCTGGTGTCGGTGTTGTTCGTGTATTAACCGACAAATGTGCGGTAGGCCAATTGCTTTGTGGGCACATGTTTACAGCGTTAAGTGGATTCCGCTTTCTCACTGTCATAAACACCTGAAAAAGTACCAAACGAAATACGACATGAATTTATAACAAAAAAAGAGCCAGGCCTGTGTGGAGTCGCAGGACAGTGACAGCGTAAGCTGGAGGACCGATGTTCTTAGAGGACATATTAAAAGGTTCGGGAAACTAGTGCAACTAGGGGTGGTAGGTATCCGCAGCACCATAAACCTTATCATTTCGCCAAGTAGGGAAGAACCCACTACGCCATAATTACTGCGGCACTGTAACGTGGATATCTGTATAACTGCAGATCTTAGAGATTCTCTTGGCGTCGTTTTCCCGAGAACGAACCGAACTCTCGGCCCGGCGTCGACGTCGAGCTGCCGCTTGGGCTTCTCTCTGCAAAGCCGTCTCTTGTGCCCGACGTTGCCTTGCTGCAGCCGCGCGCGCAGCTCTGCGATTCGCTGCTTCAGCAGCGGTCCGCACCTTACGTAGATGCACCATCAGGTATCTCGAAGCGTCAAGTCAGGTTGCTGGCCCGGCTGCATACGTTGCCTGCCGCATGTCGCATGGCACGATACGACACGATAAAGGGCAGCGGTTCGTAATAATGATGACGGTAAAGTTGAAGAAGATTGTCTCATCATGATGATGTAGATGATGCCTTTGTAATAGGAGGAGAGCTACGAAGCATGTACCCCTGTGCCTTTTGAACTTATTCCTCGACCTCTTTATGCAATGCCCTTTCCGCGACATATGGTGGCGTATTATTATTCTGCCACCTAACATTACACTTGTTAATGCGATTCCTCGGCAGACGTTACACCTGTTTAGGTCTTTTAGCGATGATTTTCAAGCACAGATGTAGCTCAGTGGACTGGTTTTTGCTTCTGGACGCTTGTGTCTGTTTACCTGACTTTTGAAATCTATGAGCTTAAAAGTGCAAAGTGTGTTTTTTATGCTAGACTGTTATTAATATGTGTGAAACTGTACAGTACAATTTAAACATTCTTTTTCTTAACATTAATATGTGTGCAACTGTATAGTACATTTTAAACGCATTTACGGAAATATTTCCATGCAATAAAGAGAAAAAAAAAACACAGGAGTAGCTCATTGGTGGAATGCTCGACTGTCACACAGAGAGTCTGGGTTCGACTCGCAGAGGACGAGTTGGAATACTCCTCAGTTCTGGTTATTTTTCTAAAATTTGCATGATTGTGGTTACGGACACCGGCGGCGGACCACTACGGCTCCCTTGTGATCTCATAACAGCTTACGCTGTAAATGTGAGAAACCTGAAAGAGAAATATTTACCGTCATTAGAATGGCATAGCAGCACCGGGCTACAATTAAAGAGAAATCATTTCTTGCTCTCATGTAGTACGACAGTGTGCACATTTCTGTTTCATGTTTATGTGTATTGCTCGTGAAGGGCCACGCGTCGGTTTTTCGCCCTCACGAATCGATGGATCGTGTGAACGATGAATCCTGTGAACTGCCAAGGTGCCACGCGTGAACGAAATTCACAGTGTGTCGCAAGTCTCATTTAGGCCCCTGATTTGCAACCCATCAAGCACATTGTGCAGCCTTGTCGATGCACGAAAAGCAGCTAAAACACAGGTACATAAAAAGCAACAAGACGAAGCTGCCTCCTCTAGTTGCCTTCTTTGTGTCAGTGTTTAACTGGTCATTATTCTACAGTCACGTACCGAATAAGCCAACTC
Source organism: Hyalomma asiaticum (assembly GCA_013339685.2). NCBI lineage: Eukaryota > Metazoa > Arthropoda > Arachnida > Ixodida > Ixodidae > Hyalomma > Hyalomma asiaticum. The sequence goes on from CM023489.1 coordinate 71,393,493, forward strand.
ACGGCATAGTTCTTTTCCAGTGCCGTTTGTACGCAACACATTTATTGAGCGAAAAAAGTTGGAGGACGCTTAACTACGCCTCTAGAATTGGTACGCAACTGCGCCAGTGGGGACCGTTCTTGTCGCCCTGTTATAGAATATTCGTCAAATTTAGCGCCTTCTATAGATTGCTGGAATTGAGTTTGCTTTTAACAGAATTGCGCTTTCTCATATATTCGGATGCGCATATCAGATCTACTAGTTTAGTATTTAGCCAAGTCGTTGTTTGTATTGTTTTTCGCTGATTTCGCTTAGAGTAATTCAATTTCGTTCACTACAAGGTATGCCTGCGCCTAACCAGAGGGCCTGCGTGGTCTGGTGCTTTGCCTTGCTGTTAGGAGGTTTTCCGAAATGCTTATTTGCGCTGTGGACTCCGAAGCCGACTACGGCTTGTCCGCGACACGAACTGCTACATGCTTTCGCATTGAAAAATATCTCACACTTTCTCTACCGCCAGCGCACCTTGAATACCAGTCGCACACCACGTTCGGCATGCAGAAACATCTTTGGTGCGAAACACCTTACGAGCCCGTGCTGCCGGTGTCTAACGGTGCCGTGGTCATGTGCACAAATAGACGTATAATTGAGAGAAACTGGTACGAGTTAAACTAACATGATTCCGAATAATACAAGAGAGTGTAATAATCATTTTATTGCAATAATGAAGAGAAGTTAGTTAAATTCGTGCCTCACGCGAGAAACTCACACGTGCACTGGTTGACGGCACCGTTTCCAGGATCCGTGCACACTTACTGTCTACAGGGCAAAAGTGCATAGTTGATCAAAACTGGTTCAGCACAGCGATTCATGTGTTCCTGCAGGAAACAGCTGTGCGTCGCTGCTTCGCACCTCTCCAGGTTTCACATTGGCGGAGTTCTATTTTTTTTTGCAAATAACTCAACACTTCTTCACATTGAACCATTATGTATACTTGTAATGTCATTGTTCTATTTCTTCCTGTTGAGAGACTTTCAGATCACCACAACGCGATCAGGAACGTTAGTTTATTGCTGCAATCCTAAAGGTATGCACAACTAACGAAACAAGTGTCGCCGGTTTATTGCGTAATTGTGCGTACCAAGTTTAGAAGGATTGAACGCTGGGCGAGTTGGTAATGCATGAGAGAAACGAACTGCGCGAAATAAACACGGACAAGGAAGACACACGCACAAGCGCAGACTAGCAACTGAAGATTTATTGGAAAAAACCGCATATATATAAAGAACAGGATAAAATCACGTGAACCGATTAGAGATTGGCAGTTAAATAATCAATCTCCAGTTCGTGCAACAGAACCGAAGGCCTAGCGACGCACATATTGCCATACTTGTGAATGTAAAACGCCTCAACAACCTCTCGCGCTTTCCTATCTTTATGCCGGGACAGCACTTTCGTTTGGCACAGAGATTGTAAATGTCATCCTCTGTTGCGCCAAACGAAAGTAGAAGTGGTAGGTATCTCCTGCGCCATAACTCATTTCGCCAAGTAGGGAAGTACCCACTACGCCATTATTACTGCGACATTGTAACGTGCTGTTCTGTATAACTGAAGATCTTAGAGAGTCTCTTGGCGTCGGTTTCCTGAGAACGAACTCTCGGCCCGGCGTCGACGGCGTGCTGCGGTTTGGGCTTCTCTCTGCACAGCTGTCTGTTGTGCCCGACGTTGCCTTGCTGCAGCCGCGCGCATAGTTCTGCGATTCGCTTCTTCAGCAGCGGTCCGAACCTTTACGAGGAGGCGCCATCAGGCATATCGAATGCCCAGGTCAAGTTGCTGTCGGGGCTGCGCACGCCGCCTGCCGCACGGAACGATACGACACGATAAAGGGCAGCGATTCGTAATAATGATGACGGTAAAGTTGATGATTGTTTCATAATGATGTAGATCGTGCCTCTGTAATGGGTGCAGTGCTACGAAGCATGCACTCCTCTGTCCTTTGAAATTATTCCTCGAACTCGTTATGCAATCCACTTTCGGCTACGTATATAGTGGCGTTTTATTATTCTGCCACGTAACATTACATTTGTTAATGCGATCCCACGGTAGGCGGTGTACCTGTTTAGGTCTTTTAGTGATGATTTTTCAACCACGCCGTATGATATGGTCATGCTCTTAGGACTTCATGCCCTGTGGAGGAGACGCATGATTGACAGGCATGCTGAACCACCTCGCTCGACGCAGTCTGTGTTCCGAGAAGAGGTTGCCGAAGTACGCAGTGTGGCTGAGACTTCTGATCCCGTTCCGGACTGGCTTTCGCTTCTGGACGCTTGTGTCTATTTACCAGACTTTTGAGGAGTCTATGAGCTTAAAAGTGCAAAGGTGTGTTTTTTACGCTAGACTTATTATGTGCGCAACTGTATAGTACAGTTGAAACGCATTTACGGAAATATTGCCATGCAATAAAGAAAAAAGAAACAGCCGTAGCTCAGTGGTAGAATGCTCGACTGCCACGCAGAGAGTGTGGGTTGGAATCCACGCAGAGGACGAGTTGGAATACTCCTTGGCACTAGTTATATTTTCTAAAATTTGCCGTGATAGCGGTTACGGGCACCGGCGGCGGCGGACAAGTGCGGCGGAAGAACGGCCCGTGTTGCGATCTCATAACAGCTTACGCTGTAAAAGAAAGCCTCCATGTAGGTAAAATACCGTGTGATACACTATGGCTAGTGGATGCATGTTCATTTGAAGACTGCTGAATTTACCTTCCGCAATAAGGAAACCGACTACTCCGTGAGCTACGTGCCCCGGATATCAGGTGCTCTTCTTTGCATTACAGGTGAGCATGTGGCAAATCAGAGTGCCTTTGCTTGAAAAAGATGCGTTGCAGTGAACGCAGTTGAAAGAACTCCCCTGTTTGTGGGTGCGAATGTGGTTCCTCAGGGTGCCTTGTTGCGAAAAGGATGCCTTGCAGTATGCACAGGAGAACGGACGCTCCCCTGTGTGGGTGCGAATGTGGACCTTGAGGTGGCTTGATTGGGAAAAGGATTGCTTGCAGTGGACGCAGGAGAACGGACGCTCTCCTGTGTGGGTGCGAATGTGGTCCTTGAGGTGGCTTGATCTGGAAAATGATGCCTTGCAGTGGACACAAGAGAAGGGACGCACCCCTGTGTGGATGCGAATGTGGTTCTTGAGGGAACCACTATGAGGGAATACTGCTGGACAGAGCTGACACCGAAAGGGGCGCTCGCCCGTGTGTGTGCGAAGATGTGCAGTCATGTGTCCCCTGTTCTTGCTCTCATAGGGGCACAGCCGGCAGGAATGCAGTTGGCCTTTTGTGGACACAAAGGAACGGTACTGTAGCTCTGAGGGGGACAACGACGTGGAGCCTGCAAAGCATAGAGAGCACATGAGGGCCATTCCAAGGGCGCGTGAGAATTCACGTGAAACTGCTCCGGTGCGCAGGTAATCGAGCAGCTGTGCGGCTACGTAATGCACTCAATAAACTTGCATACCCATCTTAAGGTTACACTGCCTTCCATGCACGCGTATTTCTTCGTCCAGACATCAAGGGACGGAAATGACCTCCCCACGACCTTCCTTAGCCATCTTGAAAGAGATAACAGAAGAGCTGCTTTTCTAGGCATGCCACCCGTCATGCAGAACCCTTTCCCTTGGGGGCCTTTGAGTTATAAAAATATTAATCTTGGCTTAAACAAATATCACTCTACTACAGTGCACTCGTCTGATAGCTGTTTCGCACGAGTTTTAATATTGGTGGGCATAGCTACTATGGTTATCTGATGCCAACACCGCTGGTAATACCCATGCGCCGAAGTTCGATGGCATTGTGCCGGTGTACTTAAGGAGATATTCTTAAGTTTATGCGGATCAGATACAACGCTTGCCGTTCGAACTAATTATGCTTTTTTCGCATACAATTCCGCACATGAAGAGGAGCACTTGACAAGGCAGCGCACGAAGCATACACTGACAAGTGTACTTGGCTGTGTTTTATGTACGGATAGGCCGTCGGTTTTTTTACACGCGTTGTTCCGCATCCCTTACCCTAAACATATACATGCAGTTTTTCGCATACTTCCATCTGTGCCACTAATAATGCGTTCACGAGGAAATTCCGGAAGTGGTGCGAACACCAGTGAGAACGGTCGAATATACAGTGGCACACGCATAAAGCCAATTATCGATGATCCAACAGCGTGCTTCGCATCTATCAATGTGCTAAATCTGTTGGGCGTCAGTTGCTTCTCCGGGCGCAATTTTACATGACGGAGAACCTCTAAGCGTGCGACTCCTTTTTGAGCGTTACAACGCTGTGCCATTATTGAACGAAATATGACAAAGGAATTACCAAAACATGAAAGATTTGAAAGGGCTAAAATGACATCACATTGGGTTATGGTGAAAAACACTGGAATAATTTTAAAATAATTGATTTCATGTGTCAGTTCAATTTAAACATTTACTTTGAATGTTCATGCAGGGCACTAACTAAATGATAAATATACCACGGATTCACAAAGGAAGCGTATGTGCGAGATGACTGCACGCCAATAAGTGAAATCTTCCTATTTAACACGCACACACACGCACACACACACACACACATATACACACATGAAGTGTCGTGGTGAACAATATTACCAAGTATGGATTTGGATGCACAAAGTCACAACACAAACACAGAGAACTATGGGGCTGTATAACCAACGCGTCTACAATACGTATGCTGCATACTCATTTCAAAAACAATTGGCAAGACACAGCAATGCGAAGACAATGTAGCACTGCCAAGTTGTCAAGATAACTTGGGATGCTCAGAGCACGCGGCTCCCAGTACTCTCCAGACCCGTCATCGTTTTGTGCTAGGGACACTTAGGTGATTCGTCGTCGCACCAAAAGAAAGCAAGATACCATCTGAACCACTGAGATTAAAATGTGTCCCTCTGTGATCACACAGCGCATACCAGTGGCACAAAATGCGCCGGTCCGAGTCGCGCCTTTCGCTAAACACTGCGCAAACATTTGAAATGCACAGCTACCAAGCCTCCGAATTACAATAGTGGCTTTCACCACTATTGCCGGCATGAAATGGTCAGAAAGAGATGCACAAACGCATTGCTCATATCTCTAAAACACTGCTATAAAATGTACTCTGTCCTTAAAACATTGCATATAATGGCTCAGAAAGGAATGTCCAAAAGGCTGGGCAAACAAGCGCAGATCATTCATAAGGGACATGCTGCAGAGGATCATTTCTGGCGATGCCTAAAGCGTGCTACTTGTTGGATTTTCCGTGGAAGATGTGGACACATCTGGAACAAAACAGAGGTGAGCGTTGAAATTAGTGCATGTACACAGACGCGTTAAGAGAATACCGAGGTATGATAATGTTAATGCGAAATAGAAACTCCACAACGCAATTTAAAAAGCAAGTCAACGAATTAATTTTTCCTGGGTGTTAGGCTTTGGCTTAAGATATGCATCGTTTGCGTTTCTATGTGTTGTATATTGTGTATTATACAATTTCTAAAGTGGTAATTCCGCGCATGTACAGCAGATCATGTTGCTTTTCTTATCCTGTCCTTTTTTAAATTTAAATTAAGTTCTTTTTTTAAATTTTTAAATTAAGCATTTCTTAGCGAATTTCGACGACTTCCAGCGTATCTATCTATCTATCTATCTAGCCGCCTATAATTTTGTGCCCTCCTGGGCGTTTCGCTAATGAGATGTTTACTAAAATTGGTATGTCACAACATGACTGCCTGGCGAATATAAATGGTAGGTCATGATAAATGGTAGGTCATAAATGGTAGGACATGATTTACATGCGACGGTGATTTACATGCCACGGGATATATACGAAAATTGGTATGCCACAACATGACGGCATGACGCACATGACTGACAGGTCACGACATGAAAATCATGATATGCATGTCATGAGCGACATCATTTACTTGCCACGCGTTTCGTTAAAGGGATGTATACGAAAATTGGCATGCCACAACATGACTGCATCACGAACGTAAACAACAGGGCATAACATGAAAATCATGCCATGTATGTCATAAGCGACATGATTTATATGCCACGTTCTTGGTGCTCCCATGACCGTTTCGTTAGTGGCATGTATAGGAAAATTGTCTTGCAACAACATGGAACATAAATAACAGGTCATAACATGAAAAGCATGACATGCATGTCACGGGCGGCATGATTTACATGCCAAGCGTTCCGTTAATGGGATGTACACCAAAATTGCTATGGCACAATACGACTGCATGAAGAACGTAAATGACACGTCATAAAGTTAGAATCATGCCATGCGTGTATGAGCGGCATGGTTTACATGCCACAGTCATGGTGCTCTTGCGGCCGTTTCGTTAACTTCCTGTGTACCAAACGGGGTATTGCGAGACAACAATGCAAATCCGTTTTACGTTCCTGATGCGTGCTTCCCATTTCCTTGATTCCCAGTGCACGTGGGATCTGCCAATTTTTTTCTCTCAGAAGAGAAGAGTATTGTTTTCTTATTTATTCTTCTTGTAGTGTTCGACATATGTGCCTTGCCGCTGTATCATTCGTAAATGTATGATCGCACTGCTGCAGCCGCTGTCTGGGTGACGTAGCCTATAGACAGGCACATGACGGGTCTTTTGCTACGTCCCAGAAGACAGTTGTAAATCCTCTTGAACAAAGCCTCAATCAATCAATCAATCAATCAATCAATCAATCAAACCAACCTTTCACGGTTGGTATCAACATTACTAAGAGGTATCAATTGAAATCGCAGCGAACTATGGTTATAGCTTTGTAATTGCGTGGTTACAATTTCAGAGACGAACTGGGCCCATCTACTTAAATAATTGGAGATATAACGCACAAGCGGAAAATAGAAAATGCAGCACATCAGTTTAGTCGAAATTATAGAAGTGATTATCAGCGGTAGTTCAATGGAGCGGCGCCGAATATGCGAAATTTCGGACAAGCATACTACCGTGCCCTTTTTTGTTCCCTTCTTTTAGTGCTATGCAATAAAAACTTATTTCAACTGGCACCGCTATGCTGCGATAACGATTGGCACATTGGATATTCTTATCAGGACATCAACTACACACCATGAGTTTTCATTTTCGCGCTACTTGCCGAAAATTCCGCGTTGGAACGCTGGCTAATGAAGTGCACGCAATTCAAACAACGCCATGATCCAAGAGTGAAGTCATTGAGCGAGCAGGCCATTGAGGGGACCATATTCGCACAACACGGTTCCTTGTTCCTGCGGACGTATTCATAACTGTAGACTGCTGATCCGAAGGTCACGGGATCAAATCCTGTCCGCAGCGGCTGCATTTCGATGGAGGCGAAATGTTGAGAGCAGCGTAGTGTGCGACGTTAGCGCACGTTAAAGAACCCCAGGTGGTCGAAATTTCCGAAGACTACTGCAGTATCTCTCACATTCATAGCTGGTTTTGGGAAGTAAAACCCCTCAAATCGCCATAACTACAGACGATTCACAACTGTAATACGAAGTGATAAGCTTGTAAGCGCCCAAACGACGACCCCCATGGTGGAGTGTGGCACAGTACTCATGACCACCTGGTGTTCTTTGAAATACACAGAAATCAAAATACACACAGACCTCGTAATGCGGCCGCAGTGGCCGGGAGTCGATCCCGCGACCTCGTGAATTCCCAATTGTAGCCAGCTATGTCTAGAAGCAATGCCATATGGGCACTAGTTTGATATAACCTGCAGCACGGTTTAAAGAAACGAATTCATTACAGAAATTCACTGGTATGTCGATAAACGTAGCAGTGAATACATTCAACGAAACGTCTTCAATCGTGGAACACTTATTTGATCATGCTGAATCACATTTGCTTTTTGAAAAAGAAAAAAAGCTTTTATCCCCCGAGAGCCGTCATCATAGTGGCGTTTCGTCGACACAGCGTATCTTCTAACACCCTTTTCGGTAGTCACTCAGTGGATTAGGCTATGATCGGCGAGAAGAACTGCAGGATTTTAAGGAAAGATAAATGTAACATTTGATAATAAAATTTCCTTCAATTTTCAGAAAAAAACGCGCTCCCAACAACGATAAACCTTCTTCAACTGCCTTTGAATCTTGGCGAAATCCCAAGTCACGTTGTTACTGCACGCATTGATTCTTTTCAGCAACGCCTTGCTTGAGTCCCTTTGCTGCTGAGAAACTGCAAAACAAAAAGAACTTGACGTTATCCCACAAAAGTAGACAACACCACGCACTGCTTACAGGAAGCCTTCCTGTTGTACCCACTTAAAGGGTCCCTGAAACACTCTTTGAACATAACAAAAAAGCACCGCCGATTCGTCCTGGAGGCTTGTGTGAACACGTCAGTCGAATATTATTGCACCACATATGCTGCAGGGAATTTGCAGTTTGTGTTCGAAATACCGTCGCAAAGCGCCGGCTCTTCTCCGAACAAAACACGTCATAACTGGCATGGACTTCTAAATAACTGAGTGGGCTACCGTTGGCCAATTGGCAAGTGCATTTACAACGGTGCCATGGGGTTGCGTCACGTACCCGTAGTGACAATTTTCACGAGCTTGTCACTGAGGAAGCGTGAATAGTTTCATAGAAAAAAAGAAGAGACAATGTTCCAAGGTCATGACGTGTTCTAGCGCAACTTCTTGCCCTCTTTTCAACTTCATCTGAGTTGATTGCAGCACCCTCGTTTTGACGAAGGGAGAATGAACACATTCTAAGGGCAGCATTTTCCTGATAACTGACGCTGTATCGCCAAAAATACCTATCGGAATTTCACTTTTTGCGGCAGGCGATTTGTAGGGTTTCTCGGAAAAGTGCTGCCGGTCACTCATACGCATCTGCTAAAAGAATGAGGTTAAGGTTGTCCGTCCTTTTGTAGAGCCTTCGAAACACATGATATGCGAACTACATCCGATTGAAGAATATGAGGAGGTGCGATTATCGCACGAAGCATAAAGAAGGAATGTGTGCGCATAACACGTACACAAATACACCTAGAAACAACCCACCAGTGCAGTGACAAAGCCTTCATACAGAGCAGAGTAATCCGCTCCAAGGTATAGTCACTGTGTTGCTGTCACTCATTTGTTTGCGTGAAGTCGTAACAATCGGTAAAGTTTTACATGGTAAAATCAGAGTATGACACACGCAATAGTGGGTCACACGAGATAAATTTCGCCCGCCTGGTGTTCATTGACGTGCGTCCAATTCTAATAAAAGTGTGTAGATGTATTCCTCCCCGTTCGGCAAGCTTGTACTATGGACGGGAATGGGGCCCTTACAGGCACGTTGTACCCGCCAGGAGTCTCCACCATCGCATATCCCACCAGTGCCACTGTGGCCTCTTTTTCGTTATTTGTCGGGAGAGCTTCCGCCGGCCGCCCTGGATACTCCGAGAGGAGCGACGGCAGTGTGCCTGTTGAACGCCGTGCCATGGGTCGAAATCGGAGGTTTTTTACATGAAATTCAACGCGTATTTGTGTTACGTAAGATGTTCGTCCTCATTCGTAGAGCATGTGACAAAAAATGTGAAGAGCTAGCGAAGGACGAGAAGATACACATGTAGACAGGCGCAGCATGAGCGCTTGCGTTAATGCCATTTGTCTTTTCCTATATAGCTGAGCTTTTGATATTTTTTCTTGGCTGAAAGTACTAGGAACGATCAGCTACTAGATCAGCCAGCCTCATGATGTAAAAGATGAAATCAAGAGAGTTAGCGCTGAGACCACGCGCCTCGACATTGCGCCAACGCGTACGAAAACTCTTTCAAGAAACACGCACTTCGCTGCCTGTTGGCCCTTTTTCTTTACAATTTAATGAACCATTTGCTCAACCAACGCCTCCTAGAAATACATGCCTGAAATGTCGCTCATTTTCCCATAGGGAGCTCCCTGCCGCTTGTTTCGACCAGGCGCCGTGCGAGAGCGCTCGCCTCCGGACCGCCTGGTCACCTGACATCACAGGCGTAGCCAATCGCGCAACCGGGAGCAGCCGGCCGGCGCGCTCTCCGGACCGCCGGCGTGAGCGTGCTGCGGGAGTTTGATAGCAGACACCGCCGCCTTGGAACGCGTTGAAACGACGCCGCCTTGAAACGCGTTTAAACCTGCCTGCTCTCTGCAGCAAAATGTTCTACTTTTTACTCGCATGATGTAGTTAACGCAGCGCTTGAGCCTTTGAGGTGAGCCTTGAATAGTGCTTTGAGCTGGTTGTGGGAATGACGACGCCAGTTCGCCGATCGCCACTGACGTGATTGCGGATACATCTGTTCGTGTCGTGCTGTCCGGTTCAGCAAGCCACGGAAACAGTTCGCCGTGTACTGTTGGCCCTGTAGTGCTCCTGGACACACTGGCACTCACGACGTTTCGCGCGGGGCCCGGCGTTGGTTCGCCGAACACGCACTTGGCACTACACCGGGCTTGAGTAAGCGCCTGGTGAAGTCTCTTTTGAAGTCACTCGCATGGAAGTGAAGACTGCATACGACGCAGTGTTCCTTGATTGTTGCGCTGGGAAAGGCGCCTGATAGTGCGTGCAGCCACTTCTCACGCAAGGAGATCTCTCCTGGCACTTCATGAAAAGACACACCCGGTCGCTTCCGTCGGCAACTCGGTGAGCAGCGCGGCACACAACAGAAACGCATTGCCACTCAAATGAAACGGAGAACTGGGTCTGCAAAGACAGACGGCGAAAAACATCACGCAAACCAACGTAAATCTGCTGCGTTAAGCAGACGGAATTACCGTCATTGCGGTGAACCTTTATTTGCTGTTAAAAAAAATGACCTTCAACGAAGTGGACTTTATTTCATATGGCAATTTGTTACCTCGCCACAGCGATAAAAAGAAACGTCTGCACATAGCAGCGGTGACAACGCGCGGTCGGCAAGGTGTCGTCTGCTCGCGAGAAGCCAGCCGCTCGACAGCCGGCGGCCGCGCGTCGGCGTGTTTACAAGGAGCGACCGCCAGTGGCGCTCGCCTCCGTACCGGAGGGGAGGGTAAAATCAGAGGGTAGGGCAGCGCGTTTGCGGCTCACGTTCCAGGCATTGTTTTTCTAGGAGGCGTTGGCTCAACAATCAGTACAATAGCACTTTTGTGGCTGGTTAGTGGACGAATTAAGTTGCGACGTCAATGAAGAGAAACAGCGCTAATTTGATACCTGGTCTCTGAGAAGCCGTTCCACTGTTCGATTGTCTAACCTAGCGTGGCTACAATATTTAAGTATACGCTTTCCGTTGTCGCGTGACCGAGCAGTTATTAGAGGCAATTAAAGAAACAGTTGGCGTCAACTGTATCCACAAAGCCGCCGTCATGGGTACATATGCAAACGCGAACACGCCACTGCGGTCGCTGTGTTTTAACAGCGAGGCTATTTTCATTCGTTAAACCGTCAGGAATCCGCAGAAAATTGCGTCGAGTCGCGCATCGCCATAGCGACCATGCCCAGCTAAGTATATCCAAATAAGCTAAGTATATCTGGGGCTAATTAGGTTCAGCATTGTTAAAGTAATACTAATTACATCAAACGCAATCAACACAATTATACTTAGGTTAAGCCTAATTCAGCTAATATTATTTAAGCCAAGTGTGATTATGCTGACAAACATAATTAAGCCAGCATTAATTAAGGTGAGTCTAATAAAGTTCAGAATACTTGAGGCAAGCCCAATTGAGCTAAGAATAAAGAGGTTGCCAAGCGATACTGAACAAGACCTAGCAAGGCCAACTATATAACCCAGCAATATCAAATTTCAAATCAACTAGCTTCACTGTGTTAAGCCATCCGGGACTTAGCTCAAGCTTCGCCAAATTTAAATTGAGAACTCTGAGGCTACTCTGCCTCAGACATGACGGTACAAAAAAGAAAAGGTATGTTTGCGTAGTATGGAATGCCTAAAAAAATTTCTAGCGGGTACATAGCCGATTTGCAAGCGAGCGGAAAGCAAACTTACTCTTTTTAATTGGACCGAATAACTCGGCATAATAAAATTGATGCAAACAAATACATTCTAACGTGATACAAGCTAGTTGTTCAAACATCCAAGGCATTTATTGAATTGGACGTTTATTGCGCCAAAACAACCTAGTTTGCTCCAAAATACCGTAGATATTCCAAAATATGTGCCACCCTCACAAAAATGCTAGCGTCGGTAATTCTTCTAAAAAATAATCTGGCGCTATTTACAACTCACGGCTACGTAAAACTTACTGGCGCGTTGGTTGACCTCTGAAACTTCTTCCACGGGGAGTTACTGTAATTATAGATTGTTCGATTCCACAACGCTACAGTCGCAACTTCTGCAAAGAATAATTCCGATGCACCTAAGCTTGCAAAAAGCATTTAAAAACAAATATTTTGATGCGGTGCGAGGCGACAACGCGCCCACTTAACTGACGCCGTCAACAGGGTAAGCAGGCGCGACTGTTCTCCGCTCTCCCGCCGCAACGGGGCTAGTCTCGTCGCGGGAAGTTAGATGCGCAACGTGCCTATACTTGAGCTTGTCGGCGTGACGCTCTGCTCGCTGCGATAAAACGGTTCTTCGCTGGTCAATTAAGCGTGTCGGCGTGACTTAAGGCAGCTAGTAAGGTCAAAGTGCCCTCGCTCGAGGTATAAAAATTTTGTCTTACTAGACGAAGAAATAGCGACGATAACCGTGAATAACTCGGTAAGCACTTGTAACAAAAACGAAAAACGCTAAACGTATGATCGAAGACAAATAAAAGTATTTTTCTAGCAATGTTCAAGGACATGGGAAAAAGACGCCTCACAAGTTCAGTCCGATTTTTTGTTGCTTGATTGAAGACCGCCTGTCGGCTCGGGTTGACAGTCGGGTCGAGTCGAATTTCGTCGCAAGCCAGCCGAGGTACGGTGGTACTCTTCATCCAGTGCGGATGGCGACAGGCCACGGCTACGTGACCGTGGTCCGCTGCGTCGGGAAATCGTCTGAACCGTGGATTTCGCTACCAAGAACAACCCGTATACCACCTGAGGCAAGAGAGGTGACGTCACCACAACGGTCTCTTTTAGGCCCAATCTTGGTTATCGCCCCAAGCCGCTCGAGCTGTAGGCGATAGGAAAGCGGCACACACGCTTGCTGTATACGCCGCCACAGCAGGGACCCCTCAGCATCTGCACCACCAGCCTGGCTGCGGTTCGTCTTTTGGCAAGCCCAGGAACTGCAAGAGGAGCTGCAGGAACAGCGCGCTTGCCCGGAGCACCATGTATCTTCCGAATTCTGAGCTTTTCCGAGCTTACGGCATTTTCCTGATAGTTCACTTATCCTGCTGGCACCGAGCATGCTTCCTGTCCCTGGCAAATCTTCTTCGGCTTCCTCATCTTCATTTCTAACACACGGCTGAAGGTCCTCACCATGTCCTGAAGTGTTCACACAGATCGAAAGAACGAATCCGCTGCACCTGCTACGTTAGAGCGCCCAACGTCTTGAAGACACACTCTTGCAGCCGAGAACCTGCAGAAAAGTGGGAGGTTAGGCAAGATGCGATGATTTGCTTTTAAATTCAAAGAGCAGAGTAACACCTAAAAGAATGACATGAGCAATAGTGATGTTTTCAGCGCCCTTCTATCATTGGTCTCGCGTCACACGTGCCTTTTCTAATCTGAACTGTTATCCACTCGGCCGATTTTAACTACTCTAAATCCACATGAAAAGATGTCATTTCGCTCTCTCTCATTTATTAAACGTTACGCTGTCAGGTTTGGGCACATTTGAGAAGATTATTTTTCAAAAAAAATTTTGGGTCCACGCAGTGATTTCTTTCCACGGCTCTGATCGGCGCAAATGAAAGTGTTTCAATCGTGAAATGTAAGCGCACGGAAACATGGCCTACGTGAGCGAAGAGATATGATCTATGATAAGTACGACTGCGCATTAGCATTCAACGTATTTGTAGCGACAACCTAAACTTTATAGACAGGCCTGATGTCACACTTTCGATTAGTGAAATTACACAGTGAAACGTGCCGCACGTTATCCCACTTTCTGCCCAGTAGCAAATCCCTGCCCAGTAGCAAACCATTCGGCTGCTGATCCGATGGTCGCGGGACCGAATTCGGTCGCAGCGTCTGCTTTTCGATGGCGGAGAAATGTAAAGGCCCGTGTCCTTGTCGATGTCGGGGCATACGAACTGGTGTCCGCACCCACGCAAATCCGCCTTTTGCAAAAATGTGGAGCGGATGGCGGGCGTCATCAGGGGACTTTGAACACTCTCTAAGAATCCAGCGTTCGGAGGCAGGCGATGACGAAAGATAGTGTTTAGACAGCTGCAAGAGGACCGAGGGTGTAGAGTAGATGAGGTTAGGATATCCGTGGTCTCGCGCTTGGCGGTGTTGTATGCGAAAGGGGGTAAGTGAAGTAAGGCACTGCTTCGTACCAACTTATGTGCTTAGAATCCACAGGAACACCGGGAGCCGCTAACACTCATAGGAATACCCGCGCTCATCCACTTGACATGCTCTTGAGTCACCTCACGTACTGATCATGACACCACACTTTTTATATTATGTTTTTACTCGAGGAATTAAGATTATGAATTAGTGCGCTGTAAAGGACAAACTACAAACTGGCGACGCGCCATCAAAACTCGCAGATGAAGAAGGCACCATAGTTCGTATGGCAGTAGTACACAGCACAGAATCCTTCAAAAAACGTGTAGACATGGCTTGTAAGAATATCCGAACTCTCGTGAGCACAGGCGCAAGCATAGGCTAGAGCGCCTCTATACCCGCTACTCTGTACAGGGCGGTGACAACCAATGGCCGCTGCAACGTCATTCTGAATCACAGTGGGCGTTTGCGCGTCTGTTTGGGGCCCATGCTTCGTTCAGGCCCCCCGAGAACGCACGCGGGAACCTGTTTATAAACTTCAGCGCAGTTGAGTCCCAGGGCTCGAGTGATTCAATATGGCGGGGGGTTGGCACCTCCCTGCAGAGTAGCGCGCGTGTATCTACCCGCTCCAACACAGGCAATCACGACCTCACAGGGAAACTCCAGCGACTTTTTGATGTCTACTCATCTTCATGAAAATCTCAATATGCATTCTCCTCGCTACATTCATAATATATGACAAACGTGGCAGTTGCGAGTCATTTAATTTCATAGAAATGAATTAAAAAATGACACCATCTCCCCGAAGGGGACCATGGGCTGATGCGAAGAATCGCTGGGAGTTTCAACGGTGCATTTAACGGCGGTGTTTACAGGTTTGCAGTGTTTTCGGTGTTACCTTTGCGGTGAGCCTTGCGATGAACCTTGTGTGTTATTACGTTGTTAACTTGGTTCGTTACCAAGCATCGCGTGACCGTTGTATGAGTGTGGGTTGATGCTGATGCGTACTTGCGTCAACCCACTCGCTGACGGAACTGTTGCTTCCATCACACAACACCACCAACTTCTTTCATCGGAGAAAGAGGAGACACTACTGAAGCGAAGCGCGCGCGCGCTGTACCCGCTTTATTACAGCGTATGCTGTTATGAGATCACAACAAGGGTCGTTTTTGCGCCGTAGTTGTCCGCCGCCGCCGGTGTCCGTAACCACTATCGCTGCAAATTTTAGAAAAAATAATCAGGACCGAGGAGTATTCCAACTATTCCTCTGCCTGTTTTCGAACCCACACTCTCTGCGTGGCAGTCGAGCTTTCTACTACTGAGCTACGCCTGTTTTTTTTTTAGATTTTTAAGTCTTTTATTCCTGGCCCAGCAATCACAGAAGGTAACCTGTCTAGGCACACAGTCTACTTCAGCTTCTTCTTGGGACGCAGGTTGTTGGAGTGGCCACACTTGCGCTTCCGGCAGGTTGTGGCCTTAGGATGCAGCGGAGCATAGCACTTACGGCAGATCATCTTGTCACAGTTGTACTTCTGGGCCAGGATCCGCAAACTGGGTTAAATCACACCACCAACCATGCGCAGGCTCAGATCGAGACTCCAGCCGGCCTCCAGGATGTCCGCATCCTCCAGAGGCCGGCCCGAGCACAGGAGGCGCGGCTGGTCACACGGAATACCAAGGCGGGCACGCAAGTCCTCCTTGAGTTCGGAAACCCGTGCACCATGCACCAGGTCCACCACCAGTGTTCGGCCATTGAGGCCACGCACAGTCACTACCTGAGTCATGGCAGCCCTCCTAAGCCTGACTGAAGAAAAAGAAACTGAGCTACGCCTGTGGTTGAAAGATCATCGCTAAAAGACGTAAACAGGTATAACGTTTGCCGAGGAATCGCATTAACAAACGTAATGTTACGTGGAAAAATAGTAATACGCCACTACACGACGCGGAAAGTGGATTGCATATCGAGTTCGAGGAATCATTTGAAAGAACACAGGGCTGCATGCTTTGTAGCTATGAACCCATTACGGTGGCACTGGTAATTATGGCGTAGTGGGTACTTCCCTACTTGGCAAAATGATAAGTTATGGCGCAGGGGATACCTACCACTTCTATTTGCACTAGTTTCCTCAAGCGTTTATAGTGGCCTCTAAGAAGGTAGCTCCTCCAGCTTACGCTGTCACTGTCCTGCGGTTCCGCGCAGACCTGTCTCTTTTTTATTGCAGCAGCTGTTGGAGAGAGGGAAGGGAGAGGAGAGTCGTGCATGCGTAGTGCGAGTGCGGACGCCGGACGCGTGACATACCCGCGAGCAAGAGATGCTACGAATCTAAAATTTTTTAGCAGGTTCCTTTGCAGGCCACGCTGTGTTTTTGACATCAGCACGTGCACTGCTGCCTAGCCGAACCTGCGGACCTTCAAGAGCACGAAGATACTTCAGCGCTGAAATCGTCGCTCTCAAGATCAGAAAAGCTGGCACCTCTCAATACATCATCGGATGATCTCGCCACAGTAATTTTTCAGGGACGTGACCAGCGCCATACTTCTGATGGCGGGAAGACTGTGACGTCGTCGCATACAGTGCAAGAAGCGCCTACCGTTCGGTTTAGCTGTGAACATGCCTTTCATTTGGTTATTTAAGATTATTGGTGCGTTTCTGAGCAAATTAAACGACCTTGGGGGCTACAGGACGGCCAGTACCATTGCAAAACATCGATATCAAAACACGGCGATTAAACCACCGGAGTTGCCCTTTAAGCCAAAGTGCGAGAGTCCTGCGTGCTCCATGGATTCATAATGGGCGGCGAAACACGGTGCTGTCAGCGTCCCTGCATATGCTCCCAACTGGGCACCCTTAGAGTTTCTTTACAACCTCGAGGCGGCTATACACTAACTCTAGGCGCCATGGGCCCTTTGTACCATCTCACCGGTGAAAATCAAGCCACTTCCACGCTGAAGCACCTCCGAGATGTGCGTGTCACCAGCGGGAAGTGGTGTACATGAAGTTTTGCCGTTAACGATCTCCATAACGCCTGCGGCGTGGCCTAGAGCGTAACGCATCGCGGACAGGGGCGAGACGCCTCACGTTCGAGTCAGTCCGAAGGTTTTTTTCATCTTTGCGTCTACCTCAAATCTTCGCTCAGTGACAACGGTGGTATTCCGCTCACAACCAACCACGCCGGCGCCAACATCAACGCCGACACTGTAATTTTCGCGAAACGCGCTCTTTAAAGCTCTCGCTTTAAATGCCGGGGATGATCTGGCAGTGCATAGATGAGCTTTAAAGCATACATATTTCATGTGATAGGTAAATGCTAGCTAACTGATAGCGGGTTGATAGCTTACGTACAGCTAATACATAATCGATCTATAATCAATAAATGTTGGAAAATGCGATCAATGACATGATGGTGCCCAGGTTAGCCGTAGATTATGTCGATACTGTGTGATAGCCGACTGATAGCTCACAATTTATTAATAAACCATAAATCTTCCGCACTACCATGAATGTCGTGGCGTTTCATCTAGGTTGAATTATGATTGCTAGACATGGGGATCGACTACCTTTGATGCGCGTTAAGCCTGGCGCGACATAGCGTAAACTTCCGTAACATTTTCCTCTCATTTTAGACAAGGCTCCGCCGTGCAGGGGCCGAGAGGTCTGGTGCTGCGTAAAAAGTGGTTTTATTCCTTCCAGGACTCACGTGCGTTTTAACAGAAATTAATATGGATGAGACCGCAGGTAACCATATGAACTCTTTCCTCTATAGTGGCGCGGTCTTCACCACTACAAGGTGCGTAGTGTCCCTTCAGAGAACCTTTACACTTGAAATGTTCCGAGTAGTCAATTTTGCAGTACTGTGGTATTAATAGGAGAAATTAAGTGCACTACCTGTGCTTCTATGATGTGCTCTGACACTGCACGGTACACGGGTCTCGGCCTCTAGAAGAAGCTTGCCGGCGAAACGTGACCATTCTTTGTGAAAGAAACAAGAAAAGACCAGGTCACACTGAGCAAATTAATATTTAAGATACTTCAATTCGTTTGAGGAAATTTATTTATCCACCATCAAATCCGCGGCACTGCAAAAAAAATTACACAGAGAGATCAATGAGGCACTCAGGTTACAATGATTGCTCTTCAATATCCAGGACGAGCAGCAATCAATCCATTAATCAATCAGACAGTCAATCAATCAATCAAATCTTTATTTCCATCATTGTGTTGCAATATGTTCGAGGTCTTTCAAGCGAAAAGCTGCGTAAATAGCTCGAAAGTGCCTGACGGCCCTTTATGACAGCACTGCAGACAGCGCACAAAATAATGAAGTATATAAGCGTACATGGGTTGTATTAATCAAAACATATTAGATATCAGTTTGTGCACAACAGTGGTCATTTGACAGAGCTATTAAAAGTAAAAAGCAGAAAAACAACGCAACTTCATGTCAAACTAGAGTAAATACCATAAGTATACCAAGAAAGGTAGCGATACACTAACAACAGTTTGTTAGATCTGCGCACTTGTTTTCACACACAGGCGTCATGGATCATTGGAAAACAAAAAAGAAAGTCGTCTCATTTCTTTCCGGGTTAACGCATGAACGTCAATACCTTCGTTTTAGTTTATTCGTTCATTTTCATTTTATTTGTTTTCATTTTTATTGAAAAGAGAAGGGACATTTTGGACTAGTGACTGCATTATGTAATTAGTAGGTCTATTCGGGACAAACCATTTGCGAGGCGATGACAAGCACGGGCGCTGCGTTGAGCAGACTAGCAGGTGACATTTAGCAGACTAGCATGCAAGGATAAGCTGATATATTAAGTCATTCAATTTATTTATACTTTCTAATGCTCAAAATTGTAGCACAGGACTACGGAAAGCTCATTCAAGTTAAGCCAAACCCTTCGACTTTATGGCCTAGGTGTCAGGCTGTTGGAAAGTAATTGGTAAAAAAATTCAAAACATAAAAAGATGACAAGCCTCCATTTAGGTTACGCTCCGCCACGGTGGTCTAGTGGCTATGGTACTCGGCTGCTGATCCGAGGGTCGCGGGATCGAATCCCGGCCGTGGAGGCTGCATTTCGATGGAGACGAAATGTTGAGGCCCGTGTGCTGTGCGATGTCAGTGCACGTTAAAGAACCCCAGGTGGTCGAAATTTCCGGAGACCTCCACTACGGCGTCCCTCATAATCAGAGCTGGTTTTGGGACGTTAAACCCCACAAATCAATCAATCATTTAGGTTAAAGAAATTAGTGAAGCTTGCACAAACCTGGAGTCTTGGCTGGGCCGGGTTTGTCTGCTGCACATCCCGATTTCATCGTGGTCCGAGGCATTGAGAAACACCTCGCAAAGAACTGCGAGGACAAGCGAACGATTCTCCGAGATTCGCACCTAGCTAAGCTCAAAGAGTTTCGTGTCGAAACACGTACGGTTGCAGAAGCGGCACACGTGGCCTCGGCTTGACGCCGTTCCACGCCTTTGCTGCACTACACTGTTCAAAAACGCATAGCTTTGCGAGACGCTGTGCACCGGGCAAATGTTGTTGTTATTGTTTCCTTCAAGTCTGGCACGTACCCACCCTGGGGGATTGGCGAAGATGTAGAAGATGAAATAGTTAAGCTGAGGTACTATGGAATACCAATCGGAATCGAATAATCAAGATGAAATTAGCGGTGAAGTGTACGAACTTATGAAAAGAACCGGCCTGAATCAATTATGAATTTTGAAACAGTGGAGTACACATCCCCGTGGCAATGTCCTAATGAGGAGGCTCCCAAAGACAGAACATTCAGACACGGTGAACTGCAACCTAACCCTATGAAAAGAATCTTCTAATGTGTGTTTTCTTAATGAGGATAACCGAGTATATCTTACGAAATAATGTTCGATAGATTCGTCTTCGCCTCAATATGGACACAAAGGCGATGGGGCCAGACCAGCTCTGTGCATATAAAAGTTCAGTTTTGGAATGCGACAACCTAATTGCCTAAAGATAACTTCTAGTTTTCTGGAGGGGAATGCATATCTATTACAAGGAAATACGAGGTGTCGATAGTCAGTTACATTAGTTAATAAGGAATTACTAGATTCCTGCTTTATCACCCGTCTCCCAAATCTTGCAGCAGTTATGAGCGCTGATGCCGGAAGTAAAGGGACAATTGGACCACTAAGAGACGCCCTCGTCAAGCTGCCCGCCATTTCGTTCATCATAATTCCTTTGTGACCTGGTACCCATACCAACCGAATTACCGTTACATGATTGGGGACAAGGGAATGAAAAGTACGTAGGATGCGAGAATCACTGTTAGCAGTAAGGGCTGTACATAGAGAAACAGAATCTGTGACAATTACGACTGATGAGATAGCTGAACTTAATTTTCGTAGGGTGCATAACAACAGGCGGAAATTCTGCAAGAAATACTGATAAGAAATCTGGAAGTATTAGTGAAAAAGTCCAATTAAAACTTTCAGACAAAATGCCAATTCCAGATTTTTCGTCTATTTGTGAAGCATCTGTAGCAATGACATCTTTGATGTGCAGGTTATCTAAATGATATTGTAATAAGCCGTTTAATATAGTCTGCGACAGATGTCTAGCGTTGTTCGGATATATGTCATCAAAGATAATTTCAAGGTTGTCTCTTTCACCAACTGGGGAAACATCGTACAACCGCACATCTAGTGGGCCAATAAGAACCTGCACGTAAACTACCTGAGGAGTACGAAATGAGGCCAGTAAGACTAAAAAATAATTGAGGCTGATGCATGAAAACTATTTGGAGTTTGATAGGGTATTCGTAGATCCTCAAGAACGTTTGAACGGTAAGTAAGCGGAATCTGCATAGGAGCGAAGGCAACCGAGCTTCTAGGTAGAGAACATTAGTGGCAACTGATTTTGGTAATCCAAGGCATCTACGAAGAGCCTCCATTTCCAGAAGAATGAGTGGATGCAATTTATAACTTGTAGCGCCTGAATACAACACGCACCCAAATTCTAATACAGGGCGCGCGTACATCTTATATATCATGATAAGTGTGTCTCTCCGCATACCGGAACGATTATTGCTAATTTTGTGCCTATGTGCCTACCCTGTCGAAGGAAAACGGAAGTATTCGGCGGAACATATGCGCCAGTTCTACGCAGCTGCCGCGAATGCGCGAACTTTCGGAAGCGCCACTCAGGGGGATCAGAATTTGTGTACTGTACTCGGCTGCTGATCCGAGGCTCGCGGTATCGAATCCCGGCCGCGGCGGTTGCATTTCCATGGTGGCGAACTGTTGAGGCCCGTGTGCTGTGCGATGTCAGTGCACGTTAAGGACCCCATGTGGTCGAAATTTGCGGAACCTTCCACTACGGTGTCTCTCATCATCAGAACTGGTTTTGGGACGTAAAACCCCACAAAACAACAAGGATTTGTGTACTTTCTTTAGTGGCCTACAATAAAGAGCTATTTCAACCGGCTTTGCTGTGCCTCGATTATTTGCAGTATTTGATGCCGATGTAGAGAGTTTAAGTACTGATTATCGCCATTCTTGCGATGCTGATAAGAAGCATCCTCCTGGAGCACCAGCAATAACGAAGCGCAGCACTTCAAAGAGGAGCGAAATACGAGATAGGGGCCATTACGGAAGCAGAACCTCGGGGGGCATCATATCCGTAACAACAGAGGTACTCTTTTAGTGCATGCCTTTACTAGAATTTACACAATGAAATAAGCAACGATAACTGAGAGAAATTAATAAAAAGATTTGCCAGTGGAAGTGTCTACGTAACGAGTCCCAGGAAATTCACATAGGAGGAGTACAATAGGACGTGACATTTTATAAAAAGTAATTGAACCATAACAAAAGACGAGCCTGGAAAAACAACAAACTGTTGCAACATATCTTTGAGTGCCTGCAAAGTAGTCGTCCATGGTCACTATATCCGTATTCGTTATTTTCCACAACTGGGGTGGCGTCATTGGTTTCTCAGAAAGCGCGCAACAAAGCCAACTTGCAATATTGTCACATTGGGAGACAACAATACATGCATATATAAGAAAGAATTCGCATTTTTCCCCTATGGAATCCTGGCTCATAGGCATCCGCTAACTAGATAAGATTTACACTGTTCAATGTCTTGAAGGATAAAATATGCGAACCACAGCTCATTCAGGCGCATAGAGAGGGCGCCATTATCACAAAGGCACAAAAGGTAGGCAGCTTCTGCGAGGTCGTCCAAGGCCAGATAACAGCGAAGCTGGCCGAGAGTTTACTAAAAGCGGTCGCTTGCTGGTCACGTGATAGTATGGCGGCAACTTGTGATATAATACCCCAAAATCACGTGACGCAACGTCTTGTCAAATGTTCAAAACAAAGTAACCAAACGTCACGTGACATGTTTCCGCCAACATCACGTAACGCAGTATCACGGCAGGTGTGCGCCCAAGTCACATAACACAATGTCACGTGGTATTGCGTGATGCCTGAGAAATTACGGCTCTCTTAAATAGCTGTAGTATTAAAAGTGGCGCGACAGATTCTGTACGGTTAGGTTAAGCACCTTGGCTGCTGAAAGAACGAATGCGTAACCATGACATGTGCCGAAATGCACGCTGCAGCATGACACGAGAGCAGTAGCATGTTCATTCAGACCGGTACATACGCCAACGAGAACGAATTTTTTGTAAAACACATTTGCGCATGTCAAAACATGTTTCCGGGCATAAGTGCCAGAACTATGCTAGTGTAATGAGGCACACCATTTTGGCGGAGCAGCCCACTACGTTCGACAGCCTGGGCTTGATTAGGTGCTGTTAAATTTAAGCACTAGGATGTATCCGCATGTCGACCCCTCGAAACGCTGTTACAACGTCCGGGATTTAAATCCGCATCCTCGAGCATTGGGCGCGAGGCTTTATTCGCTGTGAAGAAATAGTAATTTGTTCGTCGCAGTTTGCGCGTGACATCACATGGCTGTCAGCGGACAGGTGCTCGAGTTGGAAGGAACCGAAATTTCTCTTACTGGACAAATGTGGACGACACAACATTGTCGCGCGTTCAGGACATGTAGCAACAGCGAGAGACACTGAACTCGTAATTGAACAAAAATAAGCGTAAGGCCTTCACAGCAGAGTGTTCAAGGAAATCAGGAAAGGACGTCTCACAAGTTCAGTCCGATGCTCTCCTTGCCTGACGAAAGATTCTCTGTCACCGACTGTCATCGCAGGCGAGGTAATGCACCGAGGTAGTGGTCGTCCTCCTGCGCCAAGCGACAGCACCATGGCTTGCCACCGGGACGAGGTCGTGCGAGCACTCATCTCGTCATCGAATCCGGCTATAATATGCGATGTGAGGCCACTTCCAGCAAAACGAGTCGTCACCACAATAGCATCGTTTAGGCCTCGTCCTGGTCGTGGCCTAGAGCCGCTCGGGTATGTGATAATAGCGTCTCTCCACCACCAGCCAGGCAAGTCTTGATCATCTTGTACGCTAAAGAACACGCATCTGAAAGCCCCTAAAAATCCGCCTTATAGCAGAATTTTATGTCCTGATTATATGCGTCCCGAAGTTGACTTCTAGAATCCGGATTTGCGCCAGAATGCTAGTGTTATCGTTGATGTGTCGGTGTGGAGGGTCACAACACACGCTTTGTTGTAAAAGTGGCCTCAGCCATGTGATGTGTGTGCCCTGTACGGCACCCTTAACGGGTCATACACTTTCATAGAACAGAGAGGCCCTCAGCATTTAAGGTACACTTGGCGGGCTTGTTAACAGCCATGTTTAGGAGGTATACGACCTTTTCAAGTAACCTGTGACAGGTAGCAACGCAGCAAAAGAGCTGAAACACTCATATGGGAGCCCGCAGATTCTTATTGTGTCTAGTGTACACTTTGACAACTTGCGAACCTTATCAATGGCATCAACAGTTTCAATGGTATCAATATTTTCAGTGGTATCAATGGCATCAACAGGCAAGAATGTTCAGTTGAAAACAGAATAATTAAGGGAACATACGTAAAAAAATCCACATCAACTGGTCTAAAGTTCACGCAGGTGTCATAAGTGAGAGGTAACTATTTCAGGGTGAAGGTTTAGGAGATTGGTTGCCAAGGTTTGTTGTTAATGTTGTTGTTATTTTGTTAACTCATCGTTTTGTTAGGTTTAAGGCGCATTACCATATTTGTAATCGCGCTTACTGCGAGCACTGCGCAGTAATTGCCATCGCCATCATCGCGCCTCAAGCTCCTCAAGATGCCTGGTATGCCTGTCGGTCCTCAGTGGACTCGACTGAAACGGCGTGATCGGACTCGATGACCGGAGTGGTTTTGCTAGGATTTTGGTTCGTGATCTTTCATCGCCAGATCGCAAGCGGAAGTGCACACCGTGTTTGACCGGTAGAAAGGTCCTGCCTGTTTTAACGTTCCTTGTTAACCTCTTCGGTGAGTACTCTTCATTCCCGGATTACTGCAGTTAAGGGGACTGTATACCGTCCTTCATCGCTCTCCCGTTTCTTGGATAAACAGAAAGCGTACCTTTCGAAGTGTCCCACGCGCAGTGGCTTCTCCAGAAACTCAATAGAAATTATTACAACACAATTTTTTCATCTACGAAGTCGCTCCTTTCCTAGTTTAGGCGTGCTAGCAACTATGGTTACCGCGCATGATGCGTCGTCGTCTCCCTGGAAACCCTTTCGGGCGCGGGAGACTTCTCAATGTGGCTCTTCGATTTTTGCACTTCTGGCAGCCCGCGGGCTGCCAGGGGGCAGCTAGCTGGTTCCGGCTCTGACAGGAAATCACGTGTGCTGGTAACCCGAGACAACCCGAAGCTGCCCGCGGAATTGTAAAATCGAACGCCTGTCCGGCTTGCATAAATGTAACCAAACATGGCGCACGCCAAAACTTTCCGCCATGCGATCTACTCGGTCCTTTCTACGTTGCCCGCTTGATATCAACATGTGGCTAGGTTTGCCGAAGAGCTGACGCGATATTCTCCAGCGACTGTGCTCTGCTGTACGATCCTGTATGTTCGCAAGACCTCGCGCGAAACGGCGTTGAACCTGTGCTGCATTAATCGTTGCCTTCAGCGGACAAAACCACCGGCGCGAGGTAAGCTGCCGCGTCGCTAACGTGGACAAGGCAAGCTCACTTTTCCATAACGCAGAAATCGCTACTGTCCGACATGTCGAGCGCCTTGATGCGAGGTCTCGCGAACGTGATCGTGTTTCCGAAAGCGACGGTTTGTGAGATCACATCGCCCGCCGGCACTGATTAGTTCGCTTTCTTCCTCACTTGACTATCAAGACAGAAATAATTGACACATTACGTGCACATGTGCAAGAAATAAAGTTTTTTATTGCACGTATTCGATTCGTTTCAGCTGGTGGTGCCTCTTTGCCAGCAGACGAGTCGATACCTTCAGTGGAATTAGGGGCGGGGCACTCAACTGATGTAGCACTCTCGTACAAGCTAGTCGGTTTCGGCAGGCGCGCTGCATGTGTGAGCGCAACGAACGGTCGCCTTTTCTTCATCTGTACATATCATTACTTGTACATATTCCTCATCTGTACATATCATCATGAGCTTCCCGGTTCGTTTTTGCCCGCTGTAGCTCGCGCTCGGCTGGAATAAAGCGGTACCTCACAAGTGGTGGAAGGTGCTTCTCGTCCTCGAAGACCTCTTGCAAGTTTTCACTGGAGCTTCGCTCGGGCCGCCGCCTACTACCTCCTACCATGCAGGTTCCAGAGCCCAACGCCGCCACCGCACTACAGCCTGCGCAACCCTTGATGGCCAGCCACACCCGCCAACGCGACCCTCCGGTCTTCGCCGGCTTCCGAGGCGATGACGTCGAAGACTGGCTTAAAAACTACAACCTGGTCGGCGACTTCAACAGGTGGGACGCTTCACAAAAGCTTAGCAACGTCCCCTTCTACCTCTCCGATGTCGCCAAAACCTGGTTTTGGAACCACGAGCCCGATATTTCCGACTGGGCGACATTCACGGAACATATCCGTCAAATTTTCGGTGCTCCGTCTGTTCGCGCTGAGGTCGCGAAGAAGAAGCTCGGTGAGCGTATCCAATCTCTTGGGGAATCATACACCTCGTACATCGAGGATGTCCTTCCCTTGTGCAAGCGCGCTAACGCCACGATGTCCCAGACAGACCAAATACGCCACGTTATTAAAGGCAAAAACACCATCGCACTTCAATGCCCTCGCTACGCAAAACCGAGAAACAATTAAGGAGGTGATTGCCATTTGCCAGCGACTTGAGGAACTACAATCCCTCAGGCTATCCACAGATACTTCTGACGTTCGGTTTCCATCAACCACCGACTTGCGTACACTGATACGCGACATCGTTCGTGAGGAGCTTCACGCGCAATGTTCATCCTGTCCTACGGCCACCAGTGTCCCCCCTTCTTCGAATACTTTACGCGACATCTTTAAGCAAGAGATTGCATCCGCGTCGCGTCCGACGTGCCCCGACAGTTCCTACGCTCGCCAAGTGCCAACTTATGTTGATATAGCGGCGTTCGCTTCATGCGCTCCCGCGGCCCTGCCAACACCTGCAGCTCAAGTCCCTGTGGCTTCGTTGTCACCAACGATGCGTCCGCAGCCTTACTACGCTGCTCCTCGTCCTGCTCCACCGATTTGCTTTTACTGTGGTTATCGAGGACACATCCCTCGTTTTTGCCGACGACGTCAATCTGATGAGCAACGTGGCTATATTCCGGAAGAGCGCACCAGCACACGTCCCCCAGGGGGACACCAGCGGACGTCCTACCGCTACCGGCCGCCTTCGCCTCCTTACCCTGCCGCTATGCGCACCGATACTCGAGATTCTCGCCGCCGATCGCCATCTCCGCGTCGTCGCTCAATGTCGCCTCTCAGGCCCGCCTCCAACATCGCCAACTCCCGCTCGAAAAACTCCCCAATGCAGTTTGAAGGGGGGAAACTGCATTCACTGGACAGCCTGAAATTCCTCCAGACCGACCATCGAATCTGTTGTTAGTGTGCGCAGAAAGCATACACGTGCAAGCTCTCGTGGATACCGGCGCTGCAATTTCTATTATTCGTGCAGGGTTTTGTTCCCGCCTGCGTAAAGTGACCACGCCATACAGTGACCCTCCTCTGCTTGGTGCTACCAACGTGGTCATTCGTCCGGGCGCCCAGTGTACGGTTCGTGTCGGGATAGGTGCAATACGGCACCACATAGTGTTTGCAGTATTTCTTGGGTGTACGCAGGAACTCACTTTGGGATGGGATTTTTTTTTTGTCGTCAGCGTCCGCGTCTATTTCCTGCCGTCAGCGCCTCATACAACTGGACTCCGCTGGCTCTTCCCTTCCCAAACATGAAGAACGAATTCGCCTTGTTGCCTCTTCCGATTACGTACTTTGGCCAGCTGGAGAACAAATTATACGCGTTCACTCCAGCACCATTACGGATAGTGATGTGTTTATTTTACCTTACGGGCGTACTCTTTCTCGAGGGATTGTGATTAACCCTGGCCTCATTCGCTTCACTGCGGGGTCTACTCTCGTTACGGCCATAAAGCAGACTCCCGAACCTCAAATGCTACCCCGTGGGTCGAGTATAACATGTATTCTTGAGGCCCATCCTATTGGAATTGTTCCCTTTCGCCTGTACCGTCCTAGTCGAAAACGCCGCCGTTCATTGCCTCAACACCGTTCTCTGCCAACATAAGCGCCGACCTGACACCTGCCCAGAAACAAGATCTTCTGTCCCTGTTAAGCAAGCACCATTCCTTATTCGACGTCAGTTCACCGGCACTCGGTATGACTACCACGGCAACTCACCGTATAGAGACTGACGGCTCCTGCGTTGTTAATCGGCGGCCATATCGCGTGTCTCATAATGAGAGGAAAATAATCGAAGCAAATGTGCCAGACATGCTTCGGAGAAATGTTATACGCCCTTCCTCCAGCCCTTGGTCCTCCCCGGTTGTTTTGGTGTAAAATAAAGACGGTTCAGTGCGTTTTTGTGTGGATTACCGCGCGTTGAACAAAATCACGCGCAAATACGTTTACCCTCTCCCACGGATTGACGACGCACTGGACTCATTACACGGCGCCGAATACTTTTCGAGTCTAGATCTTAGGTCAGGCTACTGGCAAATACCGATGCGCGAATCCGACAAAGAGGAAACTGCTTCCGCTACCCCAGATGGGCTTTACGAGTTTAATGTGATGCCCTTTGGGCTCTGTAATGCACCTGCTACATTCGAGCGCACGATAGATAACGTCTTGCGTGGGTTGAAATGGAAGACTTGTCTGTGTTACCTAGATGACATTGTCGTATTTTCAACCACGTTTTCACAACACCTCGAACGCCTCGAAGAAGTCCTCGTCTGTCTCGCAAAGGCTGGCCTACAGCTCAACACAAAGAAATGCAATTTCGCGAGCAAGCGCATCAAAATTCTTGGACACTTAGTCAGCAAAGACGGAATTCGGCCGGACCCCTAGAAACTTGCGGCCGTGCTCTAGTTTGCCCGTCCTTTGCGCCAAAAGGACCTGCGCAGCTTTCTCGGGCTTGTATCTTACTTCCGGCGCTTCATACGCAACTTCGCCGTGCTTGCTTCTCCGCTCCATCACCTCCTCGCGAATGACACAGCTTTCGCTTGCTCCGACAAATGTGAAAGCGCTTTCGTGGCTTTGAAGGATGCCCTGACTTCCGACCCGGTATTGTGCCACTTTGAGCAGACCGCGCCCACTATTCTTCACACTGATGCCAGCACTCATGGTCTCGGTGCTGTTCTTCTCCAACGTGATCACAGCTCTCGCGAACGAGTCGTTGCTTACGCTAGCCGCACTCTCACCGCCGCGGAGAAGAATTACACTATAACCGAACTGGAGTGCCTGGCTGTTGTTTGGGCAGTGCAAAAATTTCGCCCGTATCTCCACGGCCGCCACTTTACAGTCGTTACCGACCATAACGCTTTGTGCTGACTTTCATAGCTCAAGAACTTAAGGGGTCGCCTTGGTCGCTGGGTCCTTCGCTTACAACAGTATGATTTCGAGGTCACCTACAGGTCCCGAAAGAAGCACCAGGACGCGGATGCTCTATCTCCTCACCCTCTGGCAAACAGTGATGAACCACCGTCGCCTCTCTGTACCAACATACACAACGAGTCTTCATCATCGGGTTTACCTATCTCGACGCTGGACTGGCTCAAACCCGAAAGCTCATCTGTTCTTGTTGCCCACCAAAGTGCGGACCCATACTGCATCACTATTCTAAAACGCATGACAGGTTGTTCTCCACCTCCTAACGCCCGGCTCCGTCGACAACTTGCGCAATTCAAACTTCACATGGAATTTTACATCGCTACATCTACCACGTCGATGGCAACAAATGGGTCCCCGTCATAGTATGTTCTCTGCAACGTGAGGTACTCGAGGCATTTCATGATCACCCGACAGCAGGTCATCTAGGCTACCACAAGGCCTATGACAGAATACGAAGTCGCTGCTCCTGGCCTGGCCTGTCATCAACCGTTGTCAAGCACGTTGCATCATGCGTCCCTTGTCAGAGTCGCAAGCGACCTACAACTGCTCCTCCAGGCCTTTTGCAGGCTCTTCCTTGCCCTGCTTCACCTTTCGAAGTCGTTGGCATAGACCTGTACCGAAGACCTCTACCGGCAACCGCTGGATTGTGACGGCCGTTGACCATCTTACACGGTACGCCGAAACAGCGTGTCTGCAATCCGCTACCGCCACCGAAGTCGCCGATTGCTTTTTACGCAGCATCTTTCTGCGCCATGGCGCTCCCCGCGTTCTGCTCAGCGACCGTGGCAAAGTCTTTCTCGCGTCTGTTCTTGCCGAAGTTCTCCGAGCCACGGACACAGTTCATAAGGCCACATCGAGCTACCACCCGCAGACCAACGGCTTAACGGAGCGCTTTCACCGTACGCTCTCGGACATGCTTGCGATGTATATCAGTCTAGACCAAACAAACTGGGGCGCAATCCTGCCGTTCGTAACATTTGCCTACAACACGGCCACGCAACGTACTACAGGATTCTCTCCTTTCTTCCTCGCCTATAGCCGTTCACCAACTTTCGTTCTGGATGTCTCGTTCCTTTCGCCACCTGTACACTCAGTAGCTCCTTTCCTCGAACAATTTTTGTCTCGCCTTGCAGACTGCCGTCATCGCGCCCGCATCAACACCGGCATCTCCCAAGAAGTACGGAAGTCCCGCTACGATTCTACTCACCGTGCAGTCAGTTTTTCCCCTGGAGATGAAGTTCTTTTTTGGACACCTGTGCGCGTTGCGGGCTTGTGTGAAAAACTGACAAGTCGTTTTATTGGCCCGTACGTTGTCACTGAACAGACATCGCCAGTTAATTACCGCGTCTCGCCTCTGAGGATTCCAGCTGACCACCGTTGCCGTGGAACAGAGATAGTCCACGTCTCTCGCTGAAAGCCGTATATTCGGCGCATCCCGTGATGCTTTCGCGCGGCCAGGTTGACGCTTCCGCCACCGGGGGGAATTAGTGTGAGCGCAACGAACGGTCGCCTTTTCTTCATCTGTACATATCATCATTACTTGTACATCTTCCTCGTCTGTACATATCATCATCAGCTTCCCGGTTCGTTTTTGCCCGCTGTAGCTCGCGCTCGGCTGGAACAAAGCGGTACCTCACACGATATAAATACTGCAGCGCGAAAAGCACACGCACACACCCCACAAGAAATAAGCATTTCTCTTCGTCTCTATTTTTGCACACTTTGCATGCGCTAGCATGCGTATGCACGCCATCAGAGACCTACGAAAAACACACAAACAGCACTGCGGCACGTTTATCGTTCATGTCCGCGCATATGTATATCAACATTGCAGATCTAGTTGAAAGTTGAAACACATCGGTTCGATACTCAACCAACCACATGGGCACAGCTGCAGACGAGCGCAGTGAGCGGTCACAACGCAACCACCACAAAGCTGCTCCATCACAAGATACGTAAATAATTGTAGAGGCGATTCGCACCCACGCAAATCGCACCCTAGAAATCCCGACGAAGCGAAATGTACTTGCAACTTACCGTCTTTGCAAACTGCACAAGCACGAGATAACACCGCACAAACGCTAAAAAGACAAGAACGAGCACCACCACACGAAGGCGCGCCGCTGAGTGTGCGTACGATGTCCTCAACCTTTGAGACACGAAGCATCTACAAGGCGAGAGGTCGTCATGTTGAACTAAGAAAGTTCGCATGACATTAACAAAAAATAAAAGCTCCAACTGTTCGCCGCACCGCGTGAATCAACTATCTTACACGGCTTTCGCAACGCAACGTCAAACGTAATTACAGCAGCAGTCCGAAGGAGACGTCCTCAAGCAACCGCGATACAATCCGCCGAGCCCCTGCAAACATGGCGGCACGGGTGCGCGACCATCACATTTTGGCGTCTGCCAGCCAGAGATCAGCCAGAAAGCAGCCAGACCGATTTTGACCGGGCTGCTTCTGGCGCGGGTCGCCAGAAGCAGCCCGCCAGAGAAAAACGAACGCCAACCGGAAGTGCGCCGCGTGGTGGGCGGAGCAACCCGAGAAAAACGAAAGCGCGCCGGCGGGCTCTGGCAGCCGAAGTGCAAATTCGAAGAGCCCTAATACTAACCGGTTTCAAGGTCGACATTCCAGAGCTGACGAGGAGGAGGAGAAGCGACGGAAAGTCAGCGCGCGGGGGTGCGCCTCGGACATGCATCGCCACATGCATGACAAGCGCAGTACTCCGCGCCTTTACAGACAGACGAATTCGAAGGAGCGCCACCAGCGCCACCGCGAAAGCAGCGAAAAAAACAACAAATTTCTATTGCACGCTATAACAAGGTGCCTCATAGGGTGAAGTACGCTTGTAAGACATACATAAAAGTTTTCCAGAAGAATATGTATGCCTGCGCGGGCTGGTTCTCGTACACTTGGAAAATGACGAACACGCTGTTGGGTGTCACTTGC
The DNA here is from genome assembly GCA_013339685.2 of Hyalomma asiaticum. Lineage (NCBI taxonomy): Eukaryota > Metazoa > Arthropoda > Arachnida > Ixodida > Ixodidae > Hyalomma > Hyalomma asiaticum. Next base: position 71,425,820 of record CM023489.1, read on the forward strand.
GGCGTTTCTTGCGCCACTTACAGAGAAAAATTAAAAACCTAATTCCTTTTTTGTGGGGTGAAAGCGTGCTCGTTCCCGTAAATGTGACGCACGATCTGCCCAATTTTACCACAATTCTAAAACATTTTCCGAGCGGTAGACGGTCCCTTTAATGCTTTCTTAGCACATTTTTTTTTGTCTCCCCGTCACGCAGTTTTGCCGTACACTGAAGTGGGCCCTTGCAGCAAGCCTGGCACATGGGAGTAAGTTTTATTTGTGATGCGATTCGCTTTGTCTTGCACAGAAAGTGTTGAGATCACAATCTATGCGATGACAGTAGGTAGCTGTTCAGGGACTGGTTTGCTGGTGTTGTCACCCACGTGTGTAGATTGACATCGCGATTTTGGAACACATGGCTGCTCGGCCTAGAATGACTACATACCGGCACCGGCGCGTGCGCCGTGCATTGAAGAATGATCTAAACGAGGTATTGTCAGCTGGAGTAACAGATCCATGCTTAACCGATGCCTCCAGTGCTCATTCTGCTATGGATGGCACAGAGACTCCGTCAGCCCCATTGTCTGATCCTATCGCAGCGCCTGGTTGCCGCACACTTTCCACGCTTGAACTTCTGGAGGCAGGTGTCAGCACCGACGACGTTCATACAAGTATTAACAGCCCTCCAAGTGATATTGGGGTTTGCACTTATACTCTCGATGAGGATCCGAGCTCTCCAGAAAGCAGCGCCTTGTCCTAAGGCGAAAAGCAAACGGAGGCTGTTTCAAAGAAAAGTTTCAGGCTTGGTGCATAGAAAAAGGTGTACCCCATGCTACGGTGACAGATTTATTGCACATCATGCGCTCACAGACTTGCTTTTTTAGCCTCCCGAAAACTGCTAGTGGTCTTAGAGAGTGTGAGACCGATGGGTTCAGGCCAATATTGGCATTTTGGTTTAAGTGAAAGTCTACAAGGTGCATTGAAAAATGTTCTGTTTGTTCCAGACAGTCATTCTTCATGTCAGAAAAGATGGACTTCCTTTGACCAAAAGAACCCGGGAAACGTTTTGGCCCATTCTCTGCAGAGTAGCAAATTCTGAAGGCAGTACACCATTCACAATCGGCATTTATTATGGGCAGTCCAAGGCTTTAAAGCCCGATGTCTTCCTACAGCAGTTGGTTCTGGACCTGAAAAGAGCTCCGCATCAATGTGTTGCTGTTAAAGGGAAAGTGATTCATGTGGCACTTGGTGCAATAATCTGTGATACGCCAGCTAAGGCTTATGTTCCAGAAATTAAGGGGCACAGTGGTTACTTCGGCTGCCCAAAATGCACAACAGAAGGGGACCATAGGCATAATCGTATCTGCTTCCCTGAACTTAATGTTCCATTGCGAGCGGATTCAAGCTTTTGGAATGCTGCCTAGGAACATCATCAGCTTATGGATACAATCCTCAAGAAGCTTCCTATAGACTTGATTAAGCAGGGGCCGTTTCACTACATGCATCTTGCCCGTGTCGGTGCTGTACGTAAGCTCCTGCTGCTGTGGATGAAAGGGGAAAGCACCTGCAGAATAGGCGAAAAACGCAAGAGACTGTGTCTGGAGCAAGTGTTGAAATACGGCACTACTTGCCATCAGAGATCTCCCGAAAGCCCAGAAGTCTTTCAGACACTGCAGGTGGAAGGCTTCAGCGTTCCATCTTTTCTTGCTTTATACTGGTCCAGTGGTCTTGGAGTATAATATGCATAATCAAGTGACAGATAATTTCAATGCGTTGCATACTGCTGTGACCATTTGATTGATTTGTGGGGTTTAACGTCCCAAAACCAGCTCTGATTATGAGAGACGCCGTAGTGGAGGGCTCCGGAAATTTTGACCACCTGGGGTTCTTTAACGTGCACTGACATCGCACAGCACACGGGCCTCAACATTTCGCCTCCATCGAAATGCAGCCGCCGCGGCCGGGATTCGATCCCGCGACCTTCGGATCAGCAGCCGAGTACCATAGCCACTAGACCACCGTGGCGGGGCTGCTGTGACCATTATGTGCAGTCCGCTGTTGCCTACTGAGTACCTAGAAGATGCGGAGAGATTATTAGTGCACTTTGTTAATGTATTCATTACAATATATTGCGAGGACGCTGTTTCACTGATTGTTCACTGTTTGGTGCACGTCGCAGCTGACGTTCAAATTCTTGGACCTCTCCACAGATACAGCGATTTTCCTCTTGAGAACTGCACGCATAGGCTAAAAAAATAATTCAGAAAGCCTGAAAAGCCGCCCAATCAGATTTACAATAGAATTAGGGAAGACCGAGCATTGGCTGGCGTGGTCGGAAGATCAGAAACTTCTGTTGCTATAAAATTAAGCTATGGAGACTTTGCAGAAATTTATAAACTGCTTTTAAGGCCCGATGATGGACCACTTCTGTTAGGTTGTGTAGGACCTCAATTCAAAGGTTTCAAGTTTTCTCAGCATGTCACTATAAAAGCAACCAAGACAGACTGTGCATCATAGACCACCATAGCATTGTCAAAGTGGAGAACATTATTTTGTAGTGTAAGCCATGAGCCTGTGATTACTGGGAGGAAATATGAGAAATTGGAAGACTTTTACACTTATCCATGAAACTGCTCTTTCATCAAAATATTTTTAGCTTCCAAGCTTTCAGAGCTCTGCATCTGGCCTGTTTCGTATATTGCACTGAAATGTGCGAAGCTAATTTTGGGAGAAAGTATGCTATATTTCCAATGACGCACCTACAGTGAAATGTCTGAAGTTCTGTTTACTGTTTTGCCAATTGTGCTATGCAATTTAATGTCTTTATGTTCAAGTAGCCGCTTCCAACTTTATATCATTCATAAAAGGTGTTTGTTTGTACTTGCTTTAAACAGTATCTTTCTTTGCAAGCTCATCAGTCTGCCCTTATCCACTAGTGTGCCTACGGCTAGGCTCTTTCTGGCCTGCGTAGAATGTTACTATATTAGGGATACTTAAGATTTTCTATAACATCTATCTTCTAAAAACAAAAGAAATTACATATAGACTGAAATTACAGGGAATAAGCCTGCAACAATGAAGCTTCATAAAGTAGTTACCGTTGTGCAACGTTTTCCTTTCTGCTGCTTGTTGCCCTTAGACATGTATCAGCTGTATGTTTCACCATGCTTTGCCTCTTCGTGCATCTTGCGCTGGCAGACTTACTGTAGGGGAATTTCCTGAAGAAGACTTCAGCTTGGCTGTTGTGCACGCACCATGGATTGACGACAGTAAAAGTCATACATGTTGGCCAAGCTTCAAAACTAAATCAAAACTGCGCCGGGTCCCCATTGAGGGGGTTACACCGTCGCCTGACTGGGGACAAGTTAACTGTGCAGTAAAAGGCTGGACTGGTATGATTGCACTTATACTTGTGTTTCTTGCACTAACCATATCTCTTTTGTAGGCACGTATGAGGATGCTCTAGAAAAACAGCGATATTTGGAGGATAATACTGACATTAGCTGTGAAGAAGACTTGGGCCGAGGGAAAAATGAAAAAAAACAAAGTGCCTTGGCCTCCGACTACGACACAACAGATCGCTCAGGCGACGACGCTGATAACGAACCGCCGCCCAGACAACCGACGCCAGCTCCAGGGATCGTAAAGAATGGTATGAGAGAAGTTTTTTAATCTTTGTGTGCGTGTTTGTTTGTGTGTGCGCGCGCGCACACAGTGTAAAAGTTAGGACTGAGTTGCTACAAGTTATCTCAGTATACGGATATTTGGTCCTTTCAGCAATGTTTCCAGAAAGCAAATATGTGTAAGTTAAAAGCTTTGTCTTGAAAGTATTTTCTCAGGTGCTTATGATTCAGCATCATCTGGATCATTCAGGGGGCCTATACGACAACAAAAAGGCTTTGAAGGTTTGTTGTGCATGTGTGCTGCAGAAACCAACGTATAAACATAAAAAAATAGAATTCCACTTTATTGCATATCTGTACTTGCATTAAATATGATAACACATGCAGGATTTTTTTTTTGTTCTCAGCTGCCTCTACAAGACCTGCTGCTGGACGCCAGCTGGAGGGCCCCCAGCTGGCGTCCAGCAGCAGCAGAAAGCATGCACCCTAGATATCATGCTCGTAAATGTCAAGTTCATTGTCATTGTTGGCATGACTGTAGTGGTCATAAAGCAATAAGAGCAGGAATTCGTGTTTATTACCACGCTTATGACCCAGGTTTAACCTGCTCTTAGCGACACACGGGACAACATAGGCATGCAATGTTCCCGTTGTGCACCATTTCTGTGCATGTTTGTGCCCAGCACATATGCATACATGCAGGATTTGTCTTTTTTTTTGTTGTTGTCCTCAGCTGCCCATGCAAGCCCTGCTGCTGGACGCCAGCTTGAGGGCCCTTTCGAAAGCATGCACCCCACACATCGTGCTAGTAAATACCTAGTTCTTTGTCATTCTTTGCATGATTGTACTGTTGATAAAGCAATAAGTAAAAACAGGCGTTCGTGTTTACTAGCACACTATTATGCCCTAGGTTTAACCTCTTCTTAGTTCACAGACAGGACAACATAGTCATGCTATGCTCCTCCTGTTCAGTTTTCGTGCATGCTTGTGTGTGCATTACACATGCATACATGCAGGCTTTGGTCTTGTTGTCCTCAGCTGCCTGTGCGAGTCCTGCTGCTGGACATCACCTTGAAGACCCTCTAGGTGAAAGTGTGCATCTTAGACTACAGGCTCATAAAACGATTTTCTTTGTTATACTTGGCATGATTGCAGAGGTGATAAAGAAGTAAAAACTAGCATTTGTGCCTACTAGCTCATTATTATCAAGCAAATTCAGCCACTCTTACAGAAACAGGCATGCAACAGTATAGTTGTGCTCACGGTTTTCTATGTGTGTGTGTACAAGGAATGCGTGTTAGCCTCTTCTTTCTTTATACTTTTTATGTCAGCAGCCGCTCCGCCTTCTGCTTCTAGAACTTTGCCAACGTTGTGCAGGAGAAATTTTATTGCCAAGGTTTCCGACTAGTCAGTGCCAATGGTTTAACGCGAGTTTTCAAATGAGAGTTTTATGTAGGACTTGTTTGGTATGCTTATGCCCTTTTAGAGCATACCATGCATGCTCCCAAAGGGATTTTTTTCTGAACCATGCAACAAGAGTATTAATGCGTAGTGTACTTTCAATTTCTGCTTCATCTGCTACTTCACGAATGCTGACAAATCCACAGCTGCATGGTATGATGTCTGTATTGCAGCTCTCATGAGTTCTTTGGCAGTTTGTGCTTAATCTGTTCATGAATTTGCCATATTCGAAACAACTGTACCGAGATGAGACTCGCGGGCCCGGTCAGTAGTCATGCATATCATTCAACATTACTCTATTTGCCTTTTTTAGCAAGTTTCTATAACTTGGAAGGATTGTGTTTGATATGATATTCAAGTTGCAGAGCTGCAAACAGCATTACGCAGATTTTGCACAGAGTTGCATCGAAATGCGTTCAAGTGTTACCAGCTATTCACGTTATGGGGCACACGTAACAAACTTGTTCGATGTAAATCTTGCAGATGTGTTCACAGCAGTGACCTTACTATGAGATTATTTTTTTCCGTTTGTTTATGGAAGGGGTGCTGTGCACGCTGAACCATATAAAAATGGTGCAGCAGACACACACCCAACTCCTCAGATAGCTGAGGAATAAATGCGATGAAGCATGCATAGAAGAAAAGGCTCTTCCTTATTTACCATTTCAAACGTTGCGTGATTTGCTAGAGTGGCATGGACAGCTGGCAACCAGTAAAGAGGCAAATCTTGAAATGGTAATATGAAACTTCACACTTTCGTTCATGTAGAATTTTCAGCAAATATTCTGTATGCAACCTGCATATGTAACCATTGCCTTGGAGAAAGTATGCCGTACATTGTGAGGGCATTTCTGTACTGAGCTGCTTTAGTGGTTCACCTTATTTTATACAAAAAAAGGCACATGCTCATTCAAGGGGGTGACTGCATGAGGCAAAAAGCAATAAGAATATTAAAAACCATTCTGCTCTGGGACCTTGCAAAGCAGTTCAGTTTGTACGGCGCGAAAGGAAAGTTCAGTGAGCCGAACATGTGCCAACTGCAGTAAGTCTACGTTCCACTTTCATTGCCTGCACTCCCTTATGATTTCATGCCTTAAAAATTTTTATTTCATGCACAGCTTGCCTCACCATCAACGCAAAACAAAAACAGGAAGAAGCAACATTAAAAATGCGGGAAAAGCAGCAATGACTTGGCTTCGTCACGCTACTCAGAGAACAGAAGCGGAATCCAGGAGGCCAGTTTGCAACAATGATGGAGCTGGCTGTTAAAGCTGTATTGAGCGAGAAAATAAATTTTTGCTTGTCACTACATGTTCCATGCATGTGCCTTGGTTTCCAGAGCACTGACTATGCATTAAGTGCTCAAAAAAGCATCAAAAAAGAAAAAAAAACACAGGTTGTATGAGGAATGTACTTTCCTGGAGCGGCAACTGTCTCTCTTACGTGGGGAGGGGGGTAGTGTTTGCAATTAAACAGTTTAAATTATTTTAGGGGATTATATGTCCCACCCTTTTGGCAATTTCCCTAAGCTAAAAATGCCAACATGTACCAATACCATCCCAAACATCTCATTCTACATGCCATTCTATGATCATCCCAGGGAGGTCTCTTTTTGTATCACTAGGGATGTTTTTCCACCTTGTATGGACGTCATTTCGGATGTCCCGAACTTCCAAAAAAGACGTCATTTCGATGTCCTTAGAATGTTCTTATGTTGTCTGGAATTGTCCGGAACACACGCAACGCTAAGATCTTTGACAAGGCCACTTGCGCAGCGGTGATGTCTTTTTATCTTTCGTTCACGAAATAAAAGCACCAGGATAAAAACAGCATTACCTTGTTCTCAGCCTGTCACGGATACAGGCGGCTGCGTGCCCAGAGTCATATAGTAGTGGGAAAACATCGTAAGGTAGAGATTCCGCCAACATAACGGACAAGGCGGGAGAGGCTGGCGGGGTGGTCGACAGATGGCGCTCTGCGTTTCGAATATCCCCTATATTCCTTCGCGTTACCTCCGGAGTAACATGCTCGGATCATTCCTCAACAGCCTGTTCCGGGGAGTTAGAAGGTAACGGCGCGGCTATAACCATCCTACGTCTGCTGAAAAGGAATATACTTTATTGCTTCAACACACGGTGGTTAAGCTCGGGTGGAGCCCTTTTGTAGAGCCTCACTGACCACTGCAACTCGCCGGGCCAGGGTCGCCCGTTGGCTCCCCATTGGTAGCTCCGAAAGCCGTGTCTCCTAAGACCACGTTAGAAGCTCTTGTTGTGAGCGCGCCAGCCTAGATATTGCATGGGCTTGCCGCTCTTTACATTGATAGGTAATGTGTGTAAGTGTGGCCGTGTGGTCACTGCACCACGGGCACATCGGTGTCGTGTATGCCTGTGGAGAGATTGAGTGGAGTCTTTATATTTATTTCTTTATTTATTTAACAATATTGTAGGCCTTTGTACAGGCCCATACAGGAAGTGGTTGAAAAATAAGTACACATGGGCATGGGAATAGTAGAAATGAACGAACGAGAAACTTAGATAACAATGCAAAACAAAACATAGCTCGGCAAGTAACCACTCTAGTGAGCAACGTAAGGAACTCTTCGCTACAGTGTAAGAAAAAGAGAATACTTACGCCAATTGAAAAAGTCATACAACGTAAATAGTTTTATAAAATATAGATTCATAAATATCACTCTACAGAGATTTGCAAAAATGGCGTCAGACATCAAGAAGCTCCATACATTTACACAAGCACCTGCAAACAAAAAATGGTTCCAGTTTCGCGATAAATTCATCCACAGATCGACACTCAACAATTTCATTTGGTAATGCGTTCCAAGTTTCAATAGCCCACGGAAAGAATGAATATTTAAACGTGTCGCATTTGGTATGATGAGGACTGATGTGTTTAGTGTGACAGGTTCTGATGGAGTGGCAGTGCGGTGGCTGCACCTAATCTTCTTTGATTATGTTTATATGATCATGATAAAGCATAAAAAGAAACTTCATTGCAGCCACAGCACACCTACACGCAAGGGTAGGCAATGCTGCTTGATTTCTAAGTGCAGTTACGCTCTGGTGTCGAGAGCACTTCGAATATATAAATCTTAGTGCTTTATTTTGTATATTTTCTAATTTTTGTACAAGTTCGTTGTGGTGCGGGTTCCACACAATGCTACCATACTCAAGAATCGGCCTCACTAGTATTTTATATGCTATTAATTTCACATGCGATAGAGCCGCAGACAGTTTTCTTGGCAAAAAACCTAGTGTTCCGAAGGCCTTTGTGCTCGTTTGGAGGCGGCGCCAATCCCTAGCTTGTTGACTGGTTAATCTCGGATGCGGAGGGGCGTACCCCCGTCTTGTCAGTCGTTGGTCTTCCAATATCTGCTTGTTCGTGGATGTTTTGTTCTCCATGGTGGCCGGTGGGATGCCCTGAGGAAGGTCCTGCGGCTCGGCCAGCAAGTCCGCGAGCTACGCAGTTCGCCTCCTTGTTCCCACTCAGGACCACATGCGCGGGGCACCATGCAACGTCATGCACCTCCGTCAACGTTGTCCCCCAAATAATCAGTGACGCATCTGGGAAGTGTGCCACTAAGGAATAAGCGACAGCCAGCTTGTGAGTCTGTCAGAATGTAAGCAGGGCGTTCCCTTCGTTCTGCTTCTTAATTGCCCAAACCTATGGCTGCTGCCTCTGCAGTTGCGCTTGATCTGGTGCGTATAGACACGCAGGCCATGACCTTGTTTTAGTTGGTTACTGCCGTTGCATAGGCCTGTTTTCTGGAGCCATGTGATGGTGCGGGATGCTGACTGGCGTCGGTAAAGTAGGTGTCAGGATCGTTAATTCTCTGAAGGAGTTTTCGTGCTCGCACTTGACAGGGCTTTTGATTGTAGATCGGGTGCATATTTTTGGAACAGTTTCCACGATGACGTAGCCCCGTATTTGCATCGGTACAATAGCCCTTTCGTCGCCACAGTACCCAGCATCTGTAGCACTGTGTTTCCATGGTATGTGGTGGCGAGTCGTTCTCCTTGTGTGATCAGTGTA